>CM044431.1:38342883-38366930 GCA_024363595.1 Xenopus borealis
CGCGAATTTATTCGCCAGCGGCTAATCGCGGGAATTCGCCGCGAATTCGCCCATCACTAATAAGGAGAACATAAGGGTCACTAGTCTGTGTAGCACAAGACTGACTGTACCAGATATGAAGGCACAGCTGACTGAGAAAGTGTCCGCATGACCAATGTATTGTAGACTTTGGGAAGCAGGGCTGAAGGGTCATTCAGCAGCTTGAAAACCTCTGTTAAGGCAACAAAAATGTGTCTTACTAGGGCTAGCAACAAGAGAACTGAAAAAGTGTTTCATGGACTGATGAATCCAAGTAGGAAATGCTCAGATCATGTCAGTGAATGATAGCACAACCCTTTGTGATGCAACATGATAAAAATTCCATACTTGGTCAAAAATATTTGAAGAAGGAAGAGAATGGAAAGCTGAAAGTGTTGAAACCCCATTGGGCTTATCTGGGAAGAACAGCCAAGTGGTGCAGATTATGTGTGGGCACTTTGTCATTAGTGTTGGTGTGAACTTTCAGCTACATACTGGGTCGGACTGGGCAGGCGGGACAGCAGGAAAAAAAAATGGCGGCCACAGTCTGCTTTGGATCCCACCAGCCCAGACCCACTCCTGCAGGCCATCTACGTATGGAGGTATCTGTGGCACAGAGGAGTTTGAAGCTGGGGGTCCGAGGGATGGTGTGGTGGGCCCAGTGGGCCTGGGCCCCCCAGTCAGACACAGGCTACATACCTTGAGTTTTTACTAAAAGGGGCAATATACCCCCTTATTTAACTTAAGTTTAATGAATAGTGTTTGTGCTGAACATACTTTTTCCCAGTAGCATAACTATAGAGTTAGCATACCCCATGGTCTTAGGTGGGCCTAGACTGTATGGTGTGCTGTATAGCCAATCTCAAAATTCACCAGGCCCTTCAAATTTGTTCCCACTGCTCACACATGCTTTTTGTGTTGTGTGGTGTATGAGTGGCTGGGTGGGCTAAAGTGGGGTTTGTGCTCCAGTGTGCATACCAGGCCCCCAGAAGAATTTGGGGGGGGGGGAGCTGGAGTAGGCAAGGTACTTCACTGCTTTTTCCCTATTGTTTTAATCAAGAAGCATCTAAAGCATTATTATACATCTTGCACTAAACAGGAAACATTTTTACCATTAATCTAAAGTCACATTGTGCTTACTGGTCCCAAAATACAAAGTCAAACCAGCAGTCCACTGACAAGCCTCTCTATAAAGCTATGTGGTTATGTAATAAAAGCAATGAGGCTCATTTATAAACACTGGGCTAATTTGCATCTGGGCAGTAACCCATTGCAACCAACCTCCTGAAACTGAGTGAAAAAAATCTAACCACTGATTGGTTGCTATGGGTGCAAGTTTTCCAGTGTTAATATATTAGCCCAATAAATTTGCCCAGGGGCATTTACCCAACTAACCAATCAGCAGGCAGCATTTACAGGTCAGTGGTTTCAAATCTCCTTGTTTGGTATTGATTACTGCTACCGGTCAAAAAGGGAGGTTCACACTATGGCAAGGGCTTTTCAGTGTTTGTTTTAAATGGAAGTGAAATGAAAATCTGGAATATAAATTACCTTGAAACCAAGAGTCAGAATGCTACACATAGGAAATGGAAATTTGGGCCATATATTGAGGAGCGTTACATACAGTACCCATGGTTGAGAAAACCTTCAAATGCTTCTCCCCACCCCATGCAAGCAGAAAAAAAGTTATAGGACCTGAAAGCTTGGGTTCAATCTGGCATTGAGGTGAATTACATATAATGGCCACACAAATGCATGATACAATTGTGATTGACAGTTTTTAAGGGAATGTTTTTGTATAGGAACTTGATGAATACGAACAGATGCAACAAAACAGCAACAAAAATATAACCTTTCACTGAATTCTTTAGATTATTTTGCATATTCCTCTAACGCAATAAAAAAATGTTAATATTAAATACAATTTTGGGCTGTAATTCTAGAAAGTACAAACATACAATTAGAGCATGGCAAAGGATAAAAAGGCCCCTTTCTCTCTCTTTGGGATATTCTCTTTGGGAAGGCCTCTTTCTCTCTTTGGGATATTCCTCTGTCGGAATATAATGAGATTGATAAAGCAGCCATTCATGTTATTTCCTTCTGCAATATCATATGTTTTTGTTAGTCACCTTTCAATGAACTGTTTAATGCTTAAGACACAGGCGATTAAATTTCTCTTCCATATCGGATACTATAAATCTGGGACTGGGTGGGGTGCAATAGGTGGCTGCCATTTCCTCCGTATGACCTCATGTTGCAGCTTTTAGTTATTGGGAGGTGGAATAAAACAGCAAAAGGGAAGGGAGGGTGTTAAAATGGGACCCTGTTTTTAGCTTCCACAGAGTGATATTACAAATGAGTCTGGTGATCCAAGCAGAAGGTATCTCTCTGATAAGGAAGGTATTCTGTAATTCAGGCACATGGGGTAATTCCAAGCATAACATGCACACATGGAAATGCTGTTTGGTGTCCACGTTCCATGGATAAGTGGCCCTCTGTGCGTGCTTCCCAGCTTTAGGCCTTCTGATTCATGCAGCTGCACGTCCTTCTGGGGAATATCTAGGTGCGGCTCATTCACAGCTGCCTTGGACTTAAAATGGGGCTAAGCGCCGAAGCGGTGGCTCATCGCCATCCAACAAAAAAATGTATTTATTTGATCAAACTGAAATAGCTGGCTCAGAAGCAATGGCATGCTGTATGATTTATTTATAATCATGTAAATATCACTATTGAGTCAACAGTGTTGATTGAGCCATTGAACTGAATGTGCTACTATGTTTTTGCTACTTGGCAATAATAAGGTAATTAACATCACTTTCTCTTAATGGTTTTCTTGTGTTGCTGCAGAGCAACCGTTTGTCTTAACAAAAGGGTTATTTGTGAGAAGAGGGCAAGTGCAAAAAGAATGAGTACTATTTGTGTGTGTATATATGTTCTGCTTCTGTGGAAGCACCCACGATTCTAAACCCAAAATAACACAAGGACGCAGAGGATAGAGAGAATCTAAGACAGTGGTCCTCAAACTTGGCCCTCCAGCTGTTAAGGAACTACAAGTCCCACAATGCAATGATGGAGTCTGACAGCCACAGTCAGGCAAATGCATTGTGGGACTTGTAGTTCCTTAACAGCTGGAGGGCCAAGTTTGAGGACCACTGATCTAAGAGAAAGTTAACATCTCTAAGCACATGCTACTACCACTGAGAAAAGGAGGCTTCTGAGTTACAGGGGCATTCAGACAAGTGCCAAGCAATAGTATGTGGGTAGAAAATCCATGTGACATATGAGGACTAATACCTTGCAGGGGCATGCTGAAGCTAGTTGCATGTTTGTACTGTGTTTACTAGTTGATATTCTTCACCTACATAAGAGGTCCATTAAAACAACTTAAGACAATTTTATTTGCAGAGTGCCGGTAATTACTTTGACACAAAATTATGAAACTTGCACGTGCATTGTAACAATCGGTCAATGTTAATTCTAAAGGTCACGAATAATTAACAAATCATTCTGGAAAATAGCTTCAATTACAACTGGCAGGGAAGAACCCTGTTTGCAATTTACTGGATCACATCTGCACTGATCCTGGGCTCCTATTAAAGGCAACTTGAGATTCTACAGATGTTACAAAAATGCTATCACCCTCCAGCTAACTCTTGATGAGAGAATATCTCCATTGTTTGGCGACAATCTTTATACGCAAGAGAACATACTTTGCTTGTAGCTTTCTTGGACAAAAAATGCTCAACATTGCCTCTCCATTGACTTAAAAGTAACTGAAAGAACCGGGTGAAGTATCAGGCAGGTCATACAGTATCACTTAAAAATGATTGGTTCCATGTGATAATGAGTAATAATGGCCTACATAAAACTGCACGCAGCACTTTCAGATGACCTTCTGTAACTGTACCTAGGAGGGTGGAGTCTATGCACGTGCATCTTTTCATTTCGGCATGCGTGTGATGTCTTTGTGCTTGCAGCAAAATATTTAAAAGGTGCCATGTTCTAATTCCCATTGTACAATGAAGGTTGTTATACACAGTTCCTGGGTGCACTTCTAGTCTGGTTTCTATGTTGTTTGACCCTTGCCTGTCCTTGACCATTGCTGTATTATTGCCTGAAGCAACTATTCTTCTGGATCCTGACTCTGTACTGTGCTCAATGATTGGTTTTGACCCCGGCCTGTTCTATGACTAAGCTCAGCTCTAACCCTCTAACCAGTAACGTTACGGTTCCCTTGTCTGCCCAGAATTGTAACCTTGGGTCTCTCACTTTAAGACCTGGCAGCATCCCAGTAGCGGAGGGTTCCTCCTGAAGCAAAGGGTGGCTGTTATACGCAGAAATATTAGCTGTGGCTAGAACCTTGGCATCTCTTCTGGCTAGGTTTTGGGATACCAAACATGATATTTTCATTCAAGTTAATGGAAGAGTGAATTGACCCATCCCATGGATCTTCGAAATGCCAGGGTAAATAATGCTGCTAATAACCCCATGTGCCATTAACCTACCACATTATATCCCCTTTTATATAATATCACATTCATAATCTAGAAGCAGAAATCATACATATGGATTCATTTAATTTAGTTACTTAACGAATGGGCACATTTATGGGAAAGTTAGCCTAAAATGAAAATAAACAAGAGAAAACAAAGTTTAATACACATATAGTCTAATACAGATATGGGACCGGTTATCCTGAATGTTCAAGACCTTGGGTTTTCTGGATAAGAGATCTATCCAGAATTTGGATCTTCATAACGTAAGTGTACTTAAAAATCATGTAAACATTAAATAAATCCAATAGGCTGGTTTTGCTTCCATTAAGGAACAGTTTGGATCAAGTACAAGGTTCTGTTTTATTATTACAGAGAAAAAGGGAATCATTTTTAAAATGTGGATTATTTGGATGAAATGGATTCCATGAGAGACAGCCTCTCCATAATTCAGAGCTTTCTGGATAACAGGTTTCCAGTTAACTGATCCTAAAAAAAAGATCAATCACATGGTAGAAAAAGTTCTCATATCCAAAAAGAAAATCCCCAACATGAGTTCCTAGCCTAGGATTGCATTCCATGCTATACAGCCAACTATATCAGAACAGTAAATTAAATTATCAGGAATAACATTGGGAATATTTGCTCTTGCCTAATACAACAAATCATTGCAAACATCAAATATCAGGTTTCAAGAAGATGATCCCAGCAAGGTCAGGGTTTTATTGCAGATATCTAGCGCATGTTATAAACTGGAATTATTTGCGA
Organism: Xenopus borealis; assembly: GCA_024363595.1. Taxonomy (NCBI): domain Eukaryota; kingdom Metazoa; phylum Chordata; class Amphibia; order Anura; family Pipidae; genus Xenopus; species Xenopus borealis. The sequence continues at coordinate 38,348,163 of CM044431.1, forward strand.
TTACTTTTGCAACGGGAAGCCTCACACAGCCAAGAAAACGCTTATTCTGTAAGTTGAGCTATATTAAAATAAAAAATAAAAAAAAGCCAAAAAGCTCTTAGTGTTTAATTTGTTTATTTAAAGAGACATACTGGAAAATCAGTATCTCATTTGTGTCCCTCACACATGATATTTGGGAATGTGCAAACCGTTTATTTCTCCCTGCTGTCATTAACAAGCCCAGAGACATATTATACGGCAAACTTTTATAGACTTTCCCAATTCTCCTATGTGCAAAGAATATTGTGTTAGTTATTTCCTCTGACACCGCAGATGGTAAAAACAATGGGGCCTAAAATATATAAGGTCTAGTTTTATTGTTTGTTTTCTGTCCAGACTAAACACGCATTTTACATTTATTTAAAGCAATACTGATGCAGCAAAGAACTGTTGGAATACATTATATCTGCATACCTACCATGCTTATATTGCAGGACTTATTTGTGTTTTTAGTCTTCTTAGGTCAGGTCACAGCTCAGACACACTAAAGCAAATGCATCAAACCCCTACTCAGCTCTGGCCTCAGCAAGTTGCATCCAACCACACCCCAATCTATTTTGCTTTCTCAAAGCTTGTAGTCATGTACCTGCTCCACACCAAAAGCATGTACATTCAAGTACACAATGTGGCTCTGAATATTATCATCAAGTGTTTCCTGGAAACCTGTTATCAGAAAGCTCAGAATTATGTAAGGGCCTTTCTCCCATATATTTATTCAAATAATTCACATTTTTTAAAATTATTTCCTTTTTCTCTGTAAAAATAAAACAGTAACTTGTACTTGAACCAAACAAAGATAAAATTAATCCAAATTTGAAGCAGAACCATTTTATCATGTATTTAATGATTGTATAGTAGATTTGAGGTTTGAAAATCCAAATTCCCGAAAGAGCCATTATCCGGCAATCCCCAGGACCTAAGCATTCCTGATAACAGGTCCAATACCTGTACTGCCAAGTATAGTAATAGGAGGGCATAAAAAACAAAATAGGTACCCCTTAACCAAAATCCATGAGGGACAAAGTTTGCCAAACAGAATTTAAGAGTTAAAACTTCCATCTACTCCAGGTTGGAAGGGAGATGGAAAACTGTTAGGAGCCAAAACAAAATGACCACTGCTATTAATTACTTTTACTACTATTGCAACACTGTAATTTATTATATAGAATGTCATCACTGGGAAGCAGATTTATATAAAAAAAAAAATACCTTTTTGGGAGTTTTTCCACTAATTCAAAAAGCTCAAAATTCTGGAACGCGAGTTTATTTTAGACTTTTTTTAATTTAAATCTATAAACTTCCAGATTCAGAAACTCAAATTCAATTTTTGCTGCAAAAAAATAAATTGCTGTAAAGACTTTAAATGTTTTAACTAGCCTTAGGGGTTTCAAAGGTCCTTTTATAATAAAACAGTTATGCATAAAATTCCAGGGAAACATGGTGTCGTCCATTATCTGCAGACATTGCTCAGGTTTTTTTTTTTTTTTTTTTAAGCCTCTACTTCTACTGATTTCAGGCAGCTGCACCACACTTTATATATTTTCTAAACGACTTAAAGGGAAACTGTCATGGGAAAACATGTTTTTTTTTTTTTTAAAAACGCATCACTTAAAAGTGCTGCTCCAGTAGACTTCTGCACTGAAATCCATTTCTCAAAAGAGCAAACAGATTTTTTTATATTCAGTTTTGAAATCTGACATGGGGCTAGCCATTTTGTCAATTTCCCAGCTGCCCCTGGTCATGTGACTTGTGCCAGCACATTAGGAGGGAACTGCTTTCTGGCAGGCTGTTGTTTTTCCTTTTCAATGTAACTGAATAGTACGCAGTGGGACATGGGTTTTACTATTGAGTGCTGTTCTTAGATCTACCAGGCAACTGTTATCTTGTGTTAGGGAGCTGTTATCTGGTTACCTTCTCATTGTTCTTTTGTTAGGCTGCTGGGTGGGGGAAAGGGAGGGGGTGATATCACTCCAACTTGCAGTACAGCCGTAAAGAGTGATTGAAGTTTAGCAGAGCACAAGTCACATGACTTGGGACAGCTGGGAAATTGACAAAATGTCTAGCCCGATGTCAGATTTCAAAATGAAATATAAAAAAATCTGTTTGCTCTTTTGAGAAATGGATTTCAGTGCAGAATTCTTCTGAAGCAGCACTATTAACTGATGTGTTTTGAAAAAAAATTTTTTTCCCATGACAGGTTCCCTTTAAGGACACAGATTTCTCGGCAAAGGAGCTGATAACTTCCAGATGGTTTGCTTCAAATTTAAAAGAAATGCAAAGCAAGATCTGTAATATAACGTGTGAGTCATGGCGACCATATTAAGATGGAAATTGATACTATGGGTCTAAATTTAACAAGACAGTTTGGAACATGACTCAGTTTCACATGGAGTGCAGATACCTGTTCTATGAGCAAGGTTTGCTATTTCTGAATAAATAAGCTATACAGGACGTGCCAGACATTGTCTGTTCATGGTACAAAGAAGAAGTACAGCAAGCTAGATTAGAAATGTTCTTTTCTGGAAAGCATTGCTCCAAATGCGCTCTAGTGAAAATCCTACCCATGCTTATCGTACAAGTATGGGATCTATTATCTGGAATCCCATTATCCAGAAAGCTCCAAATTACAGAATGGCCTATAGACTCCATTTCATCCAAATAATCAGAATTTTAAAAAATTATTTTCTTTTTCTCTGTAATAACCAGTAGCTTGTACTTGATCCCAAATAAGATATAATTAATCCATAATTGAAACAAAAGCAGCCTATTGGGCTAATTCCATGTTTAAAGTGATACTGACCAAAAAAAACTTTTTCAAAATATGAATGTACATTAAGTTACCCATAGGTTATGTTGATCGTTTTTTTTGTGGAAATGTTTATTTTTTTAATTGTTAGTTGAAGTTTCTAAACCGGATTGTTTTGCCAACCTGACTGTCCCATCTAAGCCTGTCAGTTAGAGTTTCTAATGCTAACTGAACAAATATGGCAGCCCCCTCATACAGGAACATGGGGCAATCAGACAGGTAATGTAAAAAGCATCATGCAAATACTTTATGGAAATTATAAGTAGCTTACAAAAGCAATACTATGATAGATGTTTAAAAAAGAGTTTAATTTCAGGTGCCAGTACCTCTTTAAAGGATTTTCTAGAATAGGTAAGATCCAAATTATGGAAAGATCCATTATAATGAAGAACCCAGGTCCTGAGCATTCTGGATAACAGGTTCCATGCCTGTAGTAAGTTTGAAGAGAATGAATGAGAATCAGTAGAGGATGCAGTTCTGCATATTTCCATTCTGGAGCATTTTGGGAATCTGGTTTTCATTATCCCTTTCCTCCATGATTGTAATCAACTCCGATCATTTTAACGCATTCCATTATTTTCTGCAAACATGGAGCAGCATAAAGTAAGGTCCTGGTGAGTCAGCGTTTTGTCAGGAACAGGAGGCAGGGAAAAGCAGTACACTTCCCGGATTCATTTATTGAGTTTATTTATTTGAAAGAATAGGCTGCGGACCAAATGTGAATAAGAACATGACACATGCAAGCACCAGCAATTATACTCATTTAAAGTGAAAGGGAGAAATTGAAACATTTTGTAAAAAATTAATCTCGCGGCATGTGAGTGCCCAGATGCTCACCAACAATTCTTGGCTTATTTTATAAAAGCAACATTGCCTTTCCCTGGCTGGTACTGACTTGCAACTGTTGCTCACAGAAGGGGTATATGCATTAGTGGTCAGCAGGGGCGTAACTACAGAGGAAGCAGACCCTGCAGCTGCAGGGGGGCCCAGGAGGAATAGGGCCCATTAGGCCCTACTTAATGAGCAATTTCAATATATAGTGGTAAAACAGGACAACCTCTGGATATTTTGGGGGCCCTAAAATAAATTTGCTGTGGGGCCCAGTAACATCTAGTCACACCACTGGTGGTCAGTTACACACAGAGGCAGAACCAACCTTTTGTGTGGCAGTTTAGAGTTAGCTACTGAAAAAGTTGGAACTGAGATTTGTCAAACTTTTGTATATTCTTGATGTTTCTTGAATTTTACAAGTGAGGGATGATGTGGAGCAGAGGCAAACCTAAACCCCAGGGAAGTAACTGGATTCCAGTATAGGTATGCCATGCAACCTTTGGCTCTGACCCTCATCTACTCAGATGCTACCAGGTCTTAACAAAACGAGAATACAGAGACTCCCACTGGGACAAGAGAGTGAGCAAAATGTACAGATGAAGCCATCAGGTCCATCCACCATTTTTTAGTACTAAATCCTGCCTCTACATGGTGCTAATACACTGCATCTGATGGACTAAAGGCCATTGCACTCTAGCACCCTCTAGAGGCAGGACAAAGCACTAAAAAGGTTACAATGTAGGACAAAATGTGACATCTCCATGGTGTCATCTGTATAACTCAAGAAAGGAGACAGTATGGATAGAGTAAGGTGTAGTCAGATTCCATAAGAACCACACGAGAAAAACTTGTAATCAGGGCCAGGGGAACTAGGGCAAGAATCAGGAAACAGAATGAAGTGGATTCAGGAATTACAGCACTAAGGAACAAGCAGTTGACCTCCAATGGGCAGATCATTACTCAAGACGCTGTGTCCCAACTTCGATCTGGGCTTGGATGCACGGGACCATAAGGAAAAATTGGCTGTTTCATCCTGAGCTCCCCTGCAGTAGAACATGGGAAAATTCAATGCTGGAGAACACAGGGCAAATTGCTCATGTGTAAGAGATCTTAAAATCAACAATGACAAATCACCTAACATAGATTACTGCAGGCTTAATACAAAACCTGCTTCAAATTCAGGCTACATTTATAGCTTTCATTTTCTCAAGAGTAAAAATGCATATTCTAAGATAATGTACAAGTGTCTTTCTTTTTACGGTTTGTGAGATCTGCATAATTTACCTTTCCGTCTGCCCAGTGAGGAACTGAAATTCCTGAATATATATTAATGTATTTAAATTTATTGGAGATAATAAATAAACGGGAGAGGTATTAAACGGAAAGCAGGGCAATTTATTGGTATAGGACTGCAGGAGCCGCCATATCAACTGAGCCCCCCACTTGTTTACTCCATAAATGTGGGTAAGCAGGCAGTTTAGAAATTGATGCAGTAGCCATCAGGAAAATAAGGCGCCCATCGATGGGCACCTGACTCCACACTGTAGAAATGCCACAACTCTCATTAATTGTAAAAAAAAAAAATTTTTTATGAACTCCCCAAAGGAACTATCCTCTGACTCTGTGTATAATACAGGGGCCAAAAGCGTTTGAAAAAACTCTAGCGCTGTGGCGTCATATAATCAGTAACACTATGTAAAAAAGAAATCATAATAATGCTCCTTTCAATCACTTTATGTGCAAAAGGTCGGCATTTTTTGGCACAGTCCTTGCTGAGAAATTGTTCCTATATGTGTAAATATCACAAAAGGTAACTTGTAGGACATTCTGCTCAGTTAATGGAACATCCTGACGTCTGACCACTACACTTCACACATTGTAACATACATCTTGCTTGTTCCCAGCTATGTTATCTGTCATTCTGTGAGAGCTAGAGGATGTGTAGCAGCTGCTGGACTCACAGAAGATATCTCACAGCAGACATCTAACAGCAGACATCTCACAGCAGACATCTATGTGCCCCTTTAGCGGTCACTCCCACACAGCAACATTAGCATTTACGGGAAAGGAAAGTCATTCCAAGAATAAGTCCACATACAGTGCCACCACTTCCCCAGTTCTACCAGATAAAGATCTATAAAAATGGAGATACAGCGAATAAAATTATTACAAACATGAAGGCTGCCACAAAGAATGTTGATTAGGCTGTTTTCCAAGCCTGAGGGTTTGAGGGATATTTTGGGTACTGTCGGTGTGCCAAGTCAGGTTGGGCATACCCATACTTTTCACACATTATAATTGTCTTGAAAAATAGGATTGGGTTTAGTTCACCTGTAAATTAAAATGTAGACTTGAATGCAATGCAATCATCATCATCTTAAAGCAATGATGCAGAAGTTGAGTCTAATTAAAGGAAAAGTAACGAAAATATAATGTCCTGTTGCTCTGGTACGTTTGCTTCAGAAAGACAATTATAGTTTATATAAACAAGAACCAATTTCGATACAATTTATAGGGTACTTAACACTTGAAAGTCAGCTAAATACAGTGGAAAAACAAATCTGAAAGAATGCCCAAAGAACATAATTTGCCTTGTCTAAAACTATTGTTTTCCACAATTAGAAGTTGGAAGCCAACTAGAAGTGGTATAAACTCAGATTCCACAAGTTTTTCTTTGTATGTTTCAGAGGGAGTCTCGCTGCCCAGTGCCTGTCAACTGAAAATGTTATTCAAATCAAAAGAAGAATGTGGCAAAAAAAACCTAGATACAAGTTAATCAAGCTCTGAATCACTTACAGCCATCCTAACATGGAAGAACTGATATCCAAGAGCTAGCAATCCATGCACACACACGCACTTAATTTGGGCTTTCTGCACTGAAATCCATTTCTTGAAAGAGCAAACATATTTTATATTTCATTGCTATAAATAATAATATTAATATTATTTGCATCACTAGAGAAATGAACACATCTTTATTACATGGGGGGCTTTTATTCACAGGCCTCTAGGGGGAAATCTCAATTAGGAGAAGCCCATATTTTCATTAAGTCAATAGTTAATTCAGCGAGGGAGAGTAGACAAAGATCTACTGATTTCGTACTTCAGTTTCTGATTAGCTGACGTCACTCTCTTCAATGGCTATAGGCTAATGAATATTCCAATATAACACCAACGCATAAATAGATCTCTTTATTTCTCTCTTTTCTAACTTTTTTTCTTTTTTAACAGAAAAACACTTTCTTTTCAGTTTGCATATTAATTCTGTTGAAAAGAATATAGTTTAGATATAATTAATTTTTTTTTTTCCAAACCATCAATGTGTTTGAGACCCACACATAACAGTAACCTCTACGTGCCCGCCTGGGGTTTTGATCTCCAAATTGACTGTTGGGAAATGCTTAAATGAGAAACAGAGATTAAAACTCTTGGGAGTGCCAATATATTAGGGTCTCCAAGCAAGTCAAATTGCTAAATATTTTCCCTTGTGCTGGTTTCCATCTTCCAAGTGTGCTGCTGATTAAATATGTATCTCTGTGCATGTACATATACTCACCAAGTTCACTATACTACTCGTGCCATGTCTAGGTATAATGTTGGCATAATGCTCTTAGAGATAGCACTCCAGGCCAAAATCAGGCACCAGCCCAAAGAGCAAGGCCATGATACACCAAAATAATGGTAACAGATATGTAGTGTTGGATGATGTAATCCTTTAGTTTTTTTAGTTTGATTCAGCTTCAGAGTTAGGCACCGCCAGGCCTAGTGACTTTCACAATAAAAAGGATGGACTACTACTAGCACCTGAGGAAGGGCCACTGGGCCCGAAACATGTTGTGCACTGGTTTTGAATAAATGAATCACTGAATCAGCAACTGGTTCTCCAGAGTCCATCCTTTTTAAAATAATGGTAACCTCCTGTGGCAAAAACCTTTACTATAATCAGTTCTAATGATCGCTCTTTGTATAACTAGAAATTCTTTTTGAGTGCATCAGTGTAGAAAATTCAGATTTTTAAATTGACTTCACTGTTACTCCTACTGTTAACCTTACTGCTTGCGTCTGGGATCATTGTCCGACAGAAAGATGAACTTTCTCCCAAAGCAAAGTGAAACATTCTCTTGCAGTACTTCCCTGTATTGCGCCATTCATCTTTCATTCTATTTTAAGAAGAAGACATTATATTATCACCATGCTATCAGCACCAAAAGTCTAGTATCTACAGTATCTGGCTATGTATAGTCTCTGCACTGGGGGCCGGTACTCCTGAAACAAAAGACGTTGTTTGAAGAGTCAGAGCCAGAAATGAGTGAAGAGAACAAAAAAAGTATAAACAAATAGCACTTTCAGTTGCAATTAAATATACAAATAACTTTATAAAAACTCATCCCTGCTGACTTATCCAGATTGCTTGGGACCTGGAATTTTCCAGATAAGGGGGTATCTTACTGTAATTTGGTTCTCCATAAAAACATTCAAACATGAAATACCCATTAAGCTTATTTTGCCTCCAGTAAGGATTAATTATATCTTAGTTTGGATAAAGTACAAGCTGCTGTTGTATTATTACAGAGAAAAAGGAAAAACATTTTTAATATTTGAATTATTTTATTAAAATTAAGTCGGGAGGTGGCCTTCTCATAATTTAGAATGTGGATAATGGGTTTCCGGATAACGGCTCCCATACCTGCACAGCATATAATTAATATCATACTTGCTTTGCTATTTCCAAAGATAACTCAAGTCCATTTACAATTACAGGCAGGGGATCTGTTTCCTGGAAACCCATTATCCAGAAAGCTCCAAATCACAGAAGGGCCGTCAACCATAGACTCCATTTTATCCAAATTTTTTAAAATGATTTCCTTTTTCTTTGTAAAAACAAAACAGTAGCTTGTACTTGATCCAAACTAAGATATAATTAATCCTTATTGGAGGCAAAGCCATCCTATTGTATTTATGTAATGTTTACATGATTTTATTGAAGATCCAAATTCCATTATCTGGAAACCCCCAGGTCCCAAGCATTCTGGATAACAGGTCTCATATCTGTACTAGGTGTAACACACAATTACCTGTTATTAGGAACCTACTAAATATTAGCAATTGTAGTATAGATTCAGACTAATATTGGTGGGTTTAAAGTCTTTTACCTACATTCAGTTCAAGGCTAAGGTAGCTGAATAGTATTGTTATTACAGCTTGTGGGGGAGAAAGGGAATGAAAATCAAACGAGGAAATGCAATCATTTTGGCTTATTACATTACTTAAAGGGAAAGCATACAACAAAAAGGCTTAATGAAAAGAGGTTTTCTATGTCAGATCTCCATTCATTCTGATGGATGCAAAAATGCGCAGGCGGAAACATTTAGCAATACGGTGAGGAAATGCCAAATGCTTTTGTTTTGCAAATAACAGACTTTCTAGATTTCACAGAAGATATTTATTAAATACACAGAGGGAAAATTTTAGTTGTGCCATGCATATTTCTAATGGAAATTGTAGCATCTAACACATTTTGTTGAGCTTGTTGCTAGGTATGTGCAAAAGAACCATGCAACAACAATTCAACAAAATAATTATAATTGACACTTCAGCTAGATAGGGAGAAGATCACTAATGCTGTATATAAAGTTTTCGTCGTCGTAAAGGTTAAAAAAAAAAAAGCTCACGATGAATCACTGCAAAAAATGGCCCCTGAACAGCTTTTTAAAGAAGAAAACAAAAAAAGTGCAGAACATCTGTTTTTATTCCCAGAGATCCTTCTGAAATTAAAAACACCTTCAAGCAGAGCCAAGCTAATCTAACCAAAACAGGATTTCCACTGAGTAAAATGATGTGCGGTGTTGTATACACCACCGCAGAAATATTCTCATTTATCTTGTCCCTGTGCAATGTCATGTTTCTAAATAATGAGTACACAAGTTTCCCAAAAAGTGTTCCTGCAGGAAAGCAGCCAGCACACAAAGTACAGTTATATCCTATGGAGCGAGAAGCTTCTCTAGAGCCTAGAGGAAGAAGAAGGCTCCCAGTTCTGAAATAAAATTGCCTGAAAGGCTTATGCATCAGCTGGAAAGTCACTAGGGTGACCATCCTCATCTAGATGTCATTCTGGAGGCTTCTTTCATTTTAGAACCTTAAAAATTGCACCCAACAACAGGGGCAGTTAATTGCTACAAGCCCACAGATACTGTAGTTTGTTTAGAAAACCACAACAGTTTTTCCAGTTCTGCCCAACTATATAAAGTAACTCCTCAAATTGCCAACTTACAGTTGTAAATAGGTTTACATACCCTGGCAGAATTTATGATTTCTTAAACATTTTTCTGAAAATATGAATGATAATACAAAAACCTTTCTTTCACTCACTTTTATTGTCAAACAACTTTGCTTACTCTTTTTAAATCATAATCACTACACAAACTACCCAAATGACCCTGATAAAAAAAAGGAAATACCCCAGCTCTTAATACTGTTCTTTATCTTCTGAGATGGTAAAGCTGCCCATTCTTCCTGGCAAAAAGCCTCTAGTTCCCATAAATTCTTGGGCTGTCTTGCATGAACAATTGAGGTCTCCCCAGAGTGGCTCAATGATATTGAGGTCAGGAGACCAAGATGGCCACTCCAGAACCTTCACTTTATTTTGCTGTAGCCAATAACAGGTCAACTTGGCCTTGTGTTTTGGATCATTGTCATGTTGGAATGTCCAAGTACATCCCTTGCGCAGCTTCTGAGCTGATGAGTGCAAATTTTCCTCCAGTATTTTTTGATAATTTATTGCATTCATTTTGCCATCAATTCTGACCAAATTTGCTGTGCCTTTGTAGCTCACACATGCCCAAAACATCAGCGATCCACCACCATGTTACACAGTAGGAATGGTGTACCTTTCATCATAGGCCTTTTTGACTCCATTACAAATGTTGCATTTATGGCTGTGGCCAAAAAGTTGAATTTTAGTCTCCTCAATCCAAATGACTGTGCCACAAGGTTTGAGGCTTGTCTCTGTGCTGTTTGGCATATTGTAAGCGGGACACTTTGTGGAATTTGCGTAGTAATGGCTTTCTTCTCTCAACTTGACCATGCAGCCCATCTTTCTTCAAGTGCCTCCTTATTGTGCATCTTGAAACAGCCACACCACATTTTTTTCAGAGAGTCCTGTATTTCACATGAAGTTATTTGTGGGTTTTTCCTTGCATCCTGAAAATTGTTTCCTGGCAGTTGTGGCTGAAATGTTAGTTTTATTTGGTTTGGTTTCAACAGAACCCGTAATTTTGCACTTCTTTATTAGAGTTTGAACACTGCTGATTGGTATTCTCAATTACTCTGATATTTTCTTATATCCCTTTCATGTTTTATAGAGTTCAACTACCTTTTCCTGCAGATCTTTTGCTTTCCCCACGACTTAAAACCCAAAAAAACATCAGTGCAGCACTGGATGAAAGATGCAAGGGTCTGTCAGGAATCCAGAAAGCCATTGACTTTTTATAAAAACACACAAGCAAACAAGTGACAGGTGAAGATGGTAATAGCCATTCTAACCCTTTTTTGTCAAGATGTGTTCTGCTAGAGTATGTAAACTTATGAGCACAACTGTATAACCCTTTTCTGGCTGCTGCAGGGCCCAATGTTGTATTGGAACTGAGAGAGCTTCATTGTCACTATTGTACCAAATACCTAGTGCCCCAATCAAAAAGCCAAGGCTTGAGAAGGCAGAGGTTTACAGAAGCAAAACATCGGTGCAAGGCACCTGTGAAGTACCTGGTAATCTGTACAATACAATAAAATAATAATACAAAACTGCAGGCTCGCTCCCTCCTACCTGCTGCACAAGTCTTTATTTTTAAGAGAATTTGGTGCCCCAAATAACCAACTATACCTGCTACACACACTTGCCTCAATGAACCACTTTCTAGGTCCATGCTATACACGTATGGCACCTATTATCCAGAATTCTCAGGACCTGGGGTTTTCCGGATAACGGATCTTTCCATAATTTACTTTTAGTCTATATGAAAATCATGCAAACATTAAATAAACCAAATAGACTGGTTTTGCATCCAATAAGGATTCATTATTTTTAGTTTGGATTTAGCATAAGCTACTGTTTTAAGATTACAGAGAAAAAGGAATACATTTTTAAAAATTTGGATTATTTGGATACAATGGCGTCTATGGGAGACAAACTTTCCATAATTTGGAGCTTTCTGGATAACTGATTTCCTGATAACAAAGCCCATATGTGTACCGAGCAATAAAAAATGTGGGGATCCAAACCAGTCTATATGTTTCCAGCTGCATACAGTATTGAATCTAAGGCAACCTAGTACTAGAATTTAGAGAATCAAGTTTTATTTCAATTTGTTATGCCAGTGCATGGTTGGTATATTGGCAATTTTGCTGCTATATGTCATGGTTTCTGAATTGCTATTAGCTTTAATACAGCCATACTGATGAATGGCTGCTCCCAGCTTTGGAAAAGGTGCCCAGGTTTAGAAAAGTGATGTACAGAGAAAGATGCAGATGTGCTACTTCTAATTATACTGCTGAGCATTTACAACACACGGAGCAGAGACATAAAAATTAGCCTTTAATGTCTGTAAATTGAGTCAACATGTGCAACTCTCTATAGAAAAACACAAGTGATATTTCATATAGTCCTTACTTTTAAGAGCCCATACGGACAATTCATAAAAAAATACACTTTTTCTTTCCAAGAAAAAGCAAATCTTTAATTTTTCTGACTTCATAAATGATTTTGAGTGAGAATAAACACATGCAGCTAGTCAATCTTTTGGGACAGAGGAAGACCTCCAATAAATGACTTGGAAAGTTCTCAAAGATCACTCTATTTACAGTGCTCTAGTTAAGAGTAGTATTGGGGTAGTCCATGAAAGGTAGTGGGGAATGGTGGCCCAGCAGGGTCACTGTGTGTTGGTATGATATGCCATTGCCTACTATTTAAATCCGGGGATCTCCATAAAAAAACTGCTGGGTAATGGCATAGGCTCCAAAAAGACATAATGGGCTATATATGACTTCCTAGTGCCAAAACAAGCAAACTGTGTTATCCACCATGCATAGCACACTTGCCTACTACAAAAAATCTTCGGGTTGCACACTGATGGCTTCCGGCCCCTGAATTTATAAACTTGCACCTGCCTTAACCCTTTCGTGACATCACCACAGGTTAGGTTAGCACCCTTAAATAAAGGGGACAAGGGAGTCAGGGTTTGGGTTGGGAGAGGGTGGCTTAGGGTCAGGTGGTAATAACTACACCAAAACCTGAGGGAAAACGGCTTGCTTGATGAGCACTAAGGGGTGCACATTTGTCCCTGTTAGTGCTCTGTATTTCAGGGTTGCCAGTTTGAAGGGTTTCCAGCCAAACTGGGCTACTAATTTAAAGCCCAGGCAGGTTTCAAAATTACAAACTAGCCAAGGTATGGATTTGGGCTAGTTTTTCCAAATGCACCAAGCCTGCGTCTCCCAATGCATGTTGGGTAATGTAATTTTGTTTAGCAATTTGCCGAATGCCAAGTTTAATGTAAGACTACAATACCCAGCATGTAATGGACTGAGTTAAGTAGAAGTCCCGAGTTAACATATGTTGGGCTCTGTACCCAAGTTTCCCGTTCATCTTAAGAATTCTCACATTTTCAGGTGACTTTCCTCAATTTCAGACAATTTTGGGTCAAAAATCTTCTGGCTACCAAAATGTCTAGAGGTTGACCTGTTTTACCAATATTTATTGAAACTGTATATGTATCAGGGACTTATGGGGCACCTTATACCTCCTGGGACCCCCTCTGTAGTAAAGGGTACATCTGTCCCCTTTTGCTTCCTGGAAAAATAGCAAATTGCGTATTTTCACATATATAGATTTATTGTATTAGACTTTTTTTCTTTTTTTTTGACTGCACATATTGTGCTATCTTTTTAAGTGCCTTTTGGCTAGTTTTGGGCTGGTGTTGTAGCTGACTTTGGTTGGTTTTGAAAATTAGTCCTGGCAACCCTGCTGTATTTTTTTCCTGGACCACTGGGTCAGCTCCCCCTACTTTCATCCCCCTACTGGGGAGAATAAAAATGTTGGTTTACTGATCCTTAATAAAGCAAAGTGTTGCCGATCATCTTCTGCAGGTAGTTTGCATTTCCGTGCCAACAAACTTAAGGGAGAGGTTTTATTGTTGGAAAGGAAACATGTGTTTGTCTTTTCCACCAGCTGGCGGATGATTAATAACTACTGCTGGACTTTATAAGGCTATTATTGTATTACACTTCTTCATATTAGATTCTAAGGAAGCTGATTAGGTAAGACATTTGTTGGGCTTTGTGGTAAAGAAAAAATTGTGTCAGTAAATATGGGTTGCTGGTTTTGAGTTACCAGTGGGGATAAACACATAGGCTGAAATGGAGTGAATACATACTATGCATGAACGAAGAATAATTAATTCATGAAGTAAGATGATTAATGGCAAAGGTACAATATCAAAGATAAAAACAAAGAACCAGTTGCACAAGCCTGTGTTCCAGATGCAGTTATCAAAGGGATTTCATGCACCCTCAACTACTCACGTTTCATAGAGTTCTTTGGTCAAGGATATCATTTTATTCCTGATCTCTCCCTGAGCATTTAGTAGACCAGTTGTTTTTTCAGGTAAACTAAATGATTTTGGTGCAGGTAGTGTTCATCAAGTAATGCATATATATATATATATATATATATATATATATATATATAGAAGATAGTCCAACGGCACTCACCATTACATAGCAACGGCTGGGTGCTAACCAAAGTGTAATAGCATATCCAAAGCGATGAAAGCACTCACAGCAGATTCCATAAAGGTTCACTTAAAAGATAATTCTTTATTTCACGCTCTCATCAACGCGTTTCAACCCGCACAGGGTCGTCATAAATACTATGGAACAGAGAATATGGAGCTTGGTGCTAACATGAGGTATACAAATTATAATCCCAATTATTTATAGCTTTTGAGTGTGGATCTATGGCACCAGTGCTTCAAATTGGTCCCCTACTTGTTGTTTAGGGTTGAGTTTTGTAATAAAACTAACAAATCAGGACTTGATATGATAATGCTATCCCACAGTGCAGCTGTAGACTGTTTGCATACAGCAGAATGGTTGACTGACCTCCTCAATTTTGTAAAGGTGATACATTTATTGGCTAACTAAGATGATAATCACTGCAAACTTTCTGAACATTAGTTTTGAAAAAGTAAGTGAAAGGTTATGAAAACTTGCAGTGAAAATCAACCTAGTTAGCTAATGAAGGCCTTTACAACACTTTTGCTATGCTAGTTTTACCCTATAACTCTTTCCACTGGCTAATTTTGTACATAAATCTCTACCTGGTAGGGGACCCCTACTCCATTTTTGGATGTGGAGCCCTTCTACTGCTACTTATACAAACACTTCTGTTCTGCTAAAATTAGCTCCAAAAAGGAATAGAAATAATGTATTGTTTTTATTACAAACCCAACAGCTCATGCATTCATGAAAAAAAGTTTAAATCAATGAGAAATAAAAGCAGCACTGGCTTGAGTATCCTAGAGAGAGTTCACACAGGAACAGTGTAAAAAGCAAAGCTTTATTGCAGCTTCATTAAAAACAGGAAAGGTGCATGGGGGTGTAGAAGAAATATCACACATTTCATGCAACAAAGATCACTTTGTCAGAAGTGAAGCAAGTATGAAGCTTTTATATAGAAACAAGCAAACCTGTGTTCTGAAGGAATACACTCTTTAAACACACAATAAATGTTTCAAAATGGGTAAAACTTAAGCACATAAAAAAACCTAAATGCTAAAGACAGAAGTAATATCATTGCCATAGCATTATAGGGTGAGGAGCTAAATCCCAAAGGTATATAGGATGTGTATGCAGGCCTAGGTGCCAGCCTAGGTCTCACTCAATGTCCAGCTGCAACTATAATAGCATTATTTCTGGAATGTCCATGGGCAGAAGTTATTTTCAATATTTCTCTGTGGGTTACTGTTCAGATCACCTTTCTCTTTCCCCTTATTTGCATCAGATCTGTCCTCATTCCCTCCCCCCATCAATTCCCACCGCTGAAGGTTAGTTTTATTTCAATCTTATTAATTAGCAAAGTTCCCAACGCACGTTCACAAAGCATCTGTTTCCTCAGGAAGACCTATCTCCCACATACAAATTGCACTTACAATGTAAAGCATTGATCTGAATGAGTGAAAGGGACTTGAGCAGCTGCAGGTTCCTCTACAACAGCGTTGTTGTTAGTGCAGAGAAAACAAGAGTAATGTTATTCCAACAACGTTGCTCATTGGAGTGGCTGCCCAGTGCAGGGGTGGAGGATCTTCTACAAAAAGGGGCTGCCGATTACTTATCATATGGACATCATCAACTGTGGTATATGCACACACACATTCATAATATGGGAAGCCCATTACCCAGAAAGCTTTCAGATACAGCAGTGATATATCACAGTGAGCCAAGCTATTCTTCATTTATTACAGATTTGCTTTTTTGGCTGTAATAATTTGAGAGTTCCTTGTATTTAAAAGTGTTTTTTTTTTACATTTTAAGGCCTGGTTTAAATTAAGAAAAACCCATAGGCCCCAAGCATTTGTATCTCATACTTGTCTCATGTTTTCATTCAATTTACCTTAAACATGAAGAGTGTAGCTCAGACATGGGGTCAGAGAGATATTGTGGGGCAGTGTTTTACAGGCATGGGATCCGTTATTCGGAAACCCATTAAGCGGAAAGCTCTGAATAACGGATTCCCTGTTTCTATGTAATAATAAAACAGTACCTTGTACTTGAACCCAACTAGAATGTAACTAATCCTTACTGAAGCCAAAATAATCCTGTAATAATCCTGAAGTTATTTTTAGTAGACTTAGAGGGTTATTTACTGTATTAAACCTCAATTTTTTTTTTCTTGTCAGGCTTTTTGGGGAAAAATTTTTCGAGATTCGTGATACCCCGATGCTGCAAAAAGCCTGAATCTGAAAATCGGCTATATCAGACCTGTCGAGGTCTTGTATAAGTCAATGGGAGGGGCACCTATCCCAAATTGAAGTTTTCGTCGTCTTCGGTGGGTTTAGCCTGAAAATCCAACTTTTTCTGGGTTTTTCAGCAAAAACTAAAAAAAAAAAAAATGAGCTTTCAGAAGGAAAGTCAGAAAAAAAAAAAATCATGATTCGGGGGTTTGCTCAAATTTTGTTGAGCTCTTTAACCAATCCAGTAAAATCGAATTAATTTATTATTAAATAAGGCAAAATAGGGCATTGGATTTTGGTTGAGCTTTTTCCAAATTACCGAAAGATCCCTTATCTGGAAAACCTCAGGCCCCCAGCATTCTGGATATCAGGTCATTTGTATAATGATTTGGTAGCACTACCCCACTAAGGGCCGCTTCCAAGACATACACATATGGTGTCTCTGCCTAGTCCCACTCTGGCAAGACAATCCATGTAGTAGCAAACTAGTTCTAGTATTCATTTTTCCACCTGAATCAATATTTTGAAATTTCCTGTTCATGTGTTTTATTTTTCCTCTTTTTTTTGACGATCTTAAAACTGATGTCTTTAAATTAGGTTCAGAACTGCAATTTGTACATTCTGGTAAATGCCAGGGTTGCTGCTGTAAGATTCCACAGACAGTCACTATTTATTAGGATGGCAGGGGGCTGTTTAGGTCTCTGTGTACTTGAAATTTCAAGAGTTTTTGTTTTGTTTTTTAAAACTAATAAATGCTTCTTGGACCTGAATCTCAGACCTGCTTTAAGTCACTCCTATTGGATTATAGAAGTGTTTATTAATATGCAGAGATCAAACAGCACAGCAATTATGATTCCCGCATAGGAATTATCTGAAAGGAGTTTGTATGATCTCCCAATGTCACAGATACTAATATACCCCTCACAAGTTCTGAAATCACAGTTTCTTTAAAGAACAAGTAAACGTTTTTTTTTTCTATCTCTAAATTTGCTCTAAACAGCCCCTCAAATTAATGTACCTTAGTCCCTGCTGCAAGTCTGCTCTGGTTTCTGTGTTATCAGCAGCTTGTTTCACCTTCTTCCTGGTGCAGAGTGAAGCCCCGCCCCTTAGCTTACTGAGCTGACCTTATATCTTGGACTAGTCCAGTTTATCATTTGCATACTATGACATAGCAGAGAGCAGTGTGTTTAGCACCTTTTGCTTGGGGAAACTAGCTTACTAATGAAACACTGGCTCCCTCTTCCTCTCTATTGTGGAACAGCAGCAAATGGACTGCTCAGTAAACTAAGGGGCTGGGCTTCACTCTGCACCAGGAAGAAGGGAAAGAAGCTGCTGATAACACAGAAACCAGAGCAGACTTGCAGCAGGGACTAAGGTACATTAATCTGGGGGGCTGTTTAGAGCAAATTTACAGAAAGAAAAAGAAAAACATTTACTTTTCCTTTAAGGTGCCTGTGCCATATATATATCTTGGCGATCAGGAGAACAGATTTATGGGTTCCACAAAGGGATTCTCTGCACTATACTGTGTGGACAGAGGGTAGAAATATGCTATGCATATAGTGAAATAGAATGGCCATTGGCCATATACATTAGCAAGCCATGAACACTTGTAGCTCAGTTCCAACATTCATTACTTTTCTCTTCCAAACAACTGTTAGACTTAACAGGTGCTTAAAAATTGTATTGTATTTTTTTCAGGCTGTTGCTTCAGGTTGTACAAATACTGGATGTAGTGTGGTGCATATGTTATTGGGATAAAGATGCACACAATGCAAACATGATTCCACCCTTCTAACTTTTTAATACGTGTTATTTTATTGACATCATCGTAGGCATGGCTCTTCCCTTAAGGGAAAGATGATCTTGAGTATAACTCTTTATTCTTAACTAATATATATATATATATATATAGTCAATTAGAGGTGATGGCACTCACAGGATTTTAAGAACAAAACAAAATAATAAAAAATAGAAAAGTTTATTAATCCAACGTTTCGGTCCCACATCGAAATCTTGTGAGTGCCATCACCTATAGATTATATATGCATGAGCACCCAGGTAGTGTTTTGTCACCAGGGTGTATATATG
>CM044431.1:38377127-38413342 GCA_024363595.1 Xenopus borealis
TTGAGGTGACTAATCTCCTTGAATGGCTTGCTCGTATCTTGCACCCACTAGCGCTAAAGTTGCCGGCGTCTATTCACACACAGCGATACGTTTTTCAAAGTCGCTCGAAATTGCCTCGTGAGGCAATTTTGAGTGACTTTGAAAATCGCGTTGCCGCGTGTGAATAGGCGCAGGCGACTTTAGCGCTTTTGGGTGCAAGAGACTAACAAGCCATTTGGGGAGATTAGTCGCAGCGATTAGTCGCTAGGCGACAAACCTCCACGAAATCTTCACGTGTGGCCTTACCCTAAGAACAGCACTCAGTAGTAAAAACACATGTCCCACTGAGAGTCCTTCAGTTACACTGAGAAGGAAAAACAACAGCCTGCCAGAAAGCAGTTCCCTCCTAAAGTGCTGGCACAAATCACATGACCAGGGGCATGCTGGGAAATTGACAAAATGTCTAGCCCCATGTCAGATTTCAAAATGAAATACGAAATGTGTTTGCTCTTTTGATAAATGGATTTCAGTGCAGAATTCTGCTAGAGTAGCACTATTGACTTGTGTTTAAAAAAAAAATTTTTTTATCGTTACCGGTATCCCTTTAAAGTTTTACAAAACTTGTTTCTGTCCCTGTTTGATGATGTCACTTCCTGTTTGCAGCAACATCACTTCCTGTTTTATGGTGGTCGTTGAGTTGCGGGTCCGGGTCGGGTAGCGGACCAAAGTGGGTAAATACGCGGGTAGCGGTTTGGGTCGCAGGCTGCGGGTTTGGGTCTTAGAAATTGGTTCCACACAGAACTCAAACACACAATGGTTTAACATACATCTGTGCTATGGCCAGGAAGGGGGTTAACACATACTTGAAAAGACCCAAATGGCTAAGTAGTCTTAGTATTGATAGCACTGTGCATAAATCCACATCATAATCTGTAAGGGCCCCATGATAGAGGAGGAGTTGCTCTTCATCTTTCTGACTAACCTCGGGGAGCAATAAGACAAAAACTCAACAAACATATTTGCAAATGGATTTTTACATTTGGAGGGAGGTTATACTGTTAAGAAATCATGAGTTTACATTGATTTACATCAGGGAGTAGATGTTCTTTATAATCTATTACTCATGAGGTGCTACTAAACTGACCATTTTATCACTAGCCTACATAACTACATATATTATGCACATTTGGGGGGCAGATTTATCAAAATCTGAGTTTGTGAGAAAAAAAAATGCGGACAAGGGAAAAAATGCAGAAAAAACTTCCTTCAACTTTTATTCTCGATTACTAACAAGAAAATATTCCCATGTTTTTCCATGGAAAAAAAGTTGCATGCCGGTGAGAATCTCATTGTGTCATTCATTGCCAATAAGATTGAAATTCTTGACCATTTTTATAAACTAGGATAATGAAGTGGTCAGAGAACTTTCCCACTGACTTCTATACAACCTTGCCAGTTTTTATTTGGCAAGTTTTTCCTGACAATTTTTCATTGTTTTATTCTTTACTAAATGGCAACTATTTGAGGTTACAAATAATATTCTCAAGTATATTCATACTTGAGTTTTTGCCCTGGGTTTTTTCTCGAATAATTTTTTTTTTAAATAAATCGGCCCTTTGGTGTTAAGTGGTAAGATAAATATGCCAAATATGATAATATACCTATACAATGATTCTGCCAATTATATGATTTCAGAAAATGACAATGTTTCAAGGTAACAAGCCATGTTCAGGTTCACTTGAAGAAACACATTTTTCTGAAATAAATGTGGATATACAAATTACATATAGGGGCAAATTCACTAAAGTGTGAAGTGGCTAACGCTAGCGCTAATTCACCAGCATGATGTCATTTCACAACTTCGCTAATTTACCAACACTGACTCTGGTGAATTTTCGCTAGTGAAGTAGATAGAATAACGCAACTTCGCACCCTTATGCCAGGCGAAGTTGCGCACTGACGAAGGGTTCTTAGTACGCTAAGTCACTAAGATGTCCATTTTACTGAACATTTCCTCTTGTGCTACACTTTACTTTGCCAGGGTCAGACCTGGTGAAGTTCAATACAATAGATAGGAGATTGAAAAAAAAAAAAAAGTAAAAACAATTTTCTAAGTCCCAAAAAAACGCTGGCGTGTTTTAATTTTTTAAGGGTGATAGGCTGAAAAAGATTTTACATTTTTTTTTAGGGTAACCTCCTTCCCCCCTACATTTCCTAACATATGGCAACCCAACTATATAGGAGGCACATGTGTTGGGCAATAGAATAACTTTATTTGAGTTTTTAAAGGTTTCCTGGGCTTGGGTAGTGTAATATAGTGGCTGCAGCATATACGTCTATTATACTTTAACTTTGCGCCGTATGCAAATTAGGCATAGTTTTTGTTACTTTGCTTTGCCTGACGAAGTAACTGTAGCACAACTTCGCTAACATTCGCCTCCCTGAGCGCAACTTCGCATTTTAGTGAATCTGCGTAGGGCTGGCAAAACTACGCCTGGTGAAGTGATGTGAACGCTAGCAAAGCCAACGCAGGTACAACTACACAGGTTACTGAATTTGCCCCATAGTTTCTTGTGTTGCTCCATCTTCCTGTATTTCTGTTAGCTGAAATATACCTAGTGACTTAGGATACTGTTGGGACTAGAAGCACCAGTGGAAAATGCAAGGAAGGTAGACACACTAACAGGTGTGATTTTGTATTCAATGATTTGACCATTGCACATTTATTAAAGGGATACGGTCATGGGAAAACATGTTTTTTTTCCAAAACACATCAGTTAATAGTGCTACTACTGCACAGAAATCCAAATCTCAAAAGAGCAGAGATTTTTTTATATTCAATTTTGAAATCTGATATGGGGCTAGACATATTGTCAGTTTCCCAGCTGACCCAAGTCATCTACACAATCTACCAGGCAGCTGTTATCTTGTGTTAGGGAGCTGCTTTCTGGTTACCTTCCCATTGTTCTTTTGTTAGGCTGCTGGGGGGAAAAAGGGAGGAGGTAATATCACTCCAACTTGCAGTACAGCAGTAAAGAGTGACTTAAGTTTATCAGAGCACAAGTCACATGACTGGGGTATCAGTATTCATTGCACATTGACGTAAAGGCAAAGTCATATAAATAATGGAACTGTTCTCCAATAGATATTAACTCTGTTTAAATCATAGTGCAGAGCTCATGAAATGTTAAATGATGAAATATGACACGAAGGGAATTTCATTACTAGTAAATCTCAAGGAGCAAATTCCTCATTTCTAACCACTTGTTTTGAAGTCTCAGATGTAAGTGACCCTGCATTAGCTACAATTATCCCTGAAAGTGTAGGAAGTTGACAACCACAAATCGTATAGTTATTTTGTTTGGCAATGACTTGGCAGTGGGTGAAACTGCTTTATAATCCAGTCGCGCAGGTCTGTTATAATTTTGTCTGTCATCAGGGGGGACAATGAAGCATTAAAGTGGCACTTCAGTTTAACAATGTGTATGTGTAAGCTTTCTCACTGTGTAAACCTGGGCCAATTGAGAAACATTCATTCCAGCTGTGTTTTTTATTGCTGTTCTGTTCAAGTTGAATGGTGACACAAAAATTAACCATCTTACTGGAGACTAGTGTGTGTTGCAAATGGAATATCCTGCCAGATAAAACCTCTTCCAAAGCTCTGAACTCCTAGCCAATGATAATGAAGTCTGAGCGCGATCTAAACATGGGATGCATATTTACAAAGCATGCAAACACCATCAAACTTCTTTGCATCTATAGAAGACAGGTTATTAAGCATGAAGTGTGAAGATTTGGGGAGATTTAGTCGCCTGGTGACAAATCACCTCTTCTTCGGGCAACTAATCTCCCCCCAATTATGTTTTTGCCCTAAACAAAGCAAAAGCAAGTCAGATGAACAATAATGTAAGGCTCAGTCCACACGAGGATAATTGCCTTCTCCCTGGCCTCCGCCTACTAAAATGAAAATCGCCTGCGGCAATTCACATGCGGCCATTCGTTTTCCACAGTCGCCCGAAGGGCGACTTCGGAAAATGAAATGCTGCGTGTGAATTGCCTCAGGCAATTTTAATTTTAGCGGGAAGAGGGCAGGGAGAAGGCAGTTCGGGGAGACTGTCGCCCCGAAGAAAAGGCGATTTGTTGCTGGGGGCGACATCTCCCCGAATTTGCTTGTGTGGACTGACCCTAAGAAAATGAGACAATCTATCCTGTTTGTTGACAAGAAGTTGGTACAGTCAGTGGTGTAACTAGAGGTTACTGGGCCACACAGCAAATTCAATATAGGGCCCAAAATATTGCTAAGGTGAATTATTCTACCACAATATGTTATGTTTGGTAATTAATTAAGGCCTCACTTAGCCTCCTACACTTGTGGGCCTCCCTGCAACCACAGGGTCTCCTTCCTTTATAGCTATGTCCTGGGTGAAGGTGTTTATAATATAATTGGGTGGGGTAGTGTGGGCCGAAACGCGTTGATGCACTATGTATGAATAAATACACTTTGCTGCACAGTTGATGGACTATGCCATGAGTGCTTTCTTTGGACTTGTATGAATAAATAAATATATATATATATTGTGAGTTATCTTTAAAAAAATATAGGTATTGTTAAAAACAATCTATTGAAAATTAATATTAAAATGCATCTTTAACCAGAAGAAATATCCAAAAGCTACTTTTTGCACTTACTGTACATTAAACTTGGCCAAAGACATGACTCTGCCCACTTCTGTCTCTAACAATAATTTAACAAAAGAATGTAAAAGGAATAAAGTATATTATTGTACAATCTAACTTATGACTTCAGTGATTCTGAGAAATAGGGAAATGCTTAACTTTAAAAAAAAAAAGACGGAAATGCCTATTTACTTGGGGGTGCCAAAAGTTAGGAACACCCAAGTGATTGTATACACTTACCTCACACCCAGGGCCCTTGCCCCGAACAGGAAAACACTGTACTGGTCTTGGTGTTCCTCCATCGAGCACCATCAGCTTCCTTCTTCAAATTTCCAGGGGCAGAGGCAAGATCAGTAGAACAAAATGGCGACTTCTTTGCTAAAGTTTAGCTTTTCGAGCTACTGTGCATGCACGCCTGAGCAAAGAAAGAGTCAGAAGCTGTGGTGCTCACTGTATGAACCCCGGGCCGTGCAGTTTTCTACTGATAGGAGCACTGGCCCGTTATGTGATGTAAGTATATATAAACACTCGGGGGTGCCAAATAAATAGAGCCTCTCCTTCTACTTTAACTCTTCTGTGCATTATATGGGCATCTATACAGCAGCTTTATGCACATAGAAAAATTAATTCAAGACTTTAGATCTCCTATAGCATGCAAGGTAATATTCCGTGTGAACACATGCAAAGGCTGGGCTACTGAAAACCCTAGTTGCCTATGTGGCAACAGTCTAAAGATGTTTTTTCTACCTGGGTACACAAAGGCGTCATGGGCAGGCTTGGTCACAGTAATAAAAGCCCAAAAACATATCTAAAAATAATGAGTTCTGGTAAGTCACATTTCTAAAACTAAAATAAAATTAAAGGGGTTGTTCACCTTTGAGGTAACTTTTAGTATAATGTTGAGAGTGATATTCTGAGATAATTTGCAATTGATTTTAA
Source organism: Xenopus borealis (assembly GCA_024363595.1). Taxonomy (NCBI): domain Eukaryota; kingdom Metazoa; phylum Chordata; class Amphibia; order Anura; family Pipidae; genus Xenopus; species Xenopus borealis. Next base: position 38,382,723 of record CM044431.1, read on the forward strand.
TTTTTTATTGTTTGTGGTTTTATAGTTATTTAGCTTTTTATTCAGCAGCTCTCTAGTTTGCAGTGTCAGCAATTTGGTTTCTAGGGTACAAATTACCCTAGCAACCCTGCACTGATTTGAATAAGAGACTGGAATAGGAGAGGGACTGAATAGAATGTTAAGAAATAAAAAGTGGCAATAACAATTTGACCCCCATTTGAAACAGAAGAAAATTGCAAATCATTAAAAAAACTATGAAAAATAATGAAGACCAATTGAAAAGTTTCTTAGTATATTGTAGAAGGGCCAATTCTATGGGGCAAATTTGCTAAAATTCACCTAAAATCCTAGGAATCCATTCGAAATTCAATAAGCTATCGAATAGTTTTAGGCTATCTTTTTGCTCAATATTCGATTTCTCGATGAAATTGTACGATCGGATACCGATTGTAGATTTCACGAAAAGATCGTACTTTTGCCTTCGAGCCTCTGAAAAATTTGTACGATTCAAACAATCGAGGTGTTTGATCATACGAATGGTATTTGAGCAGGACTTAGCAAAAGAAGCCTATGGGGGGTTCCCATAGACTTCTATTGGTATTCGGTAGGTTCAATCTGGCGAAGTAGTCATTCGAAGGATTTTAAATCCTTCGATCACCGAATATCCGATCATTCGCTCTATTCAATAATTCGATATTCGATGATCGAAGAGGCCAAATTTACATATTCAAATCTCCGAAAAAAAATCGTACAAACGGTATTCAATCAAATTGATCGAACTTCGAATCCTTCACACGAATTTTGTAAATTTGCCCCTAAAAGTTTACTTGAAGGTGAACCACCCCTTTAAACTGAAAACAAAACAGAGCTAAAAAGTTGAATGTTGATGGAAATGTTAATCAAGAAAAGACTGTAGGGCACTGAGGACATTTCAGGCATGAGTATAAAAGGAATGAAGTCAGATGTAAATTAATTTTAAACTCACTGATGGCTCACTATATCTAAACAGTGTGTTGATATTTTAAGGCTCAGTAACCACTGTTCGCAGTCAAAGGCCCCATCACATCATAGCTCCAATCAGCAAACTCTTTCCAAATGTTTAAAGTCACTTTAGGACAATATAGTTCAAAACATACTATAAAAGAGTTTGCTAAAACCCCATAAAATCAAACAAAAGCAGACCGCACTCCAAAAGAAGAAAGTGGAATCATATGGATTCGCAACAAAGGGCCATGATATTAAACAGATTTTCATTATAAAAAAGAATCTTTAGAGCAAAATAAAATTAAAATTACTATACATTCCCTTTCAAAAATACTTTGTTGTACTTGCTATTTTCACCAGTTTACGATTTATTAAATAGAAGTGTATGGAAAACCAGGGTCCAGGTCAAACATCCCATCAATAGCTCCCCTGCTTCAGCAGATACCGTTCTCTATCCATGGCTTGCTCAAAGGGGATTAGAAAGGAGATAAACAATACAACTAATATACAATGAGCAGGGATATCTATTGTGAATCCATGAAGCAGTAGTTTTAAAACTCCCAGTACACCAGAAGGCTGCAGTTCACAAACGTATTGGCCAGGTGACAAAAGCAAAGGTTACATTCAGTTTCTAGTGGAAACCTGAATCCTTTAGCTTTGTCAGTGAAATTTTTGACCTTTCAGTTGGGCACATTTGATCTTGCATCACCCTCAAAATCAGGACTGTCCCACTAAAAACAGGACAGTTAGGATGTATGCAGCATCAAAAATATGGCTACTAGAGTCTTTACACAAAGAGAAATCCTTCTCTGTTTATTAACACCTTGAGCTTACAGTGGTGTGAAAAACTATTTGCCCCCTTCCTGATTTCTTATTCTTTTGCATGTTTGTCACACAAAATGATTCTGATCATCAAACACATTTAACTATTAGTCAAAGATAACACAAATAAACACAAGTAAACACAAAATGCAGATTTTAAATTAGGGTTTTTATTATTTAGGGAGAGAAAAAAATCCAAACCTGTGTGAAAAAGTAATTGCCCCCTGAACCTAATAACTGGTTGGGCCACCCTTAGCAGCAATAACTGCAATGAAGCGTTTGCGATAACTTGCAACGAGTCTTTTACAGCGCTCTGAAGGAATTTTGGCCCACTCATCTTTGCAGAATTGTTGTAATTCAGCTTTATTTGAGGGTTTTCTAGCATGAACCGCCTTTTTAAGGTCATGCCACAACATCTCAATAGGATTCAGGTCAGGACTTTGACTAGGCCACTCCAAAGTCTTCATTTTGTTTTTCTTCAGCCATTCAGAGGTGGATTTGCTGGTGTGTTTTGGGTCATTGTCCTGCTGCAGCACCCAAGATCGCTTCAGCTTGAGTTGACGAACAGATGGCCGGACATTCTCCTTCAGGATTTTTTGGTAGACAGTAGAATTCATGGTTCCATCTATCACAGCAAGCCTTCCAGGTCCTGAAGCAGCAAAACAACCCCAGACCATCACACTACCACCACCATATTTTACTGTTGGTATGATGTTCTTTTTCTGAAATGCTGTGTTACTTTTACGCCAGATGTAATGGGACGCGCACCTTCCAAAAAGTTCAACTTTTGTCTCATCGGTCCACAAGGTATTTTCCCAAAAGTCTTGGCAATCATTGAGATGTTTTTTTAGCAAAATTGAGACGAGCCTTAATGTTCTTTTTGCTTAAAAGTGGTTAGCGCCTTGGAAATCTGCCATGCAGGCCGTTTTTGCCCAGTCTCTTTCTTATGGTGGAGTCGTGAACACTGACCTTAATTGAGGCAAGTGAGGCCTGCAGTTCTTTAGATGTTGTCCTGGGGTCTTTTGTGGCCTCTCGGATGAGTTGTCTCTGCGCTCTTGGGGTAATTTTGGTCGGCCGGCCACTCCTGGGAAGGTTCACCACTGTTCCATGTTTTTGCCATTTGTGGATAATGGCTCTCACTGTGGTTCGCTGGAGTCCCAAAGCTTTAGAAATGGCTTTATAACCTTTACCAGACTGATAGATCTCAATTACTTTTGTTCTTAGTTATTTTTAACAAGGGGGGCAATCACTTTTTCACACAGGCCCATGTAGATTTGGAGTTTTTTTTCTCCCTTAATAACGTAAACCTTCATTTAAAAACTGCATTTTGTGTTCAATTATGTTATCTTTGACTAATAGTTAACGGTTTTTGATGAGCAGAAACATTTAAGTGTGACAAACATGCAAAAGAATAAGAAATCAGGAAGGGGGCAAATCGTTTATCACACCACTGTAGATCTCCTACTGGAAAGAAATGAAAGTAAAACACCTTTTTACTAATTCCTTTGGTCACTTTACAAAAAAAAAAAAGATAAAAAATGTATCTCCCGACCCTAAAAAAAAAACCAATTTGCTGCACCGTGTGGTTCTGTGCGGCTCCATGAACAGATGAGCTGCGCGCGCATGCGAACAGTGCCGGACCATGCTACTCTGTGGGCATATGTAAGGCGGCTTAGTACGGGGGCCATGGGGTTTGGATCGGGGCCCTGGGCAACAGTTCCGGTGGGCCCCGGCCCCCCAGTCCGACCCTGGCTGCAGATGCTTGAGACTGGTATAGGAGCCCAAAAAGCAAATTCAACATTTCTAGTTCTCCATTGAGCAGCTACCTGGCTGATCAGCTGCAAACTCTGGTTGGTATACACGATGGTGGGCCTACACTACTCTCTCTCTCCATTATCCAGCTTTCTAAAGAAGGCAAACAAAATGTGGAATGTACCTGCTTCAATACGACCCCTTTTTGTCCTAGAGCTAGTGCATGTAACTTTTCATCATTGGTGAAAAATACACATCATCTACTGTCTGCCCAGCACTTTGTTTGTTTGTTGACAAATCAACCTGTGTGCCTCTACCCTAAAGGCAAACTAAGATTATGCTAGGTATTGGACATGGAGTACACAGGGTAAAAGTTTTCAATGGCTGTACTGTAGTAATAAGTGAACAAAGACTGTGTTACTGGTATTTTTATTTGATCTCCTTGTTAATGACTCAAACATGTACATTGCAAAATAATTTGAAGTGCCAACAAGCACTTATATCCACTGAACCTTTCTAAGAGTTACATTTTCTATTACTGAAATTGAAGTTTAGTTCTGTATTTATTTTTCTTTTGTCTGAACAAGGAGGAAAAAATCATGCAGCAGTAACATTTAATTAAAAGTAAAAATGTTTTCTTCTTGAATGGGTGCCATTTTGGAATGGGGACGGATGGCACAGATTTTATAAGTTAAATAAAACACCAGACCCCACCCTAATAACTGGAACATGTTATGGGAAAGGAACCACTTAGAGACATACAGTACATGCACAGTACAAGCACCCCAACTGCCAAAGAAATGTTTGCTTTGTTGATATTATGGGAGGAGCCGATTTCCACAGTCCAAAATAAAATAATACTGCAAAAAAATTTAATGTTTAATACTTAAAGGAAAACTAAAATAAGACTGGCTGTACAGGTCAGATGCTCAGTAGCCTTATAAAAGCAAGTGTCAGTGGCATTGCACATGCTCAGTGTTCTTTAGGCTGCTGTTAGAAACAAAGTTCAGGGGTCATTGGAAATCAACAACATGTTAGCAGAAAGGCAGGTGAAATCTCCGATGTTACAGGACCGATTAATAATCCCTGCTACCAGGATTTTAAGGCACAAATTATCACTACACAAAGGCTTTGGATCTGAGCTGGTACAGAAATGGGATGAAGCATTTCATGTCTAATTGTTTGTTGAGGTTCAGTTCCTTTAAGGCCTAGCTATTATACAGGTATGGAATATGTTATTCGGAAAGCTCCAAATTACAGAAAGACTGTACAGATTTTTTTAAATTTCATTTTGAAATCTGACATGGGGCTAGACATATTGTCAATTTCTCAGCTGCCCCAAATCATGTGATATTTAATGTTTACATGATTCTCTAGTAGCTGATGTCATTCCAATAGTTAAAAAGGGATTACGATCTCAGCCTGGCAATTATAGGCCAGTAAATTTGACATCTGTGATGGGCAAATTATGTGGCTTGTTAAAGGATCACATTCAAAAGTTTGTCCTAGAGAATGGCATTATGAGCAGCAATCAGCATGGCTTTATGAAGGATAGGTCATGTCAGACAAATTTGATTGCTTTTTATGATGAGGTAAGTAAGATGCTGGACTGTGGGGGGGCAGTAGATGTGATCTATTTGGATTTTGCCAAAGCGTTTGATACCGTGCCCCACAAATGACTGCTTTCTAAACTAAGGTCTGTTGGGCTTAATGAAGTCGTTTGCACATGGATAGGAAACTGGCTACAGGATCAGGTACAGAGGGTGGTTGTTAATGGTACGTTCTCTACTTGGAGTAAGGTTCTTAGTGGGGTCCCTCACGGCTCGGTATTGGGTCCACTTTTATTTAACTTGTTCATTAATGAATTAGGGAAGGGTATTGTAAGTAATGTATCAGTGTTTGCAGATGACACAAAACTATCCACCACAATTAATTCCATCCTGGATGTGGCATCCTTGCAACAGGATCTTGACAAACTGGCAATCTGGGCAGCTAAGTGGCAAATGAGATTCAATGTTGAAGTCATGCACCTGGGATGTAAAAATATCCAAGCCACGTATACCCTTAATGTGACTGCACTAGGCAAATCCATTATGGTGAAGGACCTTGGAGTCCTTGTAGATGATAAGCTTGGCTGAAGCAAGCAATGCCATTCAGTAGCATCAAGGGCAAATAAGGTCTTGAGCTGTATTAAAATAGGGGGTCATTCTTCCACTTTACAGAGCACTTGTAAGGCCCCATCTAGAATATGCAGTACAGTTTTGGTCTCCATCACTCAAACAGGACATTATTGTATTAGAGAGGGTACAGAGAAGGGCAACTAAGCTGGTAAAATGCATGGGAAATCTTAGCTATGAGGAAAGACTGGCTTAATTGGGGATGTTCACGTTGGAGAAGAGGCACATAAGGGGTGATATGATTACTATGTATAAATATATAAGGGGATCATAAAATAAGCTCTCTAATGCTTTATTTACCAGTAGGTATTTTCAGCGGATGTGAGGTCACCCTTAGATTATATAATAGGAAAAGAGGTTCTACCTAAATATTCGGAAGGGGTTTTCTTTCTTTTTTTTTTTTACAGTGAGAGCTGTGAAGATGTGGAATTCTCTCCCTGAATCAGTTGTACAGGCTGATACATTAGATAGCTTTAAGAATGGATTGGATGGCTTTTTAGTCAGAGTTATGGAAGATAGCTCATAGTACAAGTTGATCCAGAGGCAAATTGGAGGCTTCAAATGGTTTTTTTGCAGTTTGGCAGGTTAAAAAAAAAAAAATTTTTGAACTTGATGGACGTGTTTTTTCAACCTAACTTACTATGTTATGGTATGAAATCAAAATTACGGAAAGAGTTTATCCAGAAAATCCCAGGTCCCAAGCATTTTGGATAACAATTCCCATACCTGTCTGTATTCTTGATTTAATTTTTCTAGCTTTCTATCTCCAATGTCTCTTGTTGTGTTAAAAATGGGCAGGTGATCAAGCACAGGTTAACAGAACTTATGTTTTAGGAGCTTCATAGAATAACCAATGAGCATTCTACAGCCAACAATTTTTTGGTGGACACGCATATATATCAAACATATTAATAATCATTTAACTAATTGCAATAGAGTAACATAAGACCCCCACCACATCACAGAAACACTTTAAGTAAAATCCTAGCCAGTTTAATCGAAATCTGGCTGATATTCAGCTAGATATTAGTCAGGGAGGCCCTCAGAGGGCCCCATATACGGGCCCATAAGTTTTTACGGCACGGTCTGTCAGCATCTGTTATCAGACCATCTATGGTCACCTTTACAGTTGTTTGGAAATTGAACTACCATCTTAAGATGTAGTCTAACTCAACATCTGTCAAGCCTTGGTGACCTACCAAACATATGCAAGATGCTCCGAGTAGTGAGCACAGCAAATATATAAATTGGCACAGGAAAATGTTTATGTGGGCAACATCTTCAAAGTGCAAAGCGTCCCTAGACACAACACCTTTAAGTAATTCAGGTTATTTGTATCAGAGTTCCCCCAACATTACAGGGTTCAGCGAGGTGAATATATGCTTGCCCTATTGTAGAGTTGTAAAGCAGACCCTTACACAAGTATACTACAGTATGGGGTCCCTTATACAGAAGCGTGTTATTCTGAAAGATCTGAATTACAGAAAGGTCATCTCTCATACAGCCCATTTTAAGAAAATATTTCTAATTTTTATAAATTATTATTTCCTCTTTATATTTAATAATAAAACAGTACCTTGAACTTGATGGTAACTGAGTGATGTGAATCTATACTGGTGGCAAAGAATTCTATTTAACTTTGTTTTTTTTTTTCTGCAATTTTAAAGTACGGTGATCAAAATGACAGAAAGATCCCTAATCAGGGAAACCACAGGTCCAGAGCATTATGGAAAATATGATACAACCTAACGAGTTACACTATGACCCTATGGTATATGACTAACTATGCCCCCAAAAAAGTACACCACCACGGTGGCAGGTCACAAACCCCCATCAGGCTTCTTGTGGTGATTATTCCACAATAATTATATGAGAAAGGATAAAGAAATAAGGTCAGGAAGATGGAGGGGGGGGGGGGGGGGGGGGGGGGGGTTGAGAAAAAAAAGCAAATGGAATGCTATGGCATATTAGATCCTCCCCTTTCAGAATTACAGCCAATCACATGTAGATCTAATCTCTAAACTGATTCCATATGCAAATACTATGACAAAAAAACGCACAAATAGACGTAACAAGCTTACATGACATAGAGCAGAAATCCAGCCTTCTCATTGATTAATGTGCACTGGAAAAGTTTTATATCATCAATTGGCCCCATTGTGCTTAATTGCTATGGGAACAGTGTGAGTTTACAGCTGTCTTCTATTGCTTTTAATGGGTTCATGGGACCCAATAGCAGCAGGATGTATAAAAGAAAGGGTTATGTAAAATGAGTCTGGACTGTTCCATGTTGATTCCAAGAAGCCTACAAATATGTTTGGCTAAATTCCATCATGAACAGGGGAAGTGAATCATCCTAAAAAGTAGTTGTGCCTTATTTAAGGCCAAAACGGTTTTATCTTTAATGCTTAGTTTAGGGATTCATTGTCATCCTGCACAACCTTTAGCCCAAAGAATCAGCACTTGAAAGAATTGTCTGTAATGTAGCCCTGAACAACATTACAAGCTCAACTCCTGATCCAACCTGAAACATTCAATATTAAAGGGCAAGGAAAGTGTAAAATAGAATAAGGCTAGAAATGCTGTATTTTGTATACTAAACATAAACATGAACTTACTGCATAGCACACGCCTAATCAAATAAATGATTTATGCTTTCAAAGTTGGCCACAGGGGGCTGTCATCTTGTTACTTTGTTAGACATCTCTGCAATATCAAGACTTGCACATGCTCAGTGTGATCTGGGCTTCTTAGGGGTCATAAATGATCAAAAAACAAAGCTGATTGAGTTCTGCATGGCTGGTATGTAAGGCAGGGGCTCCCCCTGCTGTTCATAAGCATGATTGTTTCCCTGCCAGAAGTTAGGGACTGTATGACAATTCCTATCCACAGCAGTAAATTAAGGGAGAATTTCACTGCATACAGTCAGGTTTCTTATAAAAACAGTACACATTTTTTAATTAAAGTATATTGGAGAAAGATTTCTTTTTCATTAAAGAAAGTATAAAAGGGGTTTTATTTTTTTGCCTTTCCTTGCCCTTTAATCTCTCATGTAACTAAACCAATTTGGTTCAGTTTTGCATTAGCGATTTAATCCTGAAATCCCATGCACAGCAATAGCCCCTGGATGACACAGGGGATTCTGTACTAAAACTCAAATTCATCTAATTTTTTTATTAAGCCAAACTTGACCAGATTCCCACCCATGAGTTTATCAATAAAATTAATAGAAAATGTCGGGAAAAACAGATGAGATAGAGATAATAGAGATAGAGATAATAGAGATAGAGATGATAGAGATAGAGAACAAATCCAATACCTGTATATATAGGCAAATTCTGGATCTGGTAATGTAATAGACTGAATTTGCATTATTACTGCAAGACTTGGGACCCACATACTATTTGCATAAGAAGAGAACTATTGATACAAACCTTACCTTGTTTAGGCCAATGACCAAACTCTTTTCATGGATCCACTTTATCTCTAGAGTTGCAGAAATAGCTATGGCTTTATGTAGAGACCATGGATCTCTAGCTATTCAATTCCTGGTATATTCTATGCTGATTGTGTTTAAAATGCTCAGTACAAAACCTGTTGGATTCTTTTTGCCAGAGGTGATGAATGTTCAGTGGAGTTGTTTACAATAAACTAGATGTATAAACGCTTGCTATATTTTATTCAAAGCATAATCTTATGTTCTAGGCTAGGCTGGATTGGACAAACCTCAAAGTGCAGTGTACATTATAATATTCACTGTAGCATCTCAAGTACAGTACGAACTATTGATAGAAGATGAGTTCACGTGCATTGCTTGAGGTTTTATACAGTACAACAGTACGTGCAGTGTGATCTTGTTGTAGCAGGTAGTAAGACATTTGGTGGCATTCGCTAAAAGTGTCCGAGTTAGTGGACAGGATGTCCAGATTAATGGCCATCTTCCTGTGAAGGTTTATTTAATGCCCTGTACATTCCTGTAACTATAGCAGGATGACTGATAAAAGAAAAGTGTCTTGAAACAAGATTGGGGCTGCCACCTCAGAGTCCGGCACACTGTAAGGGCTAGGCCAGACGGGGAGATTCGGGGGCATTTTATCGCCTGGCGACTTCTCACCGTGACTTGTAGCCCCCGAACCTCCCCGAATAGCCACTTCACTAAGCGCACCGGCGTTGCTTGAAAACGCCTCGCCAGGCAATTTGGAGCAATTTTAAAAAGCGCGCCGCTCCGTGTGGATACGCGCCGGCGTTTTCAAGCAACGCCGGTGCGCTTAGTGAAGTGGCTATTCGGGGAGGTTCGGAGGCTACAAGTCGCGGCGAGAAGTCGCCAGGCGATAAAATGCCCCCGAATCTCCCCGTCTGGCCTTAGCCTAACTGACTTGCAGGTTCACAAACACCTGTGATTGCACCTGCAACTGCTTTATCTGCAACTTCCTACACATTGACCATAATAAATCTGATAATGTTATCAATGTAAGCTGGAAGTGACTTTGAAGTAGACCAGCACTGGCATCGGGAGGGGGTTGGAATTGAAAAACAATGCTTAAAAAGAAGTTAAAGAAGATTTCATTGGGATGTGGGGCACAACAAGGGTTGCCACCTTTTTCTGAAAAAATACTGGCCTTCCTATATATTTACCTTTTTTTCCTATTAATAACATTGGGATCAACCATAAAAAATACTGGCTAGGCTGGTAAAATACTGGCCAGGTGGCAAGCCTAGGCAAAACCAACTCACTCTTCCCCACCCCCTTATTATATCTGCAAATACTTCTAGCAAAATGAACAATACCCAACCCCTTACAGGACTGTATTCAACAATGATGTCTGAAGCCTACAGATCTAGGAGGCCTGAAGAAGGCAACTCTTATTACCCTGTTCTTCTATGGATATGGGACCCCTTATCTGGAAAACTTATTCAAGATCTCCTGTAGACTCATTTTTAAGCAAACAATTCTAATTGTTCAAAATGATTCCCTTTTTCTCTGTAATAATCAAATAGAACCATGTACTTGATAAGATGCATGAGTCAATTTTGGTGGTAAATCAATCCAATTGGCTTCAATGTTTCAGATTTTTTTTCAGACTTAAGGTACAGTGGTCCTAATTATAAAAAGATCCCAGAACTAGAAAACCCCATAATAATGGATCCTTGATCCACTATCAATAGACACGCATACAAAAATACTGTGCATACAGATGTTCCAGATTTTACCATATAACCACTCCCTTAGCACAAAGGCAGACACATAATTTCATTTCTTTGACTGCTATGCATGCATATGTTTATTTTGCTTCAGCAGTAACGACACTAGACTGGCCGGAAAACTATTACAATCCAGTGTAAGTGAAGATAATAACTATTTGAAGAGATAAAAATATTTTCACGATTTCATTAAATGCCAAATTATCTCTTGGTCTCACGGAAGCTGTAAAACTGTTGGCTGACCTTCAGTTGGATTTACATAATGCCCATTTTATTTACTATGTAAAAAACACTTGAAAAGATAGTGATAAAGATTTGTCTGGTACTTACAGGCCACATACTGTATGTAATGTTTATACAACGGCAGACATAAATCTGTTGTCTGAAAGCAAGCCCAGCGGCTTTGAGAAGTAGACTGGATAATATACAGGCTGTTTCCTTTCTGTCGGCCCCTGCTAGCAAAGCCCCTTTTACAGGCTGGAACTAATTTAGAGCTGCCTTGCATGTACTGGGCTTCTCCGTGCTTTTATGAGGGAATTTAACACAGAGGATTACTGCTGACTTGATCAATGCTTCAAGTGCTAAGTGGATTTTGATTTGATTTTTTACCCCAAGCGTTAATGTGAGCTGGTGCACTGATTGCACTTGGACAAATGCTGAGCAAAGAGAGGGCAGTTGCAGGAATATCTCAGCTCTGTACTATGTGAAGCAAAATAACGGTCAGGAAAGCTATAAATTTGCTGAAGTTCCAGAGTACTTTGGTTGAGTAAGGTGATAGAATTCAGGTACAGTTGTGGCAGGACTGTTCTCTAACAAAGCCTGCGATGCACCAGAACAAACGGTCTGACCCAGGAAATCCCTCATTAAAAACAGTGAGTCACAATGGCCACCCGCCCCCTAGCTATGTACTTGTACTTAGTCAGAGGTAATAAGAATAGAGTCACACGCATTTTTACTGAGGAAAATGACATTTTAATCTAAATGTAAGCACATGCTGAAATTACAATTAAGAAAAATGATCATTGTGAGATCTCTTTAGGGTGGTTGGGGACAATCTCCATTTTGCAAGGATTGGTATCAGTTCATTTTCATAATGTCACTACAATATGGATGATTCCTAAAATGTTGTATGCACCCCTTGATAAAGCCACTATATCCTATGCATAAAGCAATGAATAGATTTTATAAATCAAGAGATATCTAATAAGGGGCATTCAACAGGAGGGGGGGGGAACTAAAACAGTATTTGCAGTTTGGTTTAAAACAGCAGTGATTCTCTAAGGTTCTTTTTCATGTAGGTGCTCTTCAAGCAATTCTCATTCTGATAGGATGATATTGAGATCAGGGCTCTTTGTAGGGCCCTGATGGGGCATGGATCAATGTCTGAAGCCAACAGCAATGAATGTGGAGCTTTCCTGCATCTGGTGCACAGAAGTACCTTGGGTTGTGTTTTTTTACTGCAGATCTTTGATTAATTTTTTCCAAGTATGTCATTGTTATGCTGCAGAATAAATTTGGGTCCAATCAGATGCCTCCTTGATGGTAAGGCATGATGGATAAGAAACTGCCTGTAGTTCTTAGAAGTGAGTGTTGCCAAATCATTAACATTATTGGCAGAAATGCATCCCCAAACCTGCAGGAAAGCTCCACAGTCATTGCTGTTGGCTTCAGACATTGATCCATGCCCCATTCTCAAGCCCTTCAGCAGACAGCCTGCCAGATATTTCAAATATTGACTTGTGATTCCAAACAGCCGCTTCCATTCTGAGATTGAAAGATGGGGAGAAGTCTGTGTATGGGTAGCAGTTTCTCCTCACAATGTTTCATACTTTTGTGCATATTGTCTGTGCAGGTTTTATCTTGCCACAGTCCATCTCCAGTTATCTCCAGTGTTACTTGAAGGCATAGAAGAGTTTCTTAACCTTGAAGATATTGTCGCTAAGAGCTCAGGGGAGGGTGGAGGGATTTTTGCACCGAGGGGGTTGAATTCTCCTTTAACACTCACAACCATTAAGAGATATTAGAAGATTGTAAGCTCTTTTGGAGTCTTTATTTTGGAGTCTTTTGTATGCTTTTTCTGTAGGGATGCACCGAATCCACTATTTTGGATTCGGCCGAACCCCCGAATCCTTCCCGAAAGATTTGGCCGAATACCGAACCGAATCCGAACGCTAATTTGCATCTGCAAATTATGGGTGGGAAGGGGAAAACATTTTTTACTTCCTTGTTTTGTGCCAAAAAGTCACGTGATTTAGCTCCCTGGCCCTAATTCGGTTCGGCCAGGCAGAAGGATTCGGCCGAATCCGAATCCTGCTGATAAAGGCCGAATCCTGGCCGAATCCCGAACCGAATCCTGGATTCGGTGCATCCCTATTTTTCTGTATGTTTAATTTATTCACCCATTTATTGTACACAGAAGAATATATTTTATAAATAAATACTAATAATACCTATAGCTAGTTTCCTTTAATTGGTACAATAAACATATGACTTTGACTTTATGCACTATTCAGTCCACTTTTCTTATTTCTTTCTTTTGCCCCTGTTTTTATGCTGCTGATGTATTGACTTTCTGTTCTGAGCTATTCGGCTTCTAACCTGGATTTATAAATTCAGGAAATTTCAGATGCTCTAGTCGCTTTAGATGTAGGTGTATGGTTTACATATGGGAGAAACAATATCCAACAGTGTACTCAGAATATTCTGAGTAAATAATTTTGTAGGGGGAATGGCTATGTGTTAACTGTGGGATTTGAAGGATTGTTTTTAGAACGAATATATCTTTTTAAGAGAGTTTATGTATATTAAATTGCCTACATATATTTATTATTGCACTATGCACTTTGTCTGATTAACTTATTACATGTAATTTTATCATTTTCACTGTGATGATATGGGTTAATCCTTGGATAAGTAATGATAAGGAAAGGGTTAATCTGAGAATGGAACAGCTTCACTGCACTGATTGGTTCACTAATTAAGACACGAAACTTGAATGTTAAAATTTCTCTATTTATACATCACTGTGTGTAAATTCCGTATGCTTGACAAAGGAGTTTTGTTCTCCGAAACGTTGCATCAGCACTCCGCTTAATAAACTTGGAAGAAAATTCACCTAGACCTGTGTGCCTTTGGATATTGTTTGTTCCTGACTCTTGAGGTGGCCGAGCCTCTACCTGAGTGCACCAGGCAGCTTAAATACAGATTGAGGGTGTGCGAGGCCCTGCACCTACTCTTCCTTACATATGGGAGAGTCTCTGGCTGCCTAGCAACATGTTTTGCTGCCAATACTCCACTAGAGGGTTTAAATAGATGTGGGAGGAGGGCGTTGTTTTTCACTCCTGATGAAGGTCTCTTTGTGAGGCCGGGACATAGACTAATAAAGCGTTCTTTTTGTGCATTTATATTTTTTGTATGCCAATTCAATTCCAGGAGTGCTGTCCTTGGTCCAGTGTATTTTTTTGTACTAGCACCCAGGTTTTGTTGCTCCACATGGTATTCACCCTTTGGACTATTTTATAAAGTGAATAAATTACCCCCACTTGTAAATTATAAGGTCCATGACCATATAAAGACAATTACTTAAACAAGGGGTACTTTATTTATTATAATACACAAGTTCCAGTACACCTTTATAAGGATAATGACGTATGTATGTGTGTATATATATATATCTATATATATAGATATATATATAGATAGATAGAGATAGTCATGTAGATGAGCCGCACACCCTTGTAAATTCTAAAAAGACCTGGGTACACATGCGTCAAAATTTAATCAACAGTCTGAGCCGCCATATATATTTAGTTACATAGTTAAATTGGGTTGAAAAAAGTCCTTCAAGTTCAACCCCTTCAAATTAAAACCCAGCATACAGACACACTCCTTCACTCAAACATATTTTCACACAAACCATATATGCCCATAGCTATACTAACTGTAGAGTTTAGTATCAAAATAGCCTTTGACATTATGTCTGTCCAAAAAATCATCCAAGCCCCTTTTGAAAGCATCAACAGAATCAGCAATAACAACCCGGCAGTGCATTCCACAACCTCAGTGTCGCATGAGAATAGAAAGGGTAGCAAATTCATAGATCCGCACACACACTATTATCTGCAGTCAGGAACATGGCCCCTCTTTTTATTGTTATACCACCAGCAAGATCAACGTTTTTGGGGGTTTACCTCCCTTCATCAACGTTGATCTTGCTGGTGGTATAACAATAAAAAGAGGGGCCCAATCCCCAACTGCACATAATAGTGTGTTTGTGGATTCGTGCATTCACAACTGTTGCTAAGGGACCGGGCCGGGACGACAGAGGACCAGTACCACCATTGCAGTGAAAGAAGCGTTGCGGGAGAGTGGTAGATATTACACATTATAGAGAATAGAAAGGGTCAGACACTGCTTTCAGTAGCAAAACATATAAAAATAACACAAACACCAATGACAAATCATAATGAATATACATTGCCAAGTTGCTAAGAACAATATTTTTTTATTAGCAAAATTATATTTTTTGGGTTGACATTTCCTTTAACGTTTAACAACTGAATATCGGGGGCCTTATTTATCAAAATCCAAATTGTTTGGATTATTTTAAGAGAAAATGTTCAACCAAACTAAACTCCATTATTGGACCTTATTTATGATTGAAAAGCTCTTTAATTGGATCAGGGACAAACATGAAAAAAATCAAGCAAAAATCAGTATCCTGCTTTTTTTCCCTAATTGCTATTTTTTTTGCCTGGATAGTCCGAAATAGTCGGAGTTTTGGGTTAATTCCAGCACAGACCAAGGAAACTTCCAAACAGGATAGAGAACTCTCCCACTAACATATACAACTTCAGCAGGTCTGAGATGCTGGATTTTCACATTACCTTGGGGTATAACAAATCCCAAATAAAATAAATCTCCAAGTTTTTGGCATCTGGACTTTATTTAATAACCCCTAGATATTGTATACTTACTTAAATTGGAAGGTTTGCCTTTAAATTAAATATAGCTTTTTGTATGTAGCAGGCAGGGCATATTGCTCATCATTTTATTTTCATTACTTAGATTTTGTTCAGCAGCTCTCCAGTTTCTAATTTCAGCAGCTATCTGGTTGCTAGAGATCAATTTACCATAGCAATCAGGCAGTGATTTAAACGACAGACTGAAGGATGATAAGAGGGACTGTAGCCTCACAGCAAAATGATTTATTGGTTTCCAGGGTCAGTGACCCTCAACAACTAAACAGCACTTTAGGGTAAGGCCAGATGGGAAGACAAATCTCCTGAATCTTACCGTCTTGCTTGAGCCTTAAACTGCAAGCTGAAAAGTGGCAGAAGATAAAATTATTAAAACACCAATACTACATAACTAGCAAGACTTAACAAGGTTGTTCACCTTTAAATTAACTTTTAGCATGATGTAGAGTGTGATATTCCGAGACAATTTGCAATTGGTTTTCAGTTTTTATTATTGGTGGATTTTGAGTTATTTAGTTTCTTAATCAGCAGCTCTATGGTTTTCAGTTTCAGCAATCGGGTTGCTAGGATCCTAATTACCCTAGTAACCATGCATTGGTTCGAATAAGAGACTGAAATATGAATAGGAGAGGGTTAATAAAAAAAGATAATTAATAAAAAGTTGCACTAGCAATACATTTGCAGCCTTAGGGCTAGGCCAGACGGGGAGATTCGGGGGCATTTTATCGCCTGGCGACTTCTCGCCGCGACTTGTAGCCCCCGAACCTCCACTTCACTAAGCGCACCGGCGTTGCTTGAAAACGCCGGCGCGTATCCACACGGAGCGGCGCGCTTTTTAAAATTGCTCCAAATTGCCTCGCCAGGCAATTTGGAGCAATTTTAAAAAGCGCGCCGCTCCGTGTGGATACGCGCCGGCGTTTTCAAGCAACGCCGGTGCGCTTAGTGAAGTGGCTATTCGGGGAGGTTCGGGGGCTACAAGTCGCGGCGAGAAGTCGCCAGGCGATAAAATGCCCCCGAATCTCCCCGTCTGGCCTTAGCCTTACAGAACTTTTGTTTTAGATGGGGTCAGTGACCCCAATTTGAAAACTGGAAAGCAGGAGAATGCAAATAATTCAAAAACTAAAATAAATAATGAAGACCAATTGAAAAGATGCTTAGAATCGACTATTCTATAACATATTAAAGGACCGGTAACACTTTTTTAAAAAAAAAAATATTTGCTTGTATATAATGAAAAAAATACCAAGACATATTTAACTTTAAAATCACAAAGTCTTTATTAAGAAATACCTTATCGCTACTCCGCTTGCGCTCCTCTTCAGAAAAGGCAATCCATCCTGCGGTGCTCGATTTCTCCTCCCTGCCTTCCTTATAGTAGATAGCCAGGGAGGAGAAATGAAGCGCCGCATGATGGATCATCGCCCTGTCACTTTTTCTGAAGAGGAGGGTATACGGATGTTCGCCAAGTTATTTCTTAATAAAGATGTTGCGATTTTAAAGTTAAATATGTCTTGGTGTGTTTTTTTTGTTATATACAAATTATTATTATTTTTTTTTAAACATTTTGCTGTTACTGGTCCTTTAAAAGTTAACTTGAAGGTGAGCCATCCCTTTAACCAAACCTATTTCCCTCTGCATTGTTTGCTCACAGAATGAGAAAGAGGTTAAACTAACATTTGTGCAAATCTTGCATTCTGTGAGAGTCTGGTTTGCACAGACAACATGGTGTGACAGACAGCACTAGATGGCAGTGTTGCACTTGCTCTCGCCTCACTGACGCTTAGTATAAATAAACATACTGTTAGTTACTTGTGGCCTGTAAAAGCTTCACAATTTTTATGCACAGGAGAAACGTGGCAAGATTTTTGCAGGATCCATGTAATAAAGAGAAGCCAGTAATTATTTGCCTAGGATTATACACATGACAAACAGGAAATCCAGCTCAATAAAGATATCCACCAGCCCTCAAAGGCCTCGTAATGTTCAATTTCATTTATAAATATGTGTAAAAAATACATTTTTATTAGCTATGGTAACTAATCTCCATCCTCTGTATTCTGTACAATGATAATAGGAGGCAAGAGAAACATAACAGCCAACGTAGCTATACTAACACTGTGTTGCACTTTATTGTTTTGTTCCTTTCTCCAGCCTCCCATGATGACTGGTCCCTTTGCTTTACTCCTGCCAACAGAATTGGGGGTTACCTAATAAACCAAAATAAATGTTTCTCAAGTAGAAAGTACTCAATTAGTCTATTAGTCCCAGACATCCCAATTAAATGATTTAAAGGAACAGTACCATTTAAAAAAATGAAGTGTATCAAAAGAAGTAAAATATAACGTACTGTAGCCCTGCACTGGCATAACTGGTGTGTTTGCTTCAGAAACACTATTATAGTTTATATAAATAAGCTGCTGGGTAGCCAGGAGGCAGCAATTCAGAGTTGAAAAGGCACAGTTTACATAGCAGATAGCAGATAAGCTGAGTAAAATGCCATTGCATTCTATATAGCTTATCGTTATCTGCTATGTAACCTCTGCCTTTTTTCCAGCTTAAATGGATTTCCCCATGGCTACATATAAACTATAGTAGTTTTCCAGAAAAACACACTACATTATATTTCAATGACTCTTTAGCTGCCTTTAGCTGCCTCTGTCGGGCATAAATATGCCACTGAAACCACACGTGATGTTTTTCAGCGGGTAGGTTTATTTTCCCATCATGCACTTCTCATTGTTCTCATTAAGAATTTGGACGCCATATTTAAAATATGCTATGTATTTGTGCAAAGTATGGTTTCAAACTTGCAGATCCCATAGAATCTATTGATTTGATACAGATACTGGCGTCCTGTGGTGGATTTCGGCTTGCAAGCGCTCTGTGTGAATTGTCATAGTGCGTTTTCCATTAGTTTCAGTGGTAGTGCAGTTTATGCGTATTTATGCCGGATAGAGCTTTTTATAAAACTCAATGTAAAAACGTTCCAAAATGCCACGTCTGGCCTTGCCCTTAATGCCCTTACTTCTGCTGAACAGCAGGGGGAGTTCCAGTAAAACATGTCATAGTAGTATGGTAAGGGCCCTTAGACACAGGCGTTTTGGACCTGCACTCCCCTGCGTTGCGTTTGGCTGCGTTCAGCCGCAGGGGCATCTCCAAAGGCGTACTGTTTTTATAATAAATCCTTCTCCTTTAAGTTATGAAAGTCTAAATTACAGAAAGATACATTACCAGGAAAATCCCAGTCCCTGCACATTTTACAACTATGAAAATAATTGAGTGTGTCAATACCTGCGATCCCCTGCGGCTGAACACAGCAAAACGGAACGCAGGGGAGCGCAGGTAAAAACGCCCATTAAAACATTTAACTAAAAATAATTGTTTTGCCTTCAATTACAATTAATTAAATCTTAGTTGAGATCATATACAAGGTACACTATCCCAGTGTAGTGGTTGTGTTCCTTAAAGGGCACGCGTTCATTCACATGGAACTGATTTACTGCATGCTCCGACAACTTAGGGGCAGATTTACTAAGGGTCAAAGTGAAAATTCATATTTAAAAAATCTGAATTGCGCAGTAATTTTGGGCTACTTCGACTATCGAATAGCCCAAAATTTGATTTGAAAAAATGCGAACATTCAAATTTCCCCATAGGCTAAAATGGCAATTCGGCAGCTTTAAGGTGGGGAAGTGTCGAATTCAAAGTTTTTTTAAAGGGATATTGTCCCCTATGGGGGACCTCCTAGAACCGTTACTGAAATTTTTTCCTGGAAAATAGAAGGATTTTGCCCAGAATTTTCGAGCGAAAATGTCCTTAAAAAAAATTTCAATGGTCGAATTTCAAAGTTAAAATACTTAGTAAATCTCCCCCTTAATGTGAAATATGCAAAATGCCATGGATAAAGTCAGCTTTGAGTAATGTAGTCCTTAAAGGCAAAAAATAAAATCCCATTTTTACTTTCTTTAATGAAAAAAGAAATCTATCTCCAAAGGCGTACTGTTTTTATAATAAATCCTTCTCCTTTAAGTTATGAAAGTCTAAATTACAGAAAGATACATTACCAGGAAAATCCCAGTCCCTGCGCATTTTGGATAACAGGTCCCATACTTGTACTACTACAAAAACAGCTGCCTGCTAAAATTTAATTTAAAAAATTTAATTATAAAGAAAGCTCGACCAAACTCCCATCAATGATTTTACCTTATTTAGAAATAAAATGACCCTAAAAAAAATCAGGTCGTTGACTAAAAACGAGTGAAAACCCACACCATATGATTTTTTAAGACTTTGCTCCCGAATCACAAAATTTTCCTGATTATCGGGCTAAACTCAGTGGAGGTCAAGATATTTTTAAACTGGGATAGGGACATGACTTATATGGATTTTTACAGCATCTGGGTATAATAAACCTCGAAAAAATTATTTCCCCAAAAAAATTAAGTTTTTGACGGAGCAAAAAAAATATAGATTTAGTAAATAACCTCTAGCTCTGTGGGGTCTCACATACCTGTGTGCAGCACCCTTTAATGCACACTAACTCAGACCTAGGGGTAGAGTCAATAATGCAGGTCTGGACTGAGAATCAAAATAAACCCTTGCATGTCAGGTACACAGAGGACCAATCAGCCCACACAGAGGCCCAAACAGCCTCTACCAGCCCACTAAATACTGACTTTCTATGGCATCTAATAGCAGCCAGAACCCACAGATTACCTGGGCCTGCAAGAATGGGTGCAGCATCAGCTTCGCACAGTTTGCACCAGTTCGCCAGGCGCTACGACTACAACAATTCACTAATATGCAGAGTTTCATCCAGGGCACCAAAACTGTTGACTTTTCACTAGCGTTACTCTGCAGTGCAAGCATTTCTTAGCGAAGATGCAGTAGTGTTTGTTTGTGCCTAGCGAAAACACGCTAGTGATCTTGCACTTAGGTCAATTTGCATAGGGCTATTAATTTAAAGTTGTATGGACGTCTTTATTATAAGTGTTTGAAGTTACCACTTTTTATTACAAAATGTCCAGGGAACCTTAATACAGACAAAAGAGTTAATATAATACACCACACGAGCCCACTGTAAAATTAATGTTTCATATGTTATGAAATTTCTGGAGAAAATTGGTAACCAAAAAAAGCGCTTAGGACTTCTGTAGTCAATCCCGCTTCTAAAAAGGAAAAGTCGCCAGCGTTCTTGGAACTTTAAAGGGCAAAGAAAGGCAAAGAAATAAAATCCCATTTTTACTTTCTTTAATGAAAAATAAATCTCTCCAATATACTTTAATTTAAAAATGTGTACCGTTTTTATAAGAATCCTGACTGTATGCAGTGAAATTCTCCCTTCATTTACTGCTGTGGAGAGGAATTGTCAGACGGTCCATAGCTTCTGGCAGGGAAACAATAATACTTCTGAACAGCAGGGGGAACCCCTGTCTTACTTACCAGCCATGCAGAAGTCAAACAGCTTTGTTTTTTGATCATTTATGACAATCCCTAAGCAGCACAGACCATACCACTGACATACCATGCGCAGTGGCAGTGTCAGGCAAAGATGTTTAAAGGGGTGGTTCACCTTCAGATTAACTTTTAGTATGTTGTAGAAGGGCCAATTCTAAGAAACTTTTCAATTGGTCTTCATTATTTATTTTTCATACTTTTTTAATTATTTGCCATTTTCATCTGTTTCTTTGCAGCTTTCAAATGGGGGTCACTGACACCATCTAAAAACAAATGCTCTGTAAGGCTGCAAATGTTTGGTTATTGACACTTTTTATTACTTATCATTCTATTCAGTCCCTCTCTATTCATATTCCACTCTCATATTCAAATCAATGCAGGGTTGCTAGGGTAATTTGTACCCTAGAAACCAAATTGCTGACACTGCAAACTAGAGAGCTGCTGAATAAAATGCTAAATAACTCAAAAACCACAAACAATAAAAAATGAAAACCAATTGCAAATTGTCTCAGAATATCCCTCTCTGCATTATACTAAAAGTTAACTCAAAGGTGAACCACCCCTTTAACAAAGTTACAAGATGGCAGCCCCCTGTGGCCAACTTTGAAAGCATAAATCATTTGTTTGATTAGGCTTGTGGTGCAGTGAGTTCATGTTTATGTTTAGTATACAAAATACAGTATTTCTACCCTTATTCTATTTTACACTTTCCTTGTCCTTGTGCATTTTCAGAAGACAGGATATGATGTAAGTGACAGAAGATTGAGGAAGATTTAGCTTCTTTTTAGCACTTCGCCTGGTCTGAGGTGGCGAAGTCAATTCTGGCGAAAGTGGTAAGGTTCAGTAAAATCCGCACTTCACTGAATTTGCTGAGTAACGAACTTTCGCCAGAGAGGAAAATCACCTGGCGATAAAGAGCGAACGAATGCTAGTGTTGGTGTCTTTCGCTAGCGCCGTTAGTGAATTGGCGATGTCCCTGTGGATGGTAATGCTGGCCAATAGTCTCTAACGTTAGCCACTTCGTCCTTTAGTGAATATGCCCCCTGGAGTAGATGATTGAAGCCAAACGAACAATTTCAGGCAGCAAAAAAGTTCTGGATTAAAAAGTGAAGCAATATTATGGCAGAACTTTTAAGCACCTTTGATATCTTTTTAAGTAAAACCAGTGAGCGTCTAATTTCACAACACCCTTTTCAGTTCAGCAGGGAGAGATAAACAGGCAGATTTGAAAAATGAAGTTTATTTGCTGGACACAATCTCCGCTATGAAAGGAAGTGAGTTCACACACAGGTTAAGGTTCTTACTTCTATAATTATTCCTGTTAGTAAACCTTCCTCATGAATGAGCTCCAAATACGCCTACACATCTCTACTCTATCTTGTCAAAGCTTTCCCTCTTATCAGCCACTCCAATTTCATTGTGAAAAGATTCCAAATGCCTTTTTGCTTCCTATCAAAGTTTTCGGTGCTGGATAACTAGAAATAGACCATATTTAGTAACGGAGGCTAGTGAGTTACATAGATGGCTTCCAGGGCCAGAAATGTGTTGGGCTGCACTCTACAACAGAATGAGAAGAGCTACATAGGCATGCCAGAGTAAGGGTCCTACTTACATATTAACCTGATCACACATTAAAGGGGTAGTTCACCTTTAAGATAAAGGGATAATGTCATGGGAAAACATGTTTTTTTCAAAACACATCAGTTAATAGTGCTACCTCAGCATACTTCTGCACTGAAATCCATTTCTCAAAAAAGCAAACCGATTTTTTTATATCTGACATGGGGCTAGACATATTGACAGTTTCCCAGGTGCCACCAGTCATGTGACCTGTGTCAAGCGTTTGCAAGCGAGCACTTAGCCACTCTGTGTCCACGAGTCCAGTTATCACCTGTGCTGAACGTACTGAACGCCCCCGGATCCAGGCAACCTTATAGGAAAACAACTTCAACAATTGGACGGAGCACACGTTGACTGGAATAATAAAATCTTATTTTATTGTAGCTCAGTTAAAATCATCCATACAAGAGTGTCATTTAACCCACACTTGAGGCGTTTCATGGAGTCCCGCCGACACCATGCGCTTCTGAGGAAGTGGCAGGACGCCATGTGACTTGTATCAGAATTTTAGGATGGAACTGCTTTCTGGCAAGCTATTTCTCCGACTCAATGTAACTGAATATGTCTCAACGGGACATGGGTTTTTACTATTTAGTGTTGTTCTTAGATCTACCAGGCAGTGGTTATCTTGTGTTAAGCTGGCCATAGATGTCGCCAAACGAGTGGATCTTTCCCCTATATGCCACTATCTGGCAGGGCTATATCGGGGTAATCCTATGGCCGAACTATCGGATTACGATGAGCGCAATGGACTTCCGACTGGTTTGTCGGAAATCTGGAAAGCCCCCATACACAGGCAGATAAGCTGTCGAATTGGTCTCAACGACCGATATTGGCAGCTTTATCTGCCCGGGTATGGCCAGCTTTAGGGAGCTGCTATCTGGTTTCCTTCCCATTGTTCTGTTGTTAGGCTGCTGGGGGGGTGATATCACTCCAAGTTGCAGTACAGCAGTAAAGAGTGACTGAAGTTTTTGAGAGCACAAGTCACATGACTGGGGGCAACTGAGAAACTGACAAAATATCTAGCCCCATGTCAGAGTTCAAAATTAAATATCAACATTTCTGTTTGCTCTTTTGAGAAATGGATTTCAGTGCAGATGCGTTTTGGAAAAACTATGCCTTTAACTTTTACTATGCTGTGGAATGTCTAATTCTAAGCAACTGATCAATTGGCTTTCATTTTTTCTTTTTTATAATTTTTGAATTCTATGCCTTCTTCCTTTGACACTTTCCATCTTTTAAATGGGAGTCACTGACCCCATCTAACAAACCCAGTGCTCTGAAAGGCTACAAATGTATTCTATTCAGGCCTCTCCTATTCATATTCCAGTCACTTATTCAACTATGGGGGAATTCTAGGGTAATTTGGGCAACCAGATCGCTAAAAACTCTAACCTGGAGTAAAAAGCTAAATAACTCAAAAAACAAATAATAAAATGACAACCAACTGCAAATTGTCTCTACGTCATTTAAAAATTTATTTTAAAGGTGAACAACCCCTTTAACACTCAGGAATCCAACAGTTCAGGCTTGGGCATGATTACAGGGACAGGGTGGGGGTTAACATATTTAGTGAGATACCAAGTAGGATGCAAATGAGGCAGTATTACAAGAATTCAGGGTAGGTTGGAGTGTGTCATTTTACCAGACAAGAGAAGAAAGAAAAAGAATGATCGCATGGCTTTATAGCATAAATGACAAACAGGAGAACTGCTGGAATGAGAAATACAATTCTCAGTGTGCAAAATAAAATGTTAATATTAAATAAAAACACCATTTTCAGAATAAAAAAAATACAATTCTCAGTTTAAAAAAAAATGCAATTCTTAGAATAAGAAATACCACTTCTTGGTCTTCTAGAAAAGAGTGATGGACTCCTGAATAAGAACAAATCTATCAAGTAGGTGCCATGAATCAAACAGGCAAGTAGGTATTTCTGTCCAGAACCTTTGGACTTTAGTTAAGCTTTAGTTCTCCTTTAAAACCACCTAGACAGTGTCCAAAAACACATTTACCATTGCCTTCCTGATTTGGTCTCTGTGATCCAACCTGGAGTGCAGACACCTGTGCTATATTCATGAGGGGCACAAGGGTGGGAGGCACCTAGGCATCATTAAAAGTCACAAGTTAGGGAGCAACAGAAGATGCAGGACCCAAAAGAGCCCTATGGCAGGTGCTAATGACAGGGTTAGCAGCTAGTGCACAGCACAGCCATTTCTCCAGGCAGATGTGCTCTCTGAAGGACCACTAAATCACATGCTATTGCACTTTTGCCTGGGGCAATTGTATATTTCCACTATAATATTTTAGTCTCCAGCGAATGAGTTTTCTGGTTGACAAGAGTTCCTGAGGCACAATAATACAAAGTAAAATTATTTAAAAATATTATTAATAACAAGACTATTTTCGAGCTTATTGTGATAGTGAATTAGGCAAAATAAATAACCAATAAATGCATAACTAGTACTGGAGACAAAACAGCTCAGAGGATAGAAGGGAAATAAAAATAGGAAGTCGCATAACAAACTGATGCATGGGAGAACAAGTCTGAAGTGAAGACAAAAGCATGTGCATGTGAATGACAACTGATTGGATAGGGAAGGTTACGGATATATTTCAAATGAGCGTCAAGGGAAAAGTCTAATATTAACAGCATTATTAGCATAGTTTTAGATTTAGGCAATTTTTGATGGAACCATTCATGCGTTGGTCATTACAGATATAAGCTATGTGCCTGCAGAAACTGTGCTTGCACTAATGACATGATTCTTCCTATCAGGTCCCCAAGAGCACACAACTGTAATAATTAATCCTTGTACTCTTCATCAAGGTCATGTCACCATCTTTTTATCTCAGTACACACAGTGGTGGGGTTTCCAAAATACAATGCTATCTAATGGCTCCTGCCTGATAATGAACTCTCTTTTATAGATATATGTTCATATATGGTGTAAATAAAAGGTTGTACTGTTCAACATACCTTAATGAGAGGCTTAGCTATAGAACTTCATTGAGGCACTCAAGGCCGAAGCCTCCAAACAGAAATATAATTACCCAGTCTGATCAGCTTGTGGGCAAGCACCCAGTCACCAGAAAGTAATAAAACATATTATAACTTAAATGGGTCAATAGGAATAAAGTCTGGGTATTCTGATATTAAATACCAATATGAATGAAGGTCCTCTAAGCTCAATAAATATTCCCAACTCTCGCTAGATTTCACAGACTAACAAAGGTTTTTTTTTAATTATTATAACAACCCTGTTTTTTTCTGAATAACAAACATAATATATCTTACTCTCTTTCTCTGCCCCTAAAAAACTGAAAATGGTGTACTAAATTTCAAGTATTTCATTTTCTATGTGTTACCGGTTTTCCTATTTTGTTGTACAGGGCCCAGTGATTTCTAATGGCGGCCATGGGACTACCACACAAAGTTTGTACGCCAGAGGCTGTTTCGAGCTGATCTTTAGCCTGTGTTTACCCTGCCCACATCTTTGTAGTGTCCCACTTTTGCCAGACATGCTCCTTTTTACATACTCATGTGCCCCCCACCCCCTTTTATAATATCACAGCAGGATGAGTGTGGGGTTGGAGCTCACAGCGAGTTAGGGTCGGATGCAGGTTCTCGGGGGTCGGTGTGGGTTGAGGTTTTCTAGACCCATGCATCACTATTTCCAAGGTCAACAACCCTAAAAGGCAGATCTATCAAGGGTCGAAGTGAAAATACGAATTAAAAAAAATTTAAAATTTTGGTTGGTCTTTCTGAATTCTAATTTCGAAGTTTTTGAAATTCTACCCTTGATAAATCTGCCCCTGTGTGTGTTAAATTATAGACCCATAAGCTTATGTTTTCCAGTACCCAATGCACGGATCTTCTTCTGCAAGCAGACATTGCTCAGTCACAGTTCTTTAAACAGGGGTGCACGGTATCTAGTCAGCATGCAACCTGGGTAATGCATTTGCCCTTACAATTAAACAGGTACTGTACTGGAGGAACATGGAAAGTGTGTTCTGCTGTGAACAGGTTAGGGGTAAAGGTGGCTCTGTGTTACCTTTTGTACCGCACAACATTTTGCTAGCTAAATCCACTGCTGACTGCTTTCCCAGGCTGCACAGAAGAACTAAAGGCAATCGGAATGCTGCTGGGGAAGGACCATCACAACACAGTCACCACTCATTTCATCTATGGAATGCCCCCAAAAATTATTTAAAGGAGAGGATCGTTTTAGCCTAAATTTAAATCAGGTGCCAATACAACATTTATCATTCCTTAAACAAACTCAGTTAAATTTCCTTGTAACTTTATTCAAATACAGTGGGAGTACTTGTGATTAAGGTGAGACAAAGCATGCCAGATATGATGGCTGCACAGTTCAATACTATTTTGGGCTAAATACAATATTCTTTTTAAACACTTTTAAAGGACAAGGAAAGTGTAAAATATAATAAGGCTAAAAATGCTGTATTTTGTGTACTTGTCAGCGGGGGCCTCCGGCTCCCACGAGGGGGGGTGTAGTGTGGATCAAGGAGGAAGTCTTTATCCAGCGAGTCTAGGCAAGGTACAATCAGGGGAAATCCAGTAACAAGGTCAGGTCCAGGCAAAAGGTTCAAAAGGCAGGCAGCGAGGTTTCAGAGTCAGGAACAGGCAGAAGATCAATAACGGGAAATCAGGAATCAATATCAAGGCTAGGAGACCCAGGAACACTATAGCAAAGTTGAGCTATACTCGGGCATTGAACCTGGGTCTCCGGCGTCCTTTTAACTTTGAATTTGGCGCCATTGCGCCTCTGGCGCGGCTTGATGACGTCACGGCCGGCGCCGAAACCACGTGGCGGCCATGGGCGCCGCCATCTTGGATGCGCCGCCGCGCAGGGAGGACGCGCCGCCCGGAGCTCCCGGGAATGCTCCGGGCGGCGTCCGTGACAGTACTAAACATAAACCTACTACACCACAAGCCTAAACAAACAAATGATTTATGCTTTCAAAGTTGGCCACAGGGGGCCGTCATCTTTTTTATACATCTTTGCAAGACCAAGACTGTGCACATGCTCAGTGTGACCTGGGCTGCTTAGGGATCTTCATAAGTTATCAAAACAGGGAAACAAACAAAGCTGCTTGAGTTCTGCATGGCTGGGAAGTAAGGTGGGGGCTCCCCCAACTGTTCATAAGTATGATTGTTTCCCTGAGGGACCATCTGACAATTCCTATCCACAGTAAATGAAGGGAGAATTTCACTGCATATAGTCAGGTTTATTATAAAAACGGTACACATTTTTTAATTATAGTATGAGATAGGTTTCTTTTTCATCAAAGAAAGTAAAAATTTTATTTTATTTGTTTTTTTGCCTTTCCTTGTCCTTTAATGAACACCAGCTTTTGGCAAGGACTGGATTCAAGCATTACCAATGTTTCTAAAGAGCTTTAATGTATTTAGATTGTATGGACTCCTTCCAAATTCAGTGGAATTCAGTTCCAATGAAAAGGCCTATCAGCATAAAAAAAGAAAATAACCATTCTTGTAGCTTACAGGAGAAACTCTGAACGGCATTTAATTGAAGCAAGGGGCCCTTAGGCTATCTGAAACATTTGCAGACAAGTTTACATTTAAACTTCTGGAAATTTACAATTGTTGGAAATTGATATGAACTCTTTTTATTGATGATGAATTGAAATAAATATTACTGGAGCTTTTTCAAACCTAGTGATGGAGTAATAGGAAAGAGTGTAGATAACCTAATCACTGCACCATTCTAATCAGTAGAACCAGACACGAATACCAGATGATTAATATGGGACACTATAGCCATAGCTTTGTAGTTTTGGCATCACTTCTAAAAAGGGACACATCAATTTTATATATATATAAAAATAACTTGATGTGTCCCTTTTTAGAAGTGAGGCCAAAGCTATATAGCATCCCCCTCCCCCATCGTTATGCCCTAGGCAGGTTCCTCTTCTGCCTACCCCTACTTCCTGCCCTGCTATTAAGCTCACCCCTTGTTTTAAATACAGAAGGTTAAAAACCTAGATTATATGAACACCAGCTCAACACCCTCTCAATCACAGACATATTGGCAAACAGCTTATTATACGATTACCCACATTCATTTCTAACCCTATAAAGACTGCATATTGCCAGTAAAGTTCAAGCCACTGTGTTTGCATACAGTTATATGTGGCCATGGTTATGTAGAGCACAGGGGTCAATGCTGAGAATTGCAGACATCAAATAGATGATTTACAACATTGTTTTAAGACATTCCAAAACCATAAGCAATATATTTAGAAATTGAGATCCCCATAGATAACAATAGCTGATAACATGGTTGCAGCTGGGTTACATTTGGCTTAACTCAAAAACCAGAAACTCACTGTAGGCCCCATGCTATGACTGGTTCCAATTATAGCATTATTGACCTTTGTGTAAAAATGCATGGTTTATCAGCAAGACCTATTCACTTTCCTTACCCTCTTCTGTACCCCACAATACCCTGACTCTCCGTATTCAAGCTAATTTCCTCTAATTCTCCCACTCTTTTCAGCTTCTGTTTTACATCCTAGATTATACACAACAGGTTTATCACCTTAACATATCACATATTTATTTTTTTACAAAGTGCAATTAAATAAGTTGGTATTTGCTGGAGGTGAGAGGTACTCCCTTCCAGGCAGCCCATCGGAAGTGGCAAAGGGCTTTACCTTCAAAATTTGAGGACATCTGGGAAAAGGCTACCGATAGAGCCTACAGCTACCTTATCTCGACATGGGATAGGCTGATTAGTTTTAAAATTCTACATTTCTATTATTACCCAAAAACTCGAATAGTATTTGACTAAATGCAATTTGAGTTTTTTCTCTGAAAAGAAACTTGAAAGTCAGGAAGGATAATAACATCTTCAAATTGGTCAATGGACCTCGCACACTAACTTATACAAGAACTCAGCAGTTTTAAGGTGGCAAATAGTTGAATTTGAATCATTCTCAGGGTATAGGTTTGGTAAATCTCGAAATTCAAATCGAGTTTGGATAATTCACAATTCAAATTTGAGAGTTTTGACAATTCGAATTCATATTTCCAATTTGACCCTTAATTAATCTGCCCCTTAATCAACTATCAAGTTCTAGCTCAGTGGAGCTTGCAACTGACTTCCCCTAAACCAGCAACATAAACACATACACATAAGTCGATTGCATGATCAGCCAGTTTACCCACCCCTTTATTTTTATAGTTTTCAACAGTCTGAATTAACTATAATATTGATTTGGTTTTATGGATCATCCAAACATTGCTTTTCCATTAACAACAAATTCCGCCCTGATCCAATATAAAAAGTGTGCAAAATGGTTTGAAAGGTGATAGGGTGTTGCAAGGGAATTGCAAGGGAAATTATGTGGAAAAGTCTGAAAGGATTTGGCAAGGATATCCAGGAGTTTCTTGTTACACCCATGGCCTTGCTCCACAAGAACTTCAGAGAACTGGAATAATCCTCATAGTCTCGAAGTAGCCTTCACAGGATGACCCTAAGCCATTTTCCTACGGTGTCAGTTAAGTGTGGCTTTAATTCACCAATTAACAGTATTTGTTTTGTAGTGAGCAGAAGGTGGTTTTTGATGAGCTACAGAAGGAAAGAATATATATATATAT
>CM044431.1:38415778-38442520 GCA_024363595.1 Xenopus borealis
AAAAAAAAAAAAAAAACATGTTTTCCCATAACAGTTTCCCTATAACCTTTAGTATGTTACAGAAGTTTCAAGCAACTTTTCAATTGGTCTTCATTATTTATTTTTTTTGTTTTTTTTATTATTTGCCTTCTTCTTCTGACTCTTTCCAGCTTTCAAATGGGGGTCACTGAACCGGTCTTAAAACAAATGCTCTGCAAGGCTATAAATGTATTTATATTTGTATTTTTTACTACTGACTTTTCTTTTCAGACTCTCCCTTATTCAAATTGATGCATGGTTGCTAGGGTAGTTTGAGCCCTAGCAACCAGATTGCTGAAACTGCAAACTGGAGAGGCTGAATAAAAAGTGAATTAACTCAAAAACAACAAATAATAAAAAATGAAAACCAATGGCAAATAGTCTCAGAATATCACTCTCTACATACTAAGAGATTTACTCAATTTGTGTGAAGGATTCGAAATTCGATAGAAATTTCCAAAAGATTAAAATTTTTGAATAACTTTTTTGGGCACTTCGACCATTGAATTAAAAAAATTTGATTGATTCGAATAAAAATCTATTCAATCATTCGATGGTCGAATTACTTGCCATTTAAATTTTTATTTGAATCCCTAGTGCGCCAGATTGAACATACCGAATTGCTGTATAAGCCTATGGGAAGCTCATTACAGCATTTTTAGATCGAATAAAAAAAAAAATTAGATCGAATGGTTAAAATGTCGAATCGTTTGATTCGAAAGATTCAAACGATTCGAAGTTTTTACATTCGATCATTCATTCGACCGAATTTCGCTAAAACCCTTCAAATTCGATATACGAATTAGAAGGGTTAAAATTCGACTTCGAATTCGACCAATAGTAAATCAGCCCCTAAAAGTTAACAACTCTTTTAACCAAGACAAAAACTAAAGGGGGTTAATTTATCAAAGGCCGAATTTTAGAGCTTTGTGAGTTTTTTTATACCTCGAATGAACTCACAACTCAAATATTTTCCAATTTAAGAAAAAACTTGAATCAGCAAAGTCGTGGTGAACAACCCGAAACCTCAAGTTAACCGGGTTTTCCACATGAAAAAAATCGAATTGCTCCAATTAATTCTGTTGACGAGTGAAAGCCACCAAATGCAAATTTTTCAGGTTAAATACAACTGGACCTTTAATTAATCTGCCCCATATCAGCCTACATGCTGCATACTACTAGGACAATGTCAATGTGAAACTCATACCTGCCCACAGTGTTGTAACTATCGGGGGAGCAGGGGGTGCAAATGGGACAGGGCCTGCACGGCCCCACTGCTGGAGTCAGCTGCAAAGAAATAATGCACGTAGGAGGGGGGGCCCCGGCTCATTAATTTTGTTTCAATGAATGACATGGTTCAGTTTGGGGGGCCTTTGCCCTAAATCAACCATGTTTTACATTTCTGTAAATTCCTGGTAAATGGCAATACGATTCTTGGTTCTCGTGTAACGTGATTCTAAATTGATTATTTACATAAATACCACTACCCCAACATCCTCAAGCATTTCAGCCCTTTCATGCTTCAGGGTATTTGTGTCAGATTAGATTACTGCCTTTTGACTTTGCATGTTCATATTAATTTCATGAAGAAGTTAAGACTGCTGATTAAGAACTTAGGAAAATACTGGTTCTGGTAAGAAACCTTGTTTATTTGCTTGATGTCTTTAGGGGGTCTCAGGTTTCATTTACTTTATTTTTTTCTGAAATTCTAATGGGCTCCATCATATTGCAACATGTCACATTTAATACTTGGGAGAGAGCTCTGAATTTCTACATAAACTATTCTGAGAAACTCTAACCACACTTTTAGTACTGCCCTTTGTCTTCCTTACATGTGGCAAAGTGGTACAGTCTGCCATTCACAGGCTTGAGTCAACATGAAAGGAGAAATATATTTTGTTGGAAGACATTTTTAAATATAATAGAACTGTTCTTTCTAACTGACCTGGGGACCAATGTGACCCTCATCTGTGGCCCTAAGACATGTACACAGTGTTTCACTTATTCTGTCATTTGCATATTGGCTTCTCTGTATCCTTGGGAAAAGTGATCGCAACTCCATTGCATTGTAGCAGCAACAATTATTGTCCACTTAGGGGCAGATTTGCGAAATTCACGTGAATAGATCGAAGTTCGATCGAATTCGGATTGCACCATTTAATCGGATATTCGAATATGCAAATTTGGCCACTTCGATCATCGAATACCCAAAATTCGACCGTGTCGAATAGATCAAATGATCGTATATTCGATAAGTACTTTAACATTAAAATTTAATTTGACTGCCTATTTTGCCAGATTTAACCTACCGAACTGCAATAGAAGCCTATAGGAAGCACTCCATAGGCTTTTTTTTTCTATCACCTGCTTGAATACCATTCCTACGATCGAACGCTTCAATCGTTCAAATCATATGAATTTTTCAAGCGATCTGAGGAAATTTTACGATTATTTTGTGAAATCGAACGATCGGCATTTGATCCTATGATTTCATCGAGAAATCGAATATCGAGGTAAAAATAGCCTAAAACTATAGGAGAATAATAGTAAATCTGCGCCTATGTGTAACATAAGTACTTACCATCACAGGACTCAAACTGACCGACTTTTTACAAAAGTCACTCAGTGTTATGTACTGTAAATAAACATACACAACTACAGGTATGGGACTGTTATCCAGAATGTTCAGGACCTGGGGTTGTCCGGATAAGGGATCGTCACAATTTAGATCTCCATACCTTAAGTCTACTTAAAAATCCTTTAAATATTAAATAAAACAACACTAAAAAGGATGAATTATATCTTAGTTTAGATAGTATATCTTAGTTTTTTTTTAGTACAGTGAAAAAGGAAATAATTTTAAAGAATTTAATTATCTGATTCAAATGGAGTCAATGGGAGATGGCCTCTCCGTTATTTGGCACTTTCTGGATAACTGGTTTCTCAATTTATTATTATTATTATTAACATGTATTTCTATAGCGCCAACTTGTTGCGTAGCGCTGTAAAGTGAATGTGATTATACAACCAAATCACATGAATTACATATATAGAACATAAAGAGTTACATACATCATAATAAATATGGAGTTACTGTGCATGCATCACAATAAATACTGGTACAGGAGGTGAGGAAGGCCCTGTACAGAAAAAGCTAACGGGAAGGGAATGATACACAAGGTGTGGGAGAGGGCAAGATCAGAGTAAAGTGGGTGAGAGATGCAGTAATGTAAGCGGTATTGCATTGAGTGGTTAACAGTGAGGGTAGGCTTCTCTAAAAAAGTGGGTTTTTAGAGATTTCTTGAAAGCTGAAAGATTGGGAGAAAGTCGGACAGACCGTGGGAGAGAATTCCAGAGGAGGGGTGCAGCTCTTGCAAAGTCTTGAATGCGAGCATGTGAAGAGGTAATGAGAGAAGAGTTGAGTAGCAGGTCAGTAGAGGAGCGTAGTAGGCGGTTGGGTGAGTAAATGGAGATTAGTTCAGAGATGTAGGGAGGGGCAGAGTTATGAAGTGCTTTGAATGTCAGGGTCAGTAATTTGAATTTAATTCTGAAGGGGAGTGGAAGCCAGTGCAGGGATTGGCAGAATGGTATGGCAGAGGAGGAGCGGTTGCTGAGGTGTATAAGCCTAGCAGCAGTGTTCATTATGGACTGGAGAGGTGAGAGTTTCTGGAGGGGAAGGCCAATTAAGAGAGAGTTACAATAGTCTAGACGCGATATGATAAGAGAGTGAATAAGAATTTTGGCAGCGTCTGGGGTGATAAATGATTGTATTTTGGATATGTTCCTTAGGTGGAAGTGACATGACTTAACAAGTGACTGGATGTGAGGAGTGAATGTCAGGGCAGAATCTAGGATAACCCCAAGGCCTGGGGAGATGGGGTGATAGTGGAATTGTTAACTACGATGGATACTTCTGGGATGTTAGTGGTGTTAGTTGGAGGAAAAAGAACCATTTCTGTTTTGGAGAGGTTTAGTTTAAGGTAGCGTTGTGACATCCAAGTAGAGATAGCAGACAGGCAGGAGGAGACACGAGTTAGGAGTTCAGGGTTGAGATCAGGAGAGGAGAGATAGATCTGAGTATCGTCAGCGTAGAGGTGGTAGTGGAACCCATACGAGCTGATTAATTTGCCGAGGGAGGAAGTATATAGAGAAAATAATAGGGGTCCCAGGACAGAGCCTTGAGGAACCCCGACAGAGAGAGGTAGGGGGGAAGATGCTACTCCGTTGTAGGAGACACTGAAGGAACGATTGGTGAGGTAGGAGGAAAACCAGGATAGGGCTGTGTCACGAAGGCCGAGTGAATGGAGGGACTGGAGGAGGAGAGGGTGATCTACAGTGTCAAAAGCAGCTGAGAGATCAAGCAGAATTAGTAGTGAGAATTTTCTGTTGGCTTTAGCTGTTAGAAGGTCATTAGTTAGACGGGTCAGAGCAGTTTCAGTGGAGTGTTGCGTTTTAAAACCAGATTGTAAGGGGTCCAGCAGGTTATTGTCAGAGAGGAATGAGGTTAATCGGTTGTAGACTAGGCGCTCAAGTAGTTTAGAGATGAAAGGTAGCAGAGAGATAGGTCGGAGGTTGTCAAGATTAGAGGGATCAAGAGAGGGTTTTTTCAGAATGGGGGTGACAAGAGCATGTTTTAGTTGAGATGGGAATAGTCCAGTTGAGAGCGAGAGATTAAATAGATGAGTTAGGGCTTTAATAAGACATGGGTCGGTATTGCGGAGAAGTTTTGAAGGAATTGGATCAAGTGGGCAGGTGGTAAGGTGAGAGGAGGTCAAAAGTTTTGAGACTTCCTCATCAGTAATCTCAATAACCTCTCTGCTGCTCACCATTTAGGGTTGCCACCTTTTAGCCCTGTGGAGACTGGGCAAGGGTTGGGGTTGTGATGCAAAGGGGGCAGGGTCATGACGTGGAGGGGGTGATGGTGTTGGGGGGCAGGGCTATGACATGCAGATCAGCGATTACCTGATCGCCGTGTCAATTATAGGGAATCCTACCCGGTTTTCCTAATTTGGAAAACCGGGCAGTCCTTCAAAAAACTGGGCTGTCTGGGTCAAAACCAGACAGGTGGCAACCCTATCACCATTTCAAAGATATGCACAGCAAAATATTTAAACAAAAGTTTTCTGATCATTTTGTGGAGGGCTGTGTTTTTATCCATATAACCCATAGATAAATATGCCCACAAATGAGAAAAAATTGTTTATAGTGCTATGCTAACTATTAGCGAGTCAGCCTAGTCTTATGAGTCATTTGCCTTCTCAGGTCCATCCTTTTCAGGATGAGCTTTTCAGAACTAGAAGTAAGATAAACATTGGACATAATATATTTGCATAAAGCTATAGTGATGCTTTCAGGTTAAAGATACCCTTAATAACCGGTTATCTCTTGTAAATGAACAGTATTGGAAATGTTCAGACTATGGAAGATCTTGCCAGTGACAGGCTAGTAACATGTAGAAATGCTCATCGGACAGGTGACAACCCTATCACCATTTCATAGATATGCGCAGCAAAATATTAAAACAAAAAAGTTTGCTGATCATTTAAAAAAAGGCTTCCTTAATTTGTATTCTAGTTGCCAGACCCCCACGCAGCCACTAATTTAGTGTGCCACATGAATATCCATAATTACCTTAATCCCAACATTTTAATTTTTACTTAAAGCTCTGTAGGCTCTACCATAATATTGGCATGTGTCTTATCCAACCCACTAGTACCCATTTAGTGTTTAAGAAATGCACAGTAAATGGCAACAACATGCATCCCTTCATGTCCCACACTGTATTAATTTCTCGATCTAGAAAGAATGTCAAGCTGTCCATGTATTTTTCCAACCCGGAGAACCACACCCAACTGATTTCAGTATTTCCCACATGAGGTAATGTTATTTCCATTCTCAGCAGGCAGCAAGCATTATGTTGCTCACAAAATCATTAATCAATTTCTCCAAACCAGAAAATGCTTTTTCTTAAAAAAAAAAAAAGGACCAACAAAAAAAATCATGGTCATTAAATGAGTAGTTTATCTATAATGCTTCCTATAGATCTTCGTTGACTTTTCAATTGGTCTACACAATATATATTTTTTTTTATAGTTTTTGAATTGTTTGCCTTCCTCTTCTGACTCTTTCCAGCTTTAAAATGAGGGTCACTGACCCCATAAAAAAGCAAATGCTCTGTAAGGCTGCACATTTATTGGTATTGCGACGTTTTACTACTCCTCGGGGCAGATTTACTAAATTTGTGTGAAGGATTCGAATATTGGCGCGAATAGTCAAGAATAGTCTCAATTCGATCGTGCCACTATTCAAATATGCAAATTAAGTATTTTCGACCATCGAATATAGAATATTTGGGCGCATCGAAGAGATCTAATAAATAAATATTCAAGCGCTCGAGTATTTGCCAGTCGAATTTGCCCTTTAAATTTTTATTCAACTGCCTACTTCGCCAGATTGAACCTACCGAATTGCAATAGAATCTACGGGAAGCCCCCATAGGCTTTTTTTTCTAAGTCTTTTGTCGAATTTCAATCGTACGATTTGGTTCGTATGATTTTGGCGAATATTTGAGCATTTGTTCTGCGACTTTTCATAGAATCGGTTGATTGTACGATTCTAGCGAATAGTCAAAAATGCTCTCAAAACCGGCTATTTTATTCGATTTTAGCGAATATTTAGTCACCAAATATTCGCCAGTGGAATTTGAGGGTAAAAACCCTCGACAATTCGACCCTTAGAGAATCTGCCCCCTCTTTCTATTCAGGCCCTCTCCTATTCATATTCCAGTCTCTTATTCAAATGAGTGTATGGTTGGGTAATCTGGACCCTAGCATTTAGATGAAACTACAAATTGGAGAGCTGCTGGAAAAAAAGCTAAAAACTCCAAAAACACAAATAATAATAAAGGTATACCAACTGCAGACCGTCTCTGAATATCACTCTCTACGACATTATACCAAAAAGAAACTCAAAGTCCTTTAATGGACAGATACTGCTGTAGTTGACACTTGCTATGTTTCTAATGCAGCTCTCAACTCAGCCGTTTCTACTGTGGCTTGGATCACTAGGGAATCACTCATGTTCAAGGTATCCAAATACAGGCAATAAGGTGGTGGCACTTAGCACTAACCAGTACTAACCTCCCTGACTTTATTCATAGGTGGGACAACACAGGTGACAAATTCCACCTAATCTATACAAGCAAGGAACTAAATACCACAGTTTGACATTCTGTTGCTACATTCTTCTGGTTTAAAGGAGAAGTCTACCCTCCTTGATCTAAACTCCTCCGCCACGTAGTAACCCCTCCCCCAGACCAACCTATTGATGAAAGTCAAATGTATGCCCTGTTCCTCAAGAGGCACTTTGTTACACTATCACCAGTAAATCACAACAGGTAAAATACCCTAGCACCGGGGTGCCAAAAAGGTACATCTAGCAGTAGAACTTTAGCTGGTGATCAGTAGATCTCAAGACACTGTCAACAAAAACCTAGTATAAATCACCCTCCTAAACTTTTCTTTTAGATATTTATTATGTTATGTTTACATAAGAAATAGTTGTTTGCTAGCAATATACATTTTCTATGCATTTTCTCATAAATCAATATTTAAGTAAAATTTTCCATCGAACAATTCTTTTATGGATGTAGTTCATAATAGGATATAATCATTAAAAGTAGACCTCAAATTAGTAAAGTATGGACACTCCTGCTCTTGCATTTTCTTTCCATTACATCTACATAAGGTACTACCGAGTTCAAAGGTGTCCCTTTTTTAAAAAAAATTTAATACACAGCAAGTTGATGCCATCATTCTCTTTAATAACTGTAACCACTTATATTATTATTATATATCCTTAACCACCAATATGATAATTATAACAATTAAGCGCCTGAGTAGATATTAATTTTGGTAAACCTATAATCATGACCTAGACATTATATGGGGTTTGGCACACTACAATGGATGTAGAGAAGCATAACTCAAGCCAAAGTGTATACATGCTCTAGAAAGAAGTGATGTATAGGTCGACGATTTGTCGACCCGTACCCACTTTTCTGCACCTGCATCCGACACTAACCTGCCGCTCCACTTCCCCTTATATATACCTGCACCTGACCCAGCCCCCTTCTCTGATGTCACGGAGATGCCACTGGAAGCAGTGTAAACTCAGGTCACTGTGCGTGTGTTGGCCCGAACACAATCCTACCATTTTTGACTGGCATGGGTGTTACTAAAAAAAAATTGTCATTTTTAAATGAATGTTACCTTTTAGAGTTGAAATATTTCTGGTCAGGTGATCTCTGAGGCAGCACACAGACCATCACAAAATGGGAGTTCAAGGGCAATATTCACTAAAATATATATTCCAGTTTGGTAAGATTATTTAATATGCCACTTAATATGATATAAAGTACCTGTTGCTCAACTATTCATTTTGGGGGTATAGTTTTCCTTTAGTGGCAATATATATTAATACTGTCTAAATGAATGATACACCCAATTGCTAAACATGTAACTAAACAAGTTCACTACAATGTATTACCAACTACGGTAATCACACAGTCTATTGCCCATCGCTGATTGCGAATACAGTTGCTTTGAAGTCATCTGGATTGTTAAGTTGAGCAATTCAAGTGGATGATTGCAAGACAATTATTGTGTTGGTTCTTCAAAGACCTTGTGTTTAAAATTATTGCAGACATAAGAGATCTATGGGACTATTTAAGTAGAAAGTGAGAAATTTAGATGGCAACTGATAAATGCTTGATATTTGATACCTTAACTTGAGATTCCCATTAAATTTGAAAGCAAAAAGGCAAGAAATTAGAGTAATTTGTTGAATGTATAGACATGTGTATAAAAACCAGTTTAAAGGGATACTGTCATGGGAAAACGTTTTTTTCCCCAAAATGCATCAGTTAATAGTGCTACTCCAGCAGAATTCTGCACTGAAATCCAATTCTCAAAAGAGCAGACAGATGTTTTTATATTCAATTTTGAAATCTGACATGGGGCTAGACATATTGTCAGTTTCCCAGCTGGCCCCAGTCATGCGACTTGTGCCTGCACTTTAGGATGGAACTACTTTCTGGCAGGCCGTTATTTCTCCTATTTAGGATAATGACACACTGGCAGATTCAGGGAGATCCATCGCCTGTTCTTCTGGATGACAATTTCCCCGAACTGCCTTGGCATGTCTTCCATTCCGCAATAATGAAAAGTCGCCTGCGTTAAGCACATTCGGTGCTTCGTTTTCTGTAGTCGCCTGAAGTTTCATTGTGAGGCAGGAAGAACGTAGTTTGGGGAGACTGTTGCCAAGCGGAAGAGGCAATTAGTTGCCTGGCGACTAAATCTTCCAGAATCTGCTTGTCTGCCGATACCCTAAATCAGGGGTGTCCAAAATGCGGCCAGAGGGCCAAATGCGGCCCAAGATGGACATGAATGTGGCCCAGCTTGAAATGCTCAGTTCCGGAGAAAATGTCATGGATATAGGAGGAGGGGGACTCTGCCCATTACCCAGTTAGTAATGATAATATAATAATAAGTCTTTTTAATATCCAGGTGTCCCTTATTCAAGTGTATAACGCCATCTGGTTATCCAATATGTCTAGCCCCATGTCAGATTTCAAAATTGAATATAAAAAAAAAAATCAGTTTGCTGGAGCAGCACTGTTAACTGATGCGCTTTGAAAAAAAAACACATTTTCCCATGACAGTATCCCTATAATAGGACACCTTCACTTTAATACCAACAAAGAGATGAAAATTAATACTGTCTTAATACGGTCTAATGTCTCCTTGTTGTGTTCCAGAACCTTCACTTTATTTTGCTGTAGCCAATAACAGGTTGACTTGGCCTTGTGTTTTCAAT
Organism: Xenopus borealis; assembly: GCA_024363595.1. Taxonomy (NCBI): domain Eukaryota; kingdom Metazoa; phylum Chordata; class Amphibia; order Anura; family Pipidae; genus Xenopus; species Xenopus borealis. Next base: position 38,425,673 of record CM044431.1, read on the forward strand.
CATTGTCATGTTGGAATGTCCAAATACGTCCTTCAGAATTTTTTTTGTAACTTCTCTTTATTTCAAGTAGCAGTTTTGCATGTAATAGCAGCATTTATATAACACTGAGCTTTTTTTTGTCACTTTGTATGTCTTTGTACAATAAGTTTATATCTGGTTTACAATTCAAGCCATAACAGACATAGTGAAACAAGGGTTGAAGTAACCGTAGTATTAACCTCGAACACAGGTTCGGTAAATTAAATTGAGTGCTGATTATTCATAAAAAAAGAAAACAATCCAGTCCAAATGGACTTTAAGGTCAAAAATGTCAATAGGTCAATAAGGTCCATACGGTATGCCCGTTTTTGCTATATTTAATTAAGGAGTGCTGCTTCCCACCTGCCCAGCAACTTAAAATCAAATCAAAAACAGCAGGGGTGTCCAACCTGTGGCCCGAGGGCCGCATGGGCCCATGATGGATATGAATATGTCCCAGCTTGAAACACTTGGTTCCCAAGGAAACGTCACGTCGCAAAGGATATAGGTGTAAGTAGTAGGGGGGACTCTGCCCATTGCCTAGTTAGTAGTAATAATAATATTATAATAAACCTGTTTAATATCCAGGTGGCTCAGGGAAACCAAAAGGTTGGACACCCCTTCTCTAGAGTCTATTGAGATCAGTATTTGTTGATAGTCTAATGATCCACTGGTTCTCCAGTTTTTGACAATCATTAATGTTGTTGCATTAAAGATGTGGAATAGAAGTTTCTTCTTATATTTTGTGACCGTGTTTGGTAGGTTTAATAGCAGAGCGGAGTCTGGTATACTGTATTGTAGCTCATCATTTATTAGAGTGAAGATTTTTTCCCATAACTAACAACCGGAGGACAGTGCCACCACATGTGTAATAAGGAACCTTGCTGAACACATCCCCTGCAACATGTAGTAGAGTATGTTCCTGTTATTTTGCTGACCTTTGTTGGTGTGAGATGCCATCTGTACAATAATTTATTATTTGCTTCTATATGATTAGTATATATGGTAGCACCCACAAGTGTTAGTTGTGTCTCTTGCCATTCTTCAGGGGTTAGATTGATGTTTAGGTCTTGTTCCCATTTAACAATGTGTGGGGGTTTATAGCTTGGTGGCAGGGTAAGTAGGAATCTATAGCAGTCTGATAAAACTCCTCTAGCTTGACCACTTAATTTGCATAAATATTCTATTCTTGTTTTTTGACGCAAGGTTTTATGGGTTGGTGAGACCTTACTTAGAAAGTCTGAGATAGATGTAATAATCTTTCTCTTGTAGCTGGTATTTTTCTTGTAGTTGAGTGAATTTTTGTAGACATTTATTAGATACAAGTCCGAGATTGTATTGATGCCTTTTTGTGTCCACTCTTTTAAGTCCAGATCTTGCATGTATCTTGTATGATTCACGGTGCACACAAACATACCAAACAAACCATACTTGTTAGGTCACATGAGCCAATTAACAGACAGAGTTGTGTCTTTTGCTTCCACACTTGGACTCCAGTCCTTAGGAGTAATGTAAATGAGCTGGAGAGAGTGCAGAGACATGCAACTAAACTGGTTAGAGGGATGGAAGACTTAAATTATGAGGGTAGACTGTCCAGGTTGGCTGTGCATGCACAATATAGTGAAAAGCCAAACTTTAACTAAAAATCTGGCTATTTTATTCTACTGCACAGGCATCTGCCCCAGAAAATATGAAGCAAAAAGAAGCCGGAAGAGGATCGCTCCATGGTGCTCACTGGTATAACCCCGGGCTGGTGCAGTATTCTGCCGATAGAGGCACCGGCTCTGGGTTTCGGTCAATACATTCACTTGAGGGTGCCTAACATTTGGCACCCCCAGTGTGAAATGACGGTTTCTCATTTACAGCATTTCTAAATGAAATACGAGATTTCCATAAGTATATCTCTTTTATAGACAATAAACCTTATATCTGGATAGTGGAATCATATCCATTTAATATAAACATGTACAAAGGGCAATTGCCTGCTTTAATTGTTCACTGCTCATTACAGCTCCACCATCATATCTTAAATATATTTTTAAAAAATGATTTATTATGTGCAGAAGCCAGCTACTGCTACTACAATTGGCAGGAAAGACTTAATATGATGTAATTCAAAAGTCTAGCTTGTTTATGCCTTATTATAAATTGTTTTGGCATCGAGATTATTTGCATTTGTCCTTTAAGGCTTATGGCAGACAGGGAATTGTCGCCCACAGTTAAATCTGCATTACCGGAAAGACAAATCTGCCCAAAATTCTTTCCAACTGAATAAAGTAAATAAAGTAAATCACCACTGGGGAAAACATGTCACACTTGGCATTCTAAAGTTGTCTTGTAATGCCTCACCTCGATAACCTAAATTGGTTGAAAAAGTCAAAGGCTCTGTGGCATAATCCGTTTATGAATAATAAGGGTCTGAATTTGAGATCACAATTAAAGATAAGCACGCATGCAGAAATAACAATATAATACAAAACAATACTAAACCACCTGTAAAATAGATCTTATCTTAACATAGTACACTTTTTCTTTTCAGCATTTTTTTTCCTTTGATCTATGGCATTGTTTTTTATTCCTATCTGCACTATAATTGTACTGACGCATACAATACGGCACAAGCATACAATATAAACTGTGCTTTAATGTAGTTTTATAGATTTGGACACATGCACACCACTCAGACACCAGGAAGGACACTGAATGCCAACATTTCTGTGCCAAAAATGCAAAGTTATGAGTTGGCGGCCATTATGTTTGGCTGCATTAAAACTTGTCTTAATGACTGTAATCAACATTGTTGGGCCATCCAAACAAAGTCGTTTGGATGCAAAAGTTTGAGCTATGTGGCTTGGGAGGGTGGGCTCAGCAGAGGTCAATAATTCATAAAAATGGGGTTCATTCTACAGCAAAAAAAAAAAAAATCCTGTGGAAAATGCAGGAATTATGTTGAAACCTTCAACAGAAACCTGAATTGCATCTAAATATAGGGGTTTTCTACAAAAATATCTCCCCATCTAACAGGCAAGAAATACAAACTGAACTGGGCAAGGACAAATACAGAAATGGAGAGTACAGTGTGCAGTGAGGACTAGCTACTGACAATCTCTCTATTACTTTCTTGCAGCACTGGTATACTGTACAAAGTGTAAATACCTGTACAAAAAAAAAGCTGTGGCACATATGTGCATGCCTTTTTTCTATTTATACAACTCTTTGATAAGCTTTACTTTATTATGATTTTGTTGGCAATGTACTGTGTCTAATGTGCAATGCATTATAACGTAAAGCATGCATTGCAGAAAGGTCTACGACACTTCAAACACTATGGAGGCAAGTTCACCTGAAATTAAAAGAAATGACTAAATGCCTGTCAAGGCTTATTATAACTTAGCAGAGTGATACAATACACTGCAGTGAGTTCAAAGACCCTGTAGATGTGGGATCTTTATTGTAGAATTTAATATTTTATTTGGTTATCAGGGCCAGTTTAGCATTTGCCCAGGACCAACCAGGACAGGTGGCCCACAATCAGAGCTTTGGTTTACATTACTTTTGACGCACCCCCCTGAAATGGTAGAACTTTAATTTTAGTCATATCCATATCATTTATTTGTTGTTTACTTTTTCTATTGATACAATTTGGTGTATTCACTCCCAGGAAAATTCACCCAGACCTTATGTTTACTTCAAAAAAGACCAGAGGATCTCTATTTTTTTCCTGCCTTATTATATTAAAATTTGCTTACTTTAGAGTCAAATTTCTTGGCTGTGTGGGCCCATCAATGGGATTTCTGCCCTGTGCCCAAAGGTGCTTTAAAGCAGAATTCAACCCTGTGGAAAAAAACCATACCCCCCACCCCACATAGGCCACCCTCCCTCCTCCCCCCAGCCTAACTGCCCCCAGGGAAACGTCAGCGGAGCTCCACACAGCCATCTTTAATCTCTTCAGTAAGCCGACTGGGAATTCGGCATTGTCCATCCATTTCGGCGCATGCGCAGTTGTCAGCCAACAGTACTATGTATGAGCAGGACTAGCTCACCACTATACAGCTCCTCCAAACCTACAGAACAGCCAGCTCAGAAAGGAGGCACTCCTGCCCTGGCTTTTGTTCTATGGGAGGTTGTCACCTTGCAAAAGCTAGAGAGTTAGATTGTAACCTCCATTATAGTTCCGATGTTAAGAAGGTCCTGTTTTTATCAGCTAGACAAGCTGAATGGGCTCTAAATTCATCAGTTTCCCAACATAATCTCTCATAGCTCATGCTACCAATAAATAATTTGCAGGAATCAAGTCAGGCAGGTAACAACCAATGAGCATTCCATTTTATTCAGTATGCTATAAGATAAATGCAAAGATTAATGCATTGATCTGATTGGTTGCTATTTACAACTATGATGTGCATGTTTGTAAATTCTAATAGCACCAATTCAGCAAGTAGATAAGTATGCTACAAGCTCTGATTGGTTGCTACTGGCTTGTGCAATTCAGCACCTTTGTTAGTAAATAACCTCTACTTTGCTAGTGTTGCTGGATCCCAATAGTCTTATAATGCTTTACTAAGTTGGCCTATATCCCTGAAGCACTTACTAAAAGAGCAACCAGCACTTTGATATAATGTGTTTATCCGGGATAATGAGTCCAAAGCTGAGTTTACTGCATTAATAGGGTAAATGAGATGTTTTTTTATAATATTTTAATACGAAACAAGAAAAGCAGAACAGGGTGATAATTAGGAACCTTGTGTATAGGAAGAAAGGTCCACATTTCCACATTATGTTCCAGAAGGGAGTATGTGGTGATCAGGGTGGGAACCATGTGTACTGGGAGCAAGGACTGTACACTTGTGGCCAGTGGACATATAGCAGGTAACATAACAGCCCTGCAGTGACAACAGACAACAGAAGCAGGTATGGGATCTGTTATCTGGAAATCTGTTATGCAGAAAGCACTGAATTATGGGAAGGCCATCTCCCATACACTTCATGTTATCCAAATAATCCAAATCATAAAAAATGCTTTCTGTAATAATAAAATTGCTCTTTGTACGTCATCCAAAGAGAAAATTAATCCTTATTGAAAGCAAAACTAGTCTATTGGGTTTATTTAATGTTCAAATGATATTCTAGAAGACTAAAGGTACAAAGATCCAAATTATAGAAAATATCCCGTATTGGGATCCCGAACATTCTGAATAACAGGTCCCATACCTGTACTATACTCCTTTAAAGGTACAGACGGTCATGTGTATAAAGGAAGATACAAGCTTACCTGCAAGACAAGCCGTTCAAATGCAAGGAAATTTTCCCACTTTGAAAACTGAGGATGTTTCAGGGTCTGAGCTGTGGCAAGTGCCAACTGTAACATGCCACAGTGACTCTCCAGTACTTTTGCATTTTCTTTGAAGAGGTGAACGTATGATTTGAGTTGCTCGGGTGTCACTCTGCCTATATGGATAAAGAAGTCTATCTTTAAAAAAATCTCAGTATAAAATGTATTCTTTATCATAAATCACATGTGAAACTAGTTGAAATTTTGACAGTTTTCAAAATGATGTTAAGTCTCTTTACTCTTAACTTCTACTCATTTCAGTTCATGGAACAGAATAGTTTCAGTCCAGCACTTCTACATGAAGGGGCAGATTTACTAAATTTACATGAATGATTCGAAATTCGATTGAATTTTCAAAAAGATTCGAATTTTCAAATGTTTTTGAAGACCACTTCAACCATTGAATTTAGAAAATTCGATCAAATGATTCGAATAAAAATCTATTCGAATGTCGAATAAATTCCTCTTTATATTTTTATTCGACTGTCTAGTTCGCCAGTTTCAACCTACTGAATTTGGTTTCATTATCGTTCGATCGAATATTTCCTATTCGATCATTCCACCAATCGAATATCGGTAAAATATTGCCTGTCCCTCCTCTATGCCTATGGCAATATATGATCAACAGCTTGTAAGAAATTGCCATCTTGGGTTGATAGAATAGCAGGGAAATTATCATAATAAAGGGTTTCCTGCAACTACAAAGTCTGATATCTGCTGTAGGGGACCATAAAGCAATTTACTGTATGCGAGAAAACTTGCTCTACAGCAGAGGTCCCCAACCTTTTTCACCCGTGAGCAACATTCAGATGTAAAAAGAGTTGGGGAGCAACACAAGTTTTAAAAATGTTCCTGAGTGTAGCCAAATAATTGAGTATTGGTAGTCCCTATGAGTACTGGCAGCCTACAGAAGACTCTGTTTGGCAGTAGACCTGGTTTTTATGCAATCAAAAATTGTCTCCAAGACACAAATTCAAAAATAATCACCTGCTCTGAGGCCACTGGGAGCAACATCCAAGGGGTTGGGGAGCAACATGTTGCTCACGAGCTACTGGTTGGGGATAACTGCTCTACAGGATCTCAGTATCTCGTCAGGTGGGAGTGTTTCTGTGGGGGCAGGTGAAAACCCAGGACAAAAGAACCATGCACAGGAGAGCAGGGCGGGAGACAGAGGGCCTGAGCTGGGCAGCTGAGAGGAAGAAGGTGCCAGCTGGAGAAGGGAGTACTGCACTGCAAATATTAATTGGTAAAGACTACATATACTTGTCTTTGTATGTTTCCATCAGTCTTCTATAGTCTGGCCCAATGATGATGAGTCTGGTATCATGTCGTTTGATTTAAACCAGGGATCCTCAACCTTTTTTACCTGTCAGACACATTGAAATGTAAAAAGAGTTGAGGAGTAACACCAGCATGAAAAAGGTTCCTGGGGTGCCAAATATGGGCCCTGATTGGCTATTCGGTACCCCCTAAGTAGACTGGCAGCCTACAGGAGTCTTTGTTTGGAAGACTTCCAAGCCAGGAATTGAAAAACAAGTAGCTGCTTTGTGGCCACTAGGAGAAACATACAAGGAGTTGGTGAGCAACATGTTGCCCACAAGCCATAGGTTGGGGAGCACTGATCTAAATTAATACATGATCATACAGATAAAAATCATCATTAACCCATAAATGTATAATGTAGGTCTGTCATGTTTGTGGAGAGCAACTTTGCCCACTCAGTAAACCAGATTAGAACAACTGTGCATACAGAAGCAACTGTGCAATGCTAGTTGGCCAATCATCTCTTAATTTTTCAATTTAGTATCACTTGGGCACGGTCTTCAAGGAGCATGTATGTTCTCCCTCTGTCTGGACTATAGGGATAGTGGGCTTCCATAACAGACATCCATTATAAAAAAAAAAAATTTTTTAAAAAGAAAGTTTTGTTCTTTACCGAAAGCAATTCATACATAATCAGCTATCAAGTAAAATTATCAGGGGATCTATATTAAATAAAGAAAAAATACATCCGACTTGCAATCATTATTAATATATACAAAAAAAACTTTGAAAAGTTCTCCATGATGTACTTTAGACCAAGTTTGATAACAAGTAACATAATGTGCTGCATGTCTATTGAATCTGGCCCCAAACTCAATATTATTGATTCTTATAAGCGAAAAGATCACTGCTGTACCACTTAACATAACCCACTCATTACTTTAAAATTGAAATCCGATTCATGAACAATAAAGTTATGAATGAATTGGGTTGAATGTTTTTATTAACAGGTGCAGCTCAAGCATTTGACAGATTTCCTATAGGGACAGAGCCCAAGACACACACCAGAAACTGGAGAATAAAATGATGACAAAATTCCTCTTCGAAATACTTATGGCTCACATTGTTTCATTAATGGCACAGTGACATTTGACAAAGTTAAGGATGAAAAAAACTTAAAATCAGAAAAGAAAACCAAAGGATAGATTAATATATATTTCACCTCCACTCCCTGCAAAGTACTACAGTATGGGATCCATTATCTGGAAACCTTTTCTCTGTAATAATAAAACAGTGCCTTGTACATGATCCTAAGTTTTTTTAGGCTCCTTGCTATTTACAGTGAAACCTCGATTTTAACTCCCCTGATTTTAAGTTTTCCCGCATTTTAAGTTTTTATTTATGGTCCCACCAATTTATAATGCATTTCAATGGGTGCATTTCCCTGATTTGAAGGACTGTTTTTCCGGGTTTTACATAAAAATGTTGTCCTGATAGTTTCCAAAAACTGCTTTTTTTCTCCTCTATTGATGATGATATTATTTGTGAAATAAAGAAGATTAAAATACTAACCAGATGTATTTTTGCCTGTAAATAGTCCGTTCCAATTAGTCTACCCCTTATACAGTCCTGCACAAATCACTTATTGCTTTATGTGACTCTGAGAGTCTTGCACATGCCCCCCATTTGAATTAAATTTGAATTTAAAAAATTCTAAATTTTAAGTAATTTTTGGCTACTTCGACTATTGAATAACCCAAAGAAAAAAAAAGAAAAAATTGGAATTTAAAAAAAAATTTGAAAATTCGATTCAAAGAAATTTGAATTCGACACTCCGCCACTTTAAAGCTGGCAAATTGCTATTTTAGCCTATGGGGGACCTCCTAGAACCTCTATAGAGATTTTTTCTAAGTTCTGGAGAATCAAATTATTTTTTTCAAAATCGTTCGAATCGAACAATGCATTCAAACGAAAAAATTAGATGGTCGAATTTTGAATTTTTTTTTAAAACTCGACCCTTAGTGTATCTGCCCCTAACACTGCAATGCTTAACCCTTGTTATTTACACAGTAAATATTGTATCTCAAAGTAAAACAGACTCCTGTGCTTATATCCTTTCAGTACTTGAAGAAAAAGTTATTTTAACACATTTCCCTGATTTTACATTTTCCCAGATTTTACATAATTTTTTCCTGGTCCCCTAAAAACGTAAAATGGCAGTTCTACTGTATTTCTACATACCCTGCCTTTGCATTACACTAGAGTAAGTAAAGATAGAATATGTAAATAGCAATGCTTTATTTTTTTAAATTATAATTAAGCTTTAACATGCTAAACTGTGTTTCTCCCTCATTACTATTAACTGTAAAGATCTGGCCTCTGTTAAGGATACCTTACACCAGGGGTCCCAAACCTTTTTTGCTCGTGAGCCACATTTAAATGTAAAAAAGAGTTGGAGAGCAACACAAGCATGAAAAAGTCCATGGGGATGTCAAATAAGAGCTCTGTTTGGCTTTTTGGTAACCCCTATATGGACTGGCAGCCTACAGGAGAGAATGTTTGGCAGGACATCTGTTTTTTACGCAACCAAAACTTGCCTCTAAGCCATTAATTATAAAAGAAGCACCTGCTTTGAGGCCACTGGGAGCAACATCCAAGGGGTTGGAGAGCAACATGTTGCTCATGAGCTACTGGGTGGGGATCACTGTCTTACACTGTATGCATAAGAGGTTAATGAAGAGTCCATATCACAGTGTTCCCACTTGCTGTTAATACAAGCTTACACTCATTGTAAAAGAGAGCATCCCATTTGTGACGATGGAAAAAGCCTCCCAATGGTAGTATGAGGAATGTTTGGTTTTAAACTATTTGCCTGTATTACACCACCCTATCATCAGCTATTGTGGTATGTTAATATCCAGTGACACTTCAACCTCTATACTAACTGGTCCCAACAGAAGAACTAGAAAAGTGTGAACATTTGAACAGCTGTAACAGCAATAATGAGTAATAAAAAGTGCAGTCTTCTTTTGAATGATAAATATTTCTTGTTAAGGTGCCCAATGAGTTAGCAATTTTTGAATTTAAAAAAAAAATTTGGACAAATTTACCAGCTAAAAAATAAAGAATAGATCATGGCTTGTGGACGAATACATACAGCAATGTATATTTTTCAGTAAAACAAACTAGGCAGTGATCCCCATCATATTCTTTAACCCAATGCTTGTTGGCCAATAATCTCAAAATTTCTCTTAATTTTATAAATGTAAGTATATCTTGGTATTGTCTGCAAGGAGCGTGTATGTTCTCCTCTTGTCTGGATGGGTTTCCTCCTAGTACAGGTATGGGATCTTTTGTCCGGAAACCCATTATCCAGAAAGCAACAAATTACGAAAAGGCCGTCTCCCACAGACTCCAATATAATGAAATAATCAAAAAATAATTTCCTTTTTCTCTGTAATAATTAAACGGTAGCTTGTACTTGATCCCAACTTGATCCTTATTGGAAGCAAAATCAGCCTATTGGGTTTATATATAATGTTTACATGATTTTCCAGTAGATTTAAGGTATGAAGATCCAAATTATAGAAAGATCTGTTCTGCATAAAAACCCAGGTCCTAAGCATTCTGGATCAGGTCCCACACCTGTACTCAGCTTTTCTCCTAAACACCAAAACGGACCATAGTGTGTGTGAATGTCAAGAGTGTGTGTGAATGTCAAGAGTGTGTGTGAATGTCAAGGAGACCTTAGACTGTAAGCTCCACTGAGTCAGAGATTGTTGTGAATGATGTATAATCTCTTGCAATATAATTATTAGGAAACATATCAATAAATGAAAGCAAACAGACTCACAATCTCTATATAGTATAATACTGGAAGCCCTGCTCTCTCCAATTAATTATTTGGGTGCATGTAAATAAAAACCTATAGTTCCTTATTTAAAGAAATCAGATTCTGCAAATTCAAATGTTGATACCACACGAACAAGAACTCTAGGAAATAGGGGATTTAGAAGTCTTGAGAATAACTTTAGTATGAGAGACACAAAAAAAGGTATAAATTAATGAAAGGAGTAGAAATGATTTGCTTCTTAAATTCTTTATATGCACAATAGGCAGACAGTTTTGCATCCATATGCAAATAACTAGATACACACGCGTAAATACATATAAAAAACATTACTGCCTTGGTTGGTGATCAGCAAGAGAAAACTTGGGAAATGTATGCTTAAGTTATATTTACATGTCTTCTGATGGGACCTGACACTTTAAACTAAAGGAGGTTGACAAGGTCATCCTGAATATTTACAGAAACTCCAGGAGAAAGCCCAATGTGGGGGTCATAGACCCCTACACACAGAACACTGATTAACGTGAAGGGTATACAATTCTACTCATGTTCTACCTGCCCCCAAGCATAAAACACTGCCTGGCAGAAATATTACTTTTGTGAACATAATTATACTCAAATAATTATTCCCGTGTACAGTAATCCTGATGGGACATCAACAGAAGTGTTGTTAAAGCTGTACTGGATCAGTTAAACGCACAACTGACAAGGCAAAAAATGGCTCTGCAGGAAAAATAAATAACAATGACTTTCATGCTAAACAGACAATTAAATACATATACAACATATGGTCCAAGCAAGAGTTAGACAGTTGCTACAATCAGTAAAAGTGTGCAAACACAAAAGGGTTTTAAGCAAGAAACTTACTAAAGCCAGCTGTGTAGCATTAAGATAATATATCAAAATAAAATAAGACCTAAGCTGATATAAATAAGACCAGACACAACTTGCCCAACCAAACAAGGGCTAGTAAGTGCAAATGTGGCACAGACCCCAATATATGTTTTACAAGCCATCTAAAGAAAATCATAATTTCATCTCGCAAATCTCAGCGAATCTCATTGATACATTGTCAAATTTCTTTGCAATTTCAGCAACGCCAACTAGCTGTCTCGTTATTCTTTATGTGCAACCCTGTGATCCAGTCAAGACTCACAATTGTTTACAGTATTACACAGAGCACCTGTCTTAAGGTAGCCAGACACTAGGCCGATAAAAGCTGTCAACATAACAGGTCGGCAGCTCATAGGCCCGTGTATGGGGCCCTCCGATGGGTCTCACCTAGGGTTGCCACCTTTCCCTGTGGCTCAAGCCGGAGAGGGGGGTGGGCCCGTGACGTCAGTGGGCGGGTCTGTGGTGTCACGGGGCGGAGCTATGACGCCGCAGTTGCCGATTGGCCGATCGCGGCGTCAATCAAGCTAATCCTGGAAGCATTGACCCGGGCAGCCCTTCAAAATACCGGGCTGTCCGGGTCAAAACCGGACAGGTGGCAACCCTAGTCTCACCGATCAATATCTGGCCGAAAGTCGGCCAGATGTTGATCGGACGGGATTGAAAATCCTGTCGGATCGCGGTCGCATCTGTTCGTTGATGCGATCCTGTGATTCAACTGCCCGTATGTCCGCCATTGTGATCTGATTGTTGGGCCCTAGGGCCCACAATCGGATCAGCCAGATATCACCTCAAGGTGGGCATATGAGGGAGAGATCAGCTTGTTTGGCAACATTACCAAACGAGCGGATCTCTCAGTGTATGGTCAGCTTTATTGTTATTGCAGTCCGATTTGCTAGCAAACATAGGGCCAGATTCAATTCAGAGTGTCCACGACTTTTAATTTTTCTTTAAACCCCTTTCTCGCTCAATTGAAATTGGCCAATAAAGACGTAAAGGAAGATATGAAATTACATCCCTTCTCCATGTTTATGAGGACAAAGACAGCATATGTGTGAGACACACAGGGAAGCCCTTATTGGTCACTACCAGACCTCTGAAGCTGTAATGAAAACTATCTGCTAGAAGCAAAGTCTTTAAAGGTATAATAAATTTAAAAAAAAAATTTTTTTTTTTTTTTCAAAATGCATCAGTTAATAGTGCTGCTCCAGCTGAATTCTGCATTGAAATCCAAATGGGGTCACTGAGCCCATCTAAAGGCTACAAATGTGTTGTTATTGCTACATTTTATTTATCATCTTTCCATTAAGAGCATCTCCTATTCATATTCCAGTCTCTTATTCAAATCAGTGCACGGTTACTAAGACATTTTGGACCCTTCAACCCAGATTTCTGAAATTGCCAAGTGGAGAGCTGACGAATATCACAGTCTCAAAGGTGAACAAACACTTTAAGGAGTGTAGATATGTGCAACTAAACTGGGTAAAGAGATGGAAGCTTAGATCTAAATTATGACGGTAGACTGTTTTTCCAAAGAAAATAACCCCAACCTTGACAGACGCTTGTGAGGGGACATGCTTACTTTAGAAGGCATTATAGACAGATGGTGGGAGATCTTTTTTTTCCATAAAATGCATCACGATACAAGAGGCCAACCCTTTAGACTAGAGGAAAAGAACTTTCATTTGAAGCAGTCTAGGTGGTTCTTCACAGTGAGGTTGTGGAATGCACTGCCGGGTGATGTTGTGATGGCCGATTCTGTTAATGCTTTTAACATTAATAAAGCTTGGATGATTTCTTGGAGAAGCATCATATCCAAGGCTAAAGTGATGCTAAAAAAATGCAATTAATATTGCTATTAATATACATACACACACACACACACACACACACACACACACACACATATATTATATATATATAATCCAGTGTATGCACTCTCACCAGATTTTTCAAATAATTTTGGGTGCGTGGGTCAATACAGATAAGACGATCAAAGGACTCGCACTCCAATTCTTTTTCGTGAATAAATGTGTTAATTTATTCTTAGATGCATTTTTCCAATGTAAGGCCCACATTAGGGCTTTTATCATATATAAATAGGCAACCAAGTTTGGGGGTTTTACTTTGAAAGCAGCAAGTAAGTTGCAGGTAAAACTTAGTCCCTTTGTAAAATGTATAATTAAGCAATAGAAATCTTAAAGGAACAGTTCAGGGTAAAAATAAAAACTGGGTAAATAGATAGGCTGTGCAAAATAAAAAATGTTTCTAATATAGTTAGTTAGGCAAAAATGTAATATATAAAAGCTGGAGTGAGTGGATGTCTCATAACAGAATACAACACAACATCCTGCTTTTCAGCTCTCTAAATCTGAGTAAGTCAGCGACTTGAGGGGGGGCCACATGGGACATAACTGTTCAGTGAGTTTGCAATTGATCCTCAGCATTCAGCTCAGATTCAAAAGCAACAGTTATGACCCATGTGGCCCTCCCTCAAGTCATTGATTGGTTACTGTCTGGTAACCAGGGTAACCAGTCAGTGTAAACAAAAGAGAGCTGAAAAGCAAGAAGTAGTTTTCTGTTAGACTTGCAGTCACAGCCTATATACATTACATTTTTGCCTAACTAACTATATTGAAAACATGTTTTATTTTGCACAGCCTATCTGTTTAACCAGTTTTTACTTTTATACTGAACAATTCCTTTAATGAATCAGATGATGTGTGTGTGTATGTGTATATATATATGCGTGTATATATGTGTATATTTCGGCTCACATGGACGATGGCTCCATGCGAGCTGAAACGCGTTGATGCACCATGCACAAATACATTTTTGATATTCTTTCTTTTCATTTTTGGCCATGAGTGCTTTCTTTGGATTTTGATCGATACATTTGGTTAGCACCCGGCGGGCCATGTGAGTGTGGATATGTATGTTAGAGTTTCATTTGGAGAGGTTCAACTTGATGGACTTTGGTCTTTTTTCAACTCAACTATGCAATTCAGGGAGCAAATTTGATCTAATGCGATCAAATCATAAATTTTTATCTGACTGTAACCATAAGCAAGTATGGAGAAAGACAAAGAGAACACGCTTGTCTATATCTTCCATATATGTATAAGCGGACCTTGTTGCTGCCCATGCTTGGTATAGTGATCAGTCTCATAAAGAAATATTTGGCTTTGGAGGCTTTAGACACTGAAATATATCTTCGAGAAAGGCTGTTGCTACAGCTGAAATGTCAGTCCCCTATGCTGAATAAATGATATAAAAAAAATTCCTGTGAGCGCAGTATTTTTGACTAAACTGACTGTTCTATTATATTACAATACTCGCACCCAGGCAATTAATTGATTTTGAGTGCCGGTAGAACTATTTGGAAGAAATCTCTATATAGGTCGGTACATGCTGTGCTTATAGGAAAATTAACGGATGATATGGGTAATATTATGGTACACTCCCTTACAAAAGACAGAAATACTTGCCCTTGGAGTGCGTGGTTACTATTTGCACTAATGTACTGCAAATAATGCCACCATTGCTTACCAAATAGTTCAGATCAGTGCCCACCCATCTGCCTTAATTACACAAGATTTCAGCCTTCTCCCAAGAGAGTTTCTCTAGTGGCACTTGAAATCGTGTTGTTTATTGGAGTTGTAAAGTAATGAAACTGTACTTCCCCCGGCCACTCTTTCATATCCCTCAATAAACAGTTGAACTTTAAAAGGCAAAAATAAAATCAGCATTAAAAAAAAAAAAAGTTTGACACCTGAAATAACAGACTGCATTCAAAAATGTAAAGGTCTAAAGAGAGAGGAAGACTATGAAAGTCTGAGAAGCAGTCAGCCAAAAAAATCCCCTGTAAGAGCTTGGGGGGTACTTAAAGCACAAAGTTCAACACAAGCAGAACTCTTTTAACACTTCCACTCGAGTCTTCTTGCAATCTGAAAGTATGGCTCTTAAATACACAAAAATATTTTCCAACACAGTTATGCAGTTCTTTTTTCATGTAAATATTACACATAATTAGTTAAAAGACCAGGAATGAGATCCGTTACAAGGAAAAAAAAAAAATACTTGCACCCCTGAAAACCATAGGCATGTCAACATATGCTTCTCATTTCCTTGAAGCAACATAAGCAAACATGTCATTTGTAAAATATACCCTTCAAGTTCAAGAATGGTCCTACAGGGCACAGCCTTCCTAGTAACTGCCAAAAATAAACATATTTATGGTGTTTCTGCAGTACAAATGATGTGCTGACTAACACATATTCTGAAATATAATGTATGTTTAATTCTGTATGCCAAGACTTCACATGCCTTTACCACTTTGGATGACTTTGTACAGCGGTTTCATTAGCAAGGTAACAAAACCAGGAACTATGGAATAAGGTTACATCTAGTTAAAAAAACTATAACATTACTGCTGTAAATGTCACACATAAATAAATGTATTTTTGAGATACTTGTAGGGCTGCCCAGGTGGTAAACGATTAAAGATTCTGCCAGTCATAGGTTTTTTTGTTTTTACTCTTTTTTCCACTAAGAATATAATACAAAGCATATTTTGTTCTCCAAAGTAAACAGCAAGACTTTAAAGCTTTCAAGTGAAAATATGGAGTGACATGAAAAGGAAAGGTTCTGTTGAGTTAGAAAAATGTACCACATCTGAGAGCTAACTCTTTTGCAATTTGATAGCTGTACCTACAATAAGAATTGAATTTCATGAACTTGCCGTTTTATGCACACACACACAGAGGGTATGGTTTAGATTTGCTTTGAGACTGTATTTTCCTGGGCAACTACAATGTTGAATGACATGACAAGTGAAGGCATTCATTATGTTTGTTGAAAGCAGATTTCCCAGTGTTCCTTTACTATCTCAGACCAGCTCAGTCAAAAAGGCAGGGTGTTTTCCAGCACAAAAAATCCTGCTGCCCAGTAATGTGGTTGTGCCCCCGAGCATCCTTAATGGTCCCAGGGTGGTAAAAGCACTTCCCAACTAATTATTATTAGGGATATGCCGACATAATAACCTTCTGGATTCAGAAAACTCCAAAATGATCATACATTTATATAGCACTAGATTAACAAACAAGAGTTACAGAATAACAGTGGGAGTCCTTGTCATTGCACAAAAGATGTGTCTAAATACGATCCGAAGATACCTTTATAAAACTTGATTCTATTTGTCCTAATATTATTATTACTACTTCAACTAATAATAACAGTAACATATATTTATAAAATGGCAGGTAAAGGTTCAGCATTTTTCTACAGCAAGGGTTTCAGACTTATAAGGTTCCAGTTTCATATTTTGGTAAAACATTGCTCAGGGCTTATATGCAAAGTTAAATCCGAACCGGGGGCAACGGAGGATGCCAGCCTCCAGGCGCCCTCATGGCAAATCTGGCCCTGTGACTTGTGCTCTGATAAACTTCAGTCACTCTTTACTGATGTACTGCAAGTCTGAGCGATATCACCCTAC
>CM044431.1:38448956-38460995 GCA_024363595.1 Xenopus borealis
GGATTTTGCGGGTAACCCGCGGGTACCCGACCCGCTGCAGGACTCTAATGTAGGGTAGGGTTTTTTTAATTAAGGACTGCGTTTTCCTTAAAGTTAACATTTAGCATGATATAGAATGGCTGGTTCTTAACAATGTTCAATTTTGTCTGCATTTTTTTTTTATTTGTTATAGCTTTTTCTAATTATTTTTTTCCTCTCTTTCCAGCTTTCAAAAACTACTGCTCTGAGAGGCTACAATATCATTGTTATTAATAAATTGTATTACTTATCTTTCTATTCAGGACCCCCTATTCATATTCCAGTCTCCCAATCAAAATACTGCCTGTAGCAACAGATACAGTACCTGCTGACATTCCAAACGGGAGAGGTGCTGAAAGAAAATCTACGTAAATAATTAAAATAGTTTACGCGGCAGAATTAAACACTAGCAAAAGATCGATATGAAATGGTCACGCTGACAAATTAACGATAGTGAAACTTCGCCAGGGTTTGGATGAGGAGATGCAACTTTGCCCTTCAGTGAATTTGCCCCTATGGGCAACATTTTTTTTTGTTGACACGCAACATTTTTTTTCCCCCATTGGAGTCTAATGGCGTCAATTTCCCGCAAAACTTAGCGAAAACTTTTGCTTTCCATTAGTGGTAAACTCTAAATTTCACCCAATTATAAATATGATTATAAAAAGATGAGTAACTCCTTTAAGAGTAGCACGGGCAATGCCATTTACAATTTGAAGTAAACAGAAGTGATTAACTCAAATAGTAAGTAATTGGCTTTTTGGAAGAACTTCTGCTGTTATAGTGACTTTTAACCGTCAGGGCTAGCAGGGAAGAAATCCCAGATAAACCATGGCCTCTTTTTCTGCGGTTTAAAATATGCAAACTATGGACCAGCAGCAATGCTCAGCAGTCAACATTTCAGCACCCTAATCCAGGCACACAAAGAAATGATGCAGATAGCATTTACTGTTCTCATGAAACAGCTTCACGAAAAAAAAAACAGTACAAACTAATAAGCACAGTAGAGTTCATTCCTTATATCTCTGCACAGCAGCAGCACAGTGAAAAATAGGTCTGGAATACGTGAACAATTTATAAATTATCTGGCTACTATTCTATTTTAATAACATGTTTTATTTTTACCCTGGAATAAAGAAAAGGGGCTTGGGGTGGTCATAATAAACTAATTTCAGCACAATAAGGAGATTTTACCAAGGTTATTAAAGGGCACCTATTGCAAAAAAAGTTAACTCCCAAACAAAATCCTCAACACAACAAGTTTTGAAACACACTTTCTAATTGGTTGTTCGATGATTTTCTATGATTGGTGCTTTGTCACTTAAATACCACTGCATGTTCAGTAGTGTTTCAGCCTATGACTAAGTGCTCACACAGCATGAAATGCGTAAGGCTAAACATTAAAATGTCTTTTCTATATAAACCTTTTTAACACATTTCCTAAGAGGAGTCCGGTTTGTGCCAGCCTGCATTTGAATATGATGGTGGTTATTTATCAAAGTCAGAATGCCAAAAACCTGAAAAAATTGTGTTTTTTTATTATATTATCCAAATTTTTAGGATTCATTATACCCAGAGGATGGAAAGGGTCAAAATCCAAAAATCCAGCATCTCAGAACTGCCAATGTTGCAGTCAATTAAAGAAGTCCCATAGATATATTAATATGAGCTGGGTTTCGTGCAATAATCCTTAAATTTTGAGTAAATTCAAAAACATTTGTACGGTCTGAGTTTTTCACAACTTTTTCAGGTTTTTCGCGAAACAGGAAAAACTGTGCCGATTTGGTCAGAGTAGTTTTCAGAAATGAATGAGATAAATTCGGACTTTGATTAATGGGCCTCCCTGTATGTTCATCATCTCCCGAACCTGAAGTTTTGGGGCATGAAACTGGATACTTTAATGTTTACAGTCTCTTCCTAGTTAAAGAGACTACTCCCTTAGTAATCAAATTTGATGCAGTTAACAAGTCTTAATTACAACATGTATACAACTCGGATTAAAACATATACTGTATATATACTTGTAACATATAGATGTGCATGAAAATCTGCTGTTTCCCCTCTGTATTTTGTTTTAGCACTTTTGCTTGTACGCGTATGTACTTCCACAATTAAAAGAGGAGTATTGAAACAGGGAACATAATCATACACAAATTAACATAAGATGAACAGTGTGCGTTACAAAATTAAAAAGATCCCAATAAATAAAACCTAATTTGTATATAAGAATAGTATGTGAAAGCTATGCCTACTTTGGTTGTGCCAGGCATCCAGGTGCCAGTATTTCTTCCAGTTCCCCTTGGCTGTGCAGAGCTGTAAGTTCCTCCATATTAACCATCACATCATTCGTATGGCCAGGAAGATGCGGAAGCATGGATATCATCTTCTCCACTAGGTTATCTCCATGGTGACCAACAGCTCCTAGACAAAGTGACATTAGTACTGCAATTAATATTCTTTTCCAAATCTAAAATTATTACATTTGCAATACAAGAAAAACATGACTCCAGGTCAGTTTCAAAGAACAATACATGTATTTAAAATAAACACAAATGCACAGAACCACCAAATAAAGAAAGATTTTAAAGGAAAATAAAATCTCAGCCTACAATTAGCACCCCCACATAGGTTTCCCTGTCCCTGGTACATGCAGATTTGTGCAGTAGGGATTGGTGCTGGTTTCCCTTGGTCTCATCTCATTGGGGTTTGGCTTCTCCATGGAACAAGGTATATGAACAATGAAAGGAAATCTGGTGCTGACTTCCAGAATGCTTGCTGTTGACTGGAGAACACCACCAGGTGAGTCTAAACACAGATGTGACACAGCCAAAGATGGTAGTCACCACTGTGCAACCCTAAATGTATATAAAAGTACTAGCGATTCCATGATATGTGCCAGTAATGCAGTTTGGGAGGGAGGCATTTGTGATAAGAGTTAAAAACAGAAGGGGGCTCATTTAACAATACTGGGCAAATTAGCCCATGGGCTGTTTCCTATAACAACCAATTAGCGATTCGCTTTTTAAAGCCAGCTGCAAATAGAACAATGAAAGTAGCAATTTTATTGGTTGCTACTGGTTACTGCCCATGGGAAAATTTGCCCAGTGTTGATAAATTACCCTAAGGAGTTTAGTTTTCTCCTTTAAAGGGGTTATTCACCATTAAATTAACTTTTAGTATGATTGTCGAGAGTGAGGTTTTTCACTTATTTAGCTTTTTATTCAGCAGCTCTCCAGTTTACAATTTCAGTTAATAAGGTTCAAATTACCCTAGCAACCATGCACTGATTTGAATAAGAGACTGGGATATGAATAGGAGAAAGCTTGAAAAGAAAGATGAGAAATTATTATTATCAACTATTTCTATAGCGCCAACATATTGTGTAGCGCTTTATAAAAAGTAGCAATAACAATAAACGTGTAGCCTTACAGAGCATGTGCTTTTAGATTTGAAAGCTGGGAAGAATCAGAAAAAGAAGGCAAATAAATAATGAAGACCAATTAAAAAGTTGCATAGAATTGGCCTTTCTGTAAGAGAACATAAGGGCAGAGACACACGGGTAGATTAGATTCAGAGAGATTAGTCACCCAGCTAACCCCTCGAACTGTCTTCTCTCCGGCAAGAATGTAAATCAGCCGCGGGATGACACTTCAGAAAACGACTTCAGAAAACGAAGCGATCCGAGTGCCATCCCATTGGTGATTTATATTCTTGCCGGCGGTAAGGCAGTTCGGGGGGGGGGGGGGTTAGCCAGGCGACTAATCTTTCCGAATCTACCCGTGTGTCTCTGCCCTTAAGTTCACTTACTAAAAGGACAAAGAAAAAAAGATTTGTCGCAGGGCGACTAAGCTCCCAAATCTGCCCATATATGTCTTTGCATGCCATGTCTTTGCCCTAAAGGTGAGTCAACCCTTAAAGGAAAACTATACCCCGAAAATGAATTTTTGAGAAGCAGGGTTTTACATATGAGTTGTTTTAGGCAATATCTGTTTATAGAGACCTACATTGTTCTGGGGGTATAGTTTTCCTTTAAGTGTTCTTTACATTGCATAAAAAGCAGCAGCAGTACTGTGGGCAGATGATCATATATTGTATAAAATAAATCCAGACTGTTGACACTCCAAAAAGGATTAGGACATGACAGATGAAAATTATTTGGAATAAAGATAAGTAATGCACTTACTTAGAATAATAAACAGGCTCATTATACTGTAGATTAAAGGGCATCAATGTTGTTAAATTGGAGATGGAAAATACTTTAAGAATAATAGTACCTAACCTGACAGCTAAATGCTGCTTTAAGTAGGGATGCACCAAATCCAGGATTCGGTTCAGGATTCCGCCTTTTTCAGAAGAATTCGGATTCGGCCGAATCCTTCTGCCCAGCTAAACTGAATTTGAACCCTAATTTGCATATGAAAATTAGGGGCAGGGAGGGAAATTGCATGACTTTGTCACAAAACAAGGAAGTAAAAATTCAGTATTCTGACAAATCTTTCTCAAAGGATTCGGGGGTTTGGCCGAATCCAAAATAGTGGATTCAGTGCATCCCTAGCTTTAAGGGCTAATAGCATGCCATCATGCACAGAAACGGGTCCTAGGCACGCAACGCAACTCTCCTACATGGAAATCATTCATCCCGTTTTGGGCGAGTAACCATGATCCCTTTTAAAAGAGTAAACTGACTACCTACAAGAGACAACAGTAATGCAAATAAGGCAAGATATTGATCTGAAGCAAATATGTGGGTTGTAGGGCAATTTACAAAATTAACCTGGATCCCCTGGGAGCACTGTTAGGAATACAGATACAAAGGACAATGTTTGAGGCTTCAGCCAATACCTACAATACCACAGAGTAAAGCCCAGAGTGAAGCAATCACAGCAGGACAAAACTTCCAACAGACTTGAAAAGTGCTTGGAGCCAGGTAAAACAATTCATACAAGTAGTCCTATCTATACAGATCCAACACTTAGGGGCAGATTTACTATTGGTCGAATTTCAAATTGAAAAAAAATTTCAATCATGTGAATAGTGAGGGAAGTAAAATCCTTTGAATTAGAATATCGAATTGGAAGTATTTTACCACTATTCGAACAATCGAATAGGAAAAATTTGACTGTTTGATTAAATATTCAATCAAATGATTAAAACGTTCGAAACGAACAATTCGAACGATTTTAACCCTTCGATCTAATTTTTTCCTATTTGATCGAGCTTCCCATAGGTTTTTAAAGCAATTCGGTAGGTTCAATCTGGCGAACTGGCCAATCGAATTTTTTTTTTTTTTTTTTTTTTAAAGGGGAAGTACTTCGACCATCGAATAGTCGAATATTCGAATACAATTAAATTCGAACATTCAAATCGGTTGAATATTGAAAATTCGATGGTCGAACTTGCGTCATTTGCATATTCAAATCTTTTTGAAATTCGATCGAGTCCTTCATGTGAATTTAGTAAATCTGCCCCTTACAGATCAATAAAGTGCAAATACACACACCATAAAAGGAACAAAGTCATAAAATGGTAATCCTGATGCTGTGCCCCCCAATCCCCTCTCCAACTCTTCCTGTACTTGTCTTTGTTACACTAGAAAGGGAGAAATATCAGGTTTCCAGATAAAAACTGGTACACCTGCAGATGAAGTACAAATTAGAGCCTCTCCTGAAGAAGCCTCAGATGACCCCCACCCTTCTTTAAATCTCAGGCCATTTCTAAGAACATGCATGTTTTGTAAAAATGTACACCTACCCAAACCCTTTCCCAAGAAAAGTCAAAAGCATGCAAAAATAGAAGAATGATGATGCTTATTAAATACAGAAGTACAACTGTCCCACAACAACGTCTACCTTTTTCAGTCTTTTTCAGTCTGGCAATACTATTTTTTTTTCAGGCTGGCATTTGGCAAAATAGGTGGCTCTTTACTAGATTTGGCCACCAACACACTGTTCCAAATAGGGTTTGTCACAGAGTCAAATCAGATAATATTGATGGCCTAGGGAGATCCTCACACTTATTCAGTAGCACCTCAAAAAAGCCTGGTCCACAATTCTCTAATCCAATGATTATAAAGCTGTGGATCTGGATTTACACCATGCACTATTTAGAGTTGGGTGTACCACATACCCCTATATACTGAAATAGTAAGGGCACAGTAGGGGCACAGCTGGTTCTAAAAATATTCTTTCAACATGCATCAGTGTCTATTTGACAGATGGATCCAAGCAATGTATTTTACTGAACCTTACCACATTTTTGCCTAACTGCCAACTTCAAAAAAAAAATGTGTACCATCTTAATCTAATCTGATCAGAACCTCTTCTTCAGGTGCCTCTATTTTTTATTTTCTCAGCCTCATTTTCATCTGATATGGTACCTATGGATTGGAGGAAAACTAATCGAATTCCTATACAAGGAAACTGAAAACACTATTGAAGTCATTCGCACAAGGAAACTTAAACAAGAACTGGCTACAGGATTAGGTACAGAGGGTGGTTGTTAATGGTATTTTCTCTGCTTGCAGTTAGGTTTTGTGGGGTCCCACAAGGTTCTGTATTGGATTCACTTTTACAATACCCTCCCCCAATGAATGAATTAGGGGAGGGTATTGTAAGTAATGTATCAGTGTTTGCAGAGGACCCAAAGCAATATAGCATAATTATTTCCATCTAGGATGTGACATCCTTGCAAAGGGATTTTGACAAATTGGCAATCTGGGTGGTAGATACGATTCAGGGTCAATAAATGTGAGGTCATGTACCTGGAAAGTAAAAATAGCACTGCACTTAGCAAATCCATAATGGAAAATGACCTTGTAAATAATAAACTTGGCTCTAGTATGCAATGCCAGGAAGCAGCCGCAAGAGCAAACAAGGTATTGAGCTGTATTAAAAAGGGACATAAATTCAAGTAAGGAGGAGGTTATTCTTCCACTTTACAGAGCACTGGTAAGGCCCCATCTAGAATATGCTGTATAGTTTAGGTCTGCAGTGCTGAAACAGGACATTGTTAAGTTGGATAGGGTACAGAAAATGGGCAACTAAGCTGGTACATTTATGGAAAATCTCAAACATGAAGGGCTGGCCAAAATGGGGTTGTATATGATATGTATATGTATATAGAGAGAGATCATATATTAATCTCTCTAATGTTTTTTTACCAGTAGGTTCTTCCAGCAAACAAGGAGGCCAGTTTAGATGAAAGGAGGACCTATCTAATATTTGGAATGGGTTTTTTTTTTTTTTTACAGGGAGAGCTGTGAAGCTGTGGAATTTAATGGCTTTTTAGCAAGTGAGCAAATACAGAAATATTGAAGACAGCTAAAGGCCCCCATACAGGGGCTGATAAAAGCTGCCAACAGGCTAGAGCCGACAGCTTATTGGCCCATGTGTGGGGCCATCCGACGGGCTTTCCCCGATTGATATCTGGCCTAAAGTAGGCCAGATCTCGATCAGGAAGGTTAAAAAACCAAGTCGGGCCACCCGTATCACCTCCATTCTCAGCCTCAAAACTATAAGCCAGTTAGTCTGACGTCAGTGGTAGGAAAGCTTTTTGAAGGATTAATAAAGGATAGGATACTGGGCTTCACAGCAAATAACAATACTATGAGTTTGTGCCAGCATGATTTTATGCGTAATAGATCTTGCAGGACTAACTTAATTTCTTTTTATGAGAAGGTAAGCAGGGACCTTGATTCTGGGATGGCTGTGGATGTGATTTACTTAGACTTCGCTAAAGCATTTGATAAAGTGCCATACAGAAGTTTACTTGTTAAATTACGGAATGTTGGCCTGGAACATAGTATTTGTACCTGGATAGAGAACTGGCTAAAAGATAGACTACAAAGAGGGTTGTAAATGGAACATTTTCTAATTGGACCAGTGTAGTTAGTGGGGTACCGCAGGGCTCTATACTGGGTCCCTTGCTTTTCAACTTGTTTATTAATGACCTGAATGTGGGCATTGAAAGTACGGTTTCTATTTTTGCAGATGATACTAAATTGTGCAGAACTATAGGTTCTATAGGTTTAGCAAAGAGAAAAACTAGAGCTCATCACAAAGAGTCAATTTTTCAAAGGGTGAATGCTCACTTTCACTTGATTAATAGAACTCTGACAGTGTAAACAGCAGCAGTGGTGGACCGTGATGTGCTTTGGTGTCATTCTTAAATAGATATGCCACTAATGTGTCTAATCAGACACTATAATGGAGTGCTCACCTCACAAGAAATCCACTGTTGTAGTGTCAGGTGCTGAACTGAAAGACCCGCTCCTGCCACCAGGCCATAAAGGTACATGCAAAAAATTCAGCAGCACACTGTTTCAGTTTGCCAAAGTGCAAAAAAGTGATTTATTCAGCCCATAAAAATACAAAGCTTTGTATTTTTATGGGCTGAATAAATCACTTTTTTGCACTTTGGCAAACTGAAACAGTGTGCTGCTGAATTTTTTGCATGCACTAATGCGTCTAATGTCACAAACAGTAAACAAACAGTAGTACAAGAAATTATAAAAATTAAAGGGAGTAGTCATCTTTGAATAAACTTTAAGTATAATATAGAGCAGTGATCCCCAACCAGTAGCTTGCGAGCAACATGTTGCTCTCCAATCCCTTGGATGTTGCTCTCATTGTCCTCAAAGCAGGTGCTTATTTTTGAATTCCAGTCTTGGAGGAAAGTTTTAATTGCATAAAAACTAAGTATAGTGCCAAGCAGAGCCTCCTGTAGGCTGCCAGTCCCAAAGGGGCAACCAAATAGCCAATCACAGCCCTTATTTGGCAACCCCAGGGACTTTTTCATGCTTGTGTTGCTCCCCAACTCTTTTTACATTTCAATGTGGCTCACGGGTCAAAAAGGTTGGGGACCCCTGATATAGAGAGTGATATCCTAAGATCATTTGCATTTGTTTTTCATCTTTTATTAGTGGCTTTTGGGCCTAAAGCCATTTGTTCAGCAGCTCTCCAATTTTAGCAATCTGGTGGCTAGGGTCACAATTACCCTAGTAACCAAGCATTGATTTGAATGAAAGACTGGAATATGAATAGGAGTGGCCCAAATCGAAAGTCGAGTAATAAAAAAACAACAATTATAATTTGTAGCCTGATGGAACATCAGTTTTGAGAACAGGACAGTGACCCTGATTTCAAAGCTAGAAAGGGAAAGGTAATAATTCACAAACTATAAAAAAGAAAAAATGAAGGCCAACGAAATGTTGCAAAGATTAACTTAAAGGTGAATCACTCCTTAAAACGTCACAACTTATTTGTGACCAGGCTGGTCTATGACAAATGACAGTGTAATTAAAATAAGAATGCAACAGTAAGCGAAGAGAAATCACTAATGGTGGGACCAAACTGCTACCGGTCATGTTTGTGTGCATGAATCATACAATCCCAGGAGGCTTTTTTTTTTTTTTTTAAATAGCTATTTTCTATTTATAATTACCCAATGGCAAATGCTACCAAAAAGTGTATTATTATGAAAATGGTTTATTTACATGAAGCAGGTTTTTACATATGAGTTGTTTTATGCAATATCTTTTTATAGAGACCTACATTGTTGGGGGGGTATAGTTTTCCTTTAATAAGCAACCCCTAAAACCCCAAAAGAGAAGGGTGGAGATTGTTACCATACCAGCCAAGTCCATAGTCCTGTCTATGAAGACCAGGGAGGCTTTGCTCTGGGCAGTTTTCCTGCGGTTCTTAGCCACGGGGTAATTGGCCAGCTCTCCTGCAATGATCCGACTCAGATGCCCCACTGAGTAGCACTCTTCCCGCACACCTATGCCTTCCAGGAACTGGTTGAGCCCGGACACCAGGTTCCTTATGTGCAGCTGGAATTCGTGAGGCATGGAGGGAAGATCCACATCTCCCAGTGCTGGGAACCTCTTCTTGTCAGCTCGGCAGCGGTTTAGTGCGTGCAGGTCTTGAGATGGCAGGAGAGGGAACAGGGAAGAGAAAGCCGGAGCCAACAGGAGGTGGGGGGACAGAGGGGCCAGCATCAGTGGAGCCCACATCACCTCAGCTGTAAAGTTCATGTTCCCCATCCATTCGCACAGCTTGTCCTCCATCTGCTCACACAGGGTGCGGGCGTCGGTAGCCTCCGTCGGGCTCACAGCTGTCACCACTACACAATACTGGAAGGAGCTCTGGCTCACAACGTCCTTAATCACTTCCAAGGCCCGGCCACGCAGCGGGCAGCTCACCACGAACACAGCTTTGGGCTGCTTACAGTCTCCGGATTCAAAACTGGAGAACTCCTTTACGTTCAAAGCCCCCGCCGCAAGCAGCAGTTCCGCTCCGCCGCACCAGTGTAGCACCTCGGCACAAGGCTGGTCTATGAATACAACAGCTCTGCGGGCTTTCGCTACAACGGGCTCCCACACCTTCCGGCAGAAAGCCGCCATCCCCGGAGCCGCGGCCATTGACACTTCACTTCTCACTGACAGCTACACGTTGAGCAGCACT
Source organism: Xenopus borealis (assembly GCA_024363595.1). NCBI lineage: Eukaryota > Metazoa > Chordata > Amphibia > Anura > Pipidae > Xenopus > Xenopus borealis. Next base: position 38,459,438 of record CM044431.1, read on the forward strand.
TGCTGATGACGTGTCACAACACAGGCGCACAAACACCGCGTCACTGAAGAGACTAAGCTAGTGTCTGTAGTGCGTAGCATGTTTAGTGGGTGGGGGTCCGCGTTATATAGAGGCAGCCCTGAGAGCGCCCATGAAAGAGTTAATGTATAAGGCTAGGTTTATTGTGAGAGGACGTTTACAGTCTATATAAAACGTTCGATAATACATACACTTGCCTGTCTGTGGTGAAACTATGGCGTATCCCACGCTGGGGAAGCTTGGGAAACGTAACGTTATGGATGGGTGGCCTGTAAAATGTGAAAAAAAAACCGAGGCCGTTTTTCCTGCAGGTTCAATGGTCCCCACTTATAGTGTAACTGGGTCCCTGGTGCAGGTATGACTGCATGAACATATATCTAAATAGGAAAAAAAAACGTTAAACTAATGGAAATCTATTGGGATTCCTCGACTTGACTTTTAATACATTTGTACTGTTCCGTTAGACAGTACAGTATGGTTACCAACAAGTCTGGACACAGAAACAAAACAGGCCCTGGCATTTTAAGTACATGGAGGCCCAAACAGCCCCCACCAGCCCAATAAATAGTGGCAAGTAGCAGCCCCCCTGGCATTTGCCAGAACCCACAGTTTGTCAGTCCAGGCCTAGTTATAGGTCCAGATAGATTTTACAGCACACATGCCAACAACACTCCAGCTAGGGATTTTTGATGGCTGATCCCAATGTTATTAATAGGAAAAAAGCTAAATATATAGGAAGGCCTGTAATTTTTTTGAAGAAAAGGTGGCAATCCTAGGTGCATGTAATTTATAGAGGTAAGGGCCTGACAGGTAGGGTTGCCACTTGGCCGGTATTTTAAAATGATATTAGTTCCCAATGTAATTAATAGGGAAAACAGATAAATATATAGCAAGGCCAGTATTTTTTTTCAGAAAAGGTGGCAACCCTACTGAGAGGGGGGGCCAGGTGCCCATTCTGTACCCACCAGGGAGTAGTTACGCCACTGATTAAATTAATTTCTTTCTTCAAGTAAAAACCTGCCTACTTTTAGTTTATTCAGATAAAGGCACTCACCAATATGTAAGCTTATTCACTTGCTTAGCATGTTACTAACATGTATTTATATATCATCAACATATTTCATTCATATCATGATATAGGTAGGGTTGCCACCTGGCCGGTATATTGATAACAAAACCAACAGTTAAAACAAAAATACATACTCAAAACAGTTATCAAAAAGGAATATGCAGTTCCTAAGTCACACATATAATTAAGTAATTGCTTAATAGAGCTTGTACTTATCATGTTCCATATTATCCAGTCCCCTGCTAATGTTTCCCCTGCATTAGGGAATACAAATGTATTTGTTTGCATTGGAATTTACTGTGCTTTATCTTGAATAAACCATTTGGTATCATCTCTCGCTGTATATCTCATCAAGATCACACCAAGGGCCCCAGACCTTATCAAATTTGGATTGGGAACCCCTATTTTCATAGTGGAATTGCATTGTTGATTAATTGTTTCCAGGCTTTCAGTGTTGGAGGTATAGTGCCC
>CM044431.1:38463222-38478812 GCA_024363595.1 Xenopus borealis
AAACATGCAAAAGAATAAGAAATCAGAAAGGGGGCAAATAGTTTTTCACACCACTGTATTGTTTTTTTTGCGTAGAAAAGTAACAGTTTAAATAATGTTCTATAGTGGACTAGTGGGATTATATCATCTATGACCCCAAACAGGCATGTTGCTGGTGCAACCACTCTAGGGAAAGCCAAGTTATTTGCGATGTAATCTACCAGTTCAGACCAGAATTGGTAGGATTGCGGGCATGACCAAATGATATGAAAGAATTCAGCTGAGGCTGTACCACATCTAGGACAGCAGTCAGTGGGCAATCTTCTCATCTGATGGAGTTTCATGGGTGTAATATACAAATGATGAAAAGTCTTATATTGAACAAATCTATCTCTGATTGAGACAAGGAATTTATATACAGTATGTTGTCAGTTGCTTCTTCCCATGCATTAGCGGTGAGTTCGGAAATATGGGAGGACCACCATTCTTCTGCTGCTTGAAATGGTTTGGGACCTTTTTGGTGCAAGTTTTGGTAAACGTTAGAAGTTAGTTTAGTAGAGGTAGGTGAGTGAAGGATTTCCTCTATAGTAAAGGAAATTATTTGTGGAGAGAGCGAGTCAAATTGGGCTTGGAATGCGTGTCTCAATTGAAAATATTTGTAAAAGGGCAGTTGCGTTTCTCGGATCTTGTTTTGTAATTGTATGTGTGTTGGGAAATCTGTGTATTCCATTAAATCCTTTAAGTATTTGATGTTGTTCTTAGGCCAAAAAATAAAATGTTGTAAGTGTCTAAGATGTGGTAGATGTGAGTTTCCCCATAGAGGTAGGTAATGAGATTTCACCAGGGGGGGAATATCCTAAGAGTTTGATTGCTGTGGACCAGGCTTTGTATGGGGTGGAAAGCGTAGTCGGTAGTAAGGGAATATCCTTGACATGTCGGTAGGGAAAGTTACGTAGGCCCTCTACGGATGCTAAGATTGATGCCTGGAGAGGAGTATTGGGGTTATAGGCATCCGGAACAAAGCACCAATGTAAATAGTGTATTTGTGAAGCCAAATAGTAAAGTTGAAAGTGAGGAAGTGCTAAACTCCCTTCGGATAGGGGGGCGGTAAGTTTTTTCCAGGCTACCCTCGGTGGTTTGTTGTTCCAGATAAAGGGGATTATACTTTGATTAATCTGTTTGAAGAGGTAATTAGGGATAGGACAGGGAGCATTATGCAGTACATATAGAAATTTAGGGAGATAGACCTTTTTTATAAGGTTGATCCTTCCCCAGAGTGTGAGTGGTAGTTTGGCCCATTGAGTAAGTTTGGTTTTGAGGGAGGTAATAATTGGGTCTAGATTAAGTTTAATGAATTTGTCAAGATCCGTGTGTATTATTATCCCTAATTGTTGGGACCATTGCAAGGGGATCCCTGGGGGTAGGGTTTGTGGCTGATTAGTGTCAATAGGAAATAGTACTGATTTTTCCCAGTTAATCTGAAGTCCTGAGAAGTTTCCAAATTGGTTGACTAATTGTAATAGAGCAATTAGTGAGTTAGCTGGGTCTTTAAGGTAAACGAGTAGGTCATCTGCATATAATGAAAACTTTCCCTGAATCGAGTTATAAGTAAGGCCTTTTATTTGGGGGGAGTGTCTAATGTGTATAGCAAGTGGCTCAATTGCTAGAGCAAATAAGATGGGAGAGAGGGGACACCCCTGCCTTGTCCCTTATTAGAGGGAATGGAAGGGAAGTTAATCCGTTTGTTCTTATGCGGGCTGTGGGGTGTTGGTAAAGCAGCTTGATCCAAGTTAGTATGTTTGGGCCAAAGCCAAAGCACTGTAGGACTTCCCATAGGTACTCTCACTCTATTGAGTCGAACGCATTGGCAGAATCGAGTGAGGCCACTACTCTGGTTCCTTTTTCAACATGTTCTAATTGTAGGTTAGTGTAGAGTCGTCTGAGATTAATATCGGTAGATCTACCTGGCATAAAGCCAGATTGGTCAGGGTGAACGAGATCAGGGACCACTTGCTGAAGTCTGGATGCGATAATTTTAGCTAAGATCTGTATCTGTATTAAGTAGAGATATGGGTTGGCACCCAATACCAGAACAAACGCCAAGCACCCTGGTCTCGGCTCGTGCTTCACCAGTAGTGTGACCGCCTTTGGCTTCGGGAGGAGCCCTCAGCTACTCAGATGCCACCTGGACTTAAACGAGAGGTGCAGGGCAGGAGTTCTGGCTGGCAACAGGGTACGACTGTATTATAGTCTATAAAGGCCGAAGGTCGCGGTACAGTCGGAAATAGGCAGATTCGTGGTCAGACAGGCTGGATCGAGGCAGGCAGATAGTAAGGATCGTCAGGCAGGCAAGGGTCAAAACCAGGTAATCAATCAGATAAGGATGAGGCAGAATCGGTGGTCAGATAACAGGCTCGGGTCAGGATACAGATAACAGCGTAGTCTAGAGTCAGGCAGGGTCAAACACAGGATCAGGGAATAGAAGCTTAACAGCACAGAAGGCACCAGGGAAAACCTATCACAGGCAGGGAAGCACTAAAAAAAAACCCTTTAAATATCCCTTTAATTATTTCAAATTTGGCGCCATTGCGCGCTGACGTCACGCGCCAGCGCGCCTTTAAATGGCTGGCGCTCGCGGCTCGTGCGCACTAGGAAGGAGCCGGCAAGAGGAGCAGCGCGGCGGGCGTCCCGCCGCACCACTGGACCACCAAGGTGAGTTTTTCTCACAAATTCACTCTACCATTTTATCAAATGTATTTTTTTGCTGTAATATTGGTGTGTATCAGCCATCTCAGTGCACAATGTTCTAAATATTCAGAAGGAGCTAGCACATCACAATAGAACTGCTTTGAGATAAGCTATTGTTTCTCCTACTCAGTCTACTGTCAATATAACCAAACTCAAAATTAAATGCTGTTTATTACTTGCGGTGTCTCTTCTAGAACTTCCTTACCTTGCACACTGCATGTCACTTGTCTAAAAGCCTGACAAGCAATTATTATTATTAAAAAAAAATTCTTCATTAAACATTTTTGTACTTTAATGTAACATAAATTTAAAAAAGATGGTATCATCCATTTGAAAAAATGTAAAAAAAAATACAGGTCAGATTTACTAAGGGTTGAATTTCGAATATAAAAAAAAAAATTTGACCATCAATTTTTTGGGGTGTTATTTTCGATCGAAAATGACCGTTTTTGATTGAATACAAATTGTCGGAATCGAACAATAGGATTGTTCGAATCAAACGTTTCGAACAATTTTCCAAAACACTTTTTCTATTTTCCAGAACAATGGCAATTCAGCAGCCTTAAGGAGAATAGTCGAATTTGAATTTTTTTAAAGAGACAGTACTGCTTTGAAATACAAATTTTAAAATTTTGGGCTATTTGAAGTAGCCCAAAATTGCATCGAAATAAGTAAAAAAAAAATATATATATATATATATATATACATACATATATAAATAATACAAACAATTTTAATTGACTACCTTAAGCTGATGGTTTCCTTTTAGCTAGCTTTTATTCAGACTGCTCTTGAATAGCTAATAGTAATTTAACCCATATTTTTCATTTAAACCACGTGTAGGTGCATATAGCATAACGTTTCTTTACATCTTGATGTTATCAATGTAATTTTCCAGAAAACACTCATTGAAATTTAATACAAATTTATTGATATAAGAAAATATTTTCTAGTTCTAAATTCTTTGAGTTTTTATTAGTGCTTCTGGTATTTGTAGACATTGAGGTACATTTTGTTGCTACTTCTGGCAATCATTTTTGTTGCATTTTAACAGGCCTTATTCACACAAGTCAAAGTCATCATCATCAAGTCCTTGATTTCGAAAATCACTTTTCTTTTGTGACTGAATTATTCATTCTGTCAAAAACTTCCAAAAAATAAGAATTTAGAGTCTTGTATCAGAAGGGATTTCCAGTAAGTGAATACATTTGCTTTTCCTCTTCTTTCTCTTTTTTAAACCAAGACAGTCTGAACCTGCAAATATGTTTTTTAAACAGATGGATGATTGCGAGCATCAATCATATTCCAACATCTTATCTCATATGGATATGACTATTGTCTAAAGGTGGCCATAGACTTTCTTTTTGTTCCTTCGTGTCATGCTTTATCTTTGCTGCTATTTTGTTATTCTTTTTCTCCTTTGTTTTCATTGACTTTATCTTTACCCCATTTAATTTGTCTTGGTGTTCTGATTTTTTGCTGCTTCTTTTTGCTTTTTTCTGTGTCTCTTTGCAGAGCTTTTCTTATTCTATTCACATTCTTCCTCTTCCACTTCATTTTCTGTAAAATATAATTGCAGTATTTTACTGAATTATTTCACACATACATACCATGTGACCCCTCCCATGTCATCCATTAGTGCAAATTATCTTATTTCTATGACTAATTAAAGTTACAGTTAGCATAAAGAGATATTAAATATAAATTTAAGGTTACTAATATTACTTCCACCTCCCCCCTCCCATGATCGTCATCACTTACATGAGTGCTCCTATTCTCTGTAAACAGTACCTGTCTGTGGTAAACCAAATGGGCTCCATAGGCAACCCGGTCAGCCACCTCGCCCCCATGTACTTGTCATAATGACTAAGGAGGGGGTGATAAATGATGAGCAGGTTGTGAGGGGTAAGAGCATGGACTAGGGGAAGGCAGACAGAAAATATACATATCTAGTGCCCCCCTCTCTTTTGCGTCCTAGACATGTACTTCTTCTGTTTACCCTTACTTCCCCCTAGTTCCAGCGTTGACTCTAGGAGTTACCATTATCTTCCAGGGGTCCCTTGCAGCCACTGTGCGTAAGTGCAGTACAGTTGAAGGCCAAATTTTGAAGGAAAAAGCCATTTTCTTTTTGGTCTACTATGCATGCACGCACTTCCATACAGGGATCTTTATGCATGAGCTGTCATCCTCAGGATGGCACATTTTTTATAGTTACCCTATTTTAGTAACTACCGCAGCCCAGTAATACTCATACCACCTGTTAAAGGAGTGGTTTAGGAAGCTGAGTATTACGGAAAGTAGGTGACAACCAAACTTCCACTTCTTTGGAGTGGCTCATGATTAAAAGTTGGTTTAGGATGTAGCACTAAAAAGGCTATTTGAAAAATTAAAAGTGCATTCAAAGAATATTGGGTGCTGGGAATTGCTAACCTGGTAGCTCTCATTACTTATTTGAAACTTTTTTTCTTTTGAGCCCCCCACAGGAAATGCCCTCTTTTATAACACATTTTCCAAATATGCTATACTCTAACTATCTTGCTAAGTATTATGTGTTTAAGAAAGAATGGTGATCTAATATAGCTTGTGGAGCATTTGCATAACATCTGACTTAGTCCTGGCACTTATGAAATAGTGTGTACACAAGTAAAAGCGCATTGGCAAATACCATCAAAGGGTTTTGGTTTCTCCATTCTGTATTCTTGCCTATTCCTCTGTATTTCCCCAAACCTCAGTGGTCTATTATCAGGCCATGTTTTACTTACCACCAAGAACAACATGCAGGTATTTTACAGAGGCTAATCAAGTGCAGGCTTTAGTAACTCAATCTCAAAATCAGTTCATGCCTCTTACTCACTAGTCCCTCTTTTGGTTCTATATATTTTCCTATTTAAACTCCTAGGTCTCCCAAATTATTTTAATACATTTAACTTTTATCACTTGGACATTCTGCAGCTGATTCACAGATGTTTATAGGTTTCTATCATCTTTATCGCTGAAGAGAAATGTAGAATTGTTCAGTTACACACTCACATATTATCCAAAACTAGCTGCGTGTAATAAAGCATTGCAGGACACCTCTGTAGTTTACCTAAATATAAGTAAATCAGAGCCCAGCATTTTGACTGACTGAACTCTACACTCATAACTGAACTCTATGCCCAACAGTATTGCCTGTAGCATGTAATTAGTGTTCTGATGTACAGGTAACGGGGTTGTTCACCTTCAAATTAACTTTTAGTATTATGTATAAAGTGATATTCTGAGAATATTTTCAAATGATTTAAATTTTTTAATATTTGTGGTTTAAGAGATATTCAAAGCTGAACCCGCTCCTTTAAAGTAAATCACATTGCTCTGAATTAATCAAAGCCCTGACTGAACTCTAACAGATACCTGACAATATTGCCTGTATCATGTAATTAGTGTTCTGAAGTACATGTAGTAAAGTATTTCTTACAACACCACATTGTGGATTCAGAGCACTTCAAGAGCACCTGATGAATCTCGAGAGATTACCAAAGTTTAATGAAAATTGCAATAAATGCCATTATATAGACACCTCCAAGTCCAATAGTTGCTGAATAAATGTTTTGTATTGGATACATGCAGAAGAATAAAGGAGTTCTAATATGAATACTTTTTTTGTATAATTGAATAAAATATTAATTTTATCAATGTTTCAATTAACAAATGTAAAATAATGATTTAACAACTGTTTTGGGATGCAAAATATAAATGTTACAGATAATACCTTTAGTCAATAGAAGGAAAACGTTTACTTTCTGGGTAATGCTGTATTCTGCAAGAATGATATAATTGGAAAGCAGCAGGATCCCACAAACAGGTAAAGTAAAAAAAACTGTAAATTAGGCATTATATATCTTCTACTTTTCTGTGAGTGCCTGCCAGAATAACATTTGGCACCCCAAGTGCTCCTAGCCTTTCTTTCTCTGTTAAATAAACTCCCAGTCAAATTGTGAGTATATTCTAATTTTAAAAAAATTCACATGACTTAAAAATTTGACCTTTGATAAACTGGCCTCCAAATGTTACAGTTACATATATAAGTACTGTATATTTAATAATAACGATTTTCTATTGTATCCACCTTAAACAGAACAGGGGGACCCATTTAAAGGTTCTGTGCCGTAGGTTTAGAATGTCAATTTACTGCATTAATATACGTTACAAATGTAACATCATAATCATTTATGTATGTACCTTCTAAATAACTTTTAGCAGCTTGAGGAAAGGCTTGAAACCTTGCTGTATTTCTGTCTGTGTAAAGCCCTTCTAATAAAGGCTTTTTAAGAAGATGTCCATTTGCCTGGTGCTGTCTACCATTTAAATAACAGTTAGTCAGAAAATGTATAAATAATTAATGAATAAGAGCCTCATGCTAAATAATTGATCTATTCTGTTAGGTTAAAGACATAGAAATTAAGGCCACATAAATCTTACTATTTTCCCATTATTCCTTTTAGATTCTGGTGTCAGATACCAGCCTGCTGAAAAAAAAAAAAAAGTCTTCAGAAACGTAAAGAACCAATAGAAAATGTAATAAACCAAGAAGGAAAGAGCAATAATTCCACGCTATCCATGCAATACCATCTGTAACAATACTGATGGCAATTTGCATTACCTGGGGGCAGAATTACTAAGGGTCGAATTTCGAAGAAAAAAAAAATTCGACCGTGGGAATAGTGGGGAAGTAAAATCCTTTGAATTCGACTATTGAATTCGAAGGATTTTACTGCAATTGGAACGATCGAATATTAAAAATTCGATCGATCAAATATTCGATTCGATCAAATTTTTTTATATTCGATCTCAGCTAATTATTCCCAATTCGGTAGCTTGATCCTGGCAAAGTAGGTGGTTGAATAAAAATTTAAAGGGGAAGTTATTCGACCATCGAATATTCAAATAAAATTTTATTCGAATCATTCGAATTTGAATATTTGATGGTCGAATTTGCCTAATTTGCATATTCGAAGATTAAAATTTAATTTAAATTTGATTGAACTTCGAATTCTTCATTTGAATTTAGTAAATCTGCCCCTTGGTGTTGCAGTATGTGATGCTGTTTCTGGTCCCTTGTGATGAATGTATAAATTAAAGAATAAGAATAATAAAGAAAGAATAATAATAAAGAATATAATAAAGAATAATATATTATAATAAAGAATAAGAAAGATAAGATAAAGAATAATAATATTAGCAAACTAATCAGTAAACATAAAAGCATAAATGTGAAACATATATGAATAATAATCATTTAGGAACGCATGTAAAGACAGGGTACTGGGCCATATTTGGATTCTTTTCATTTAAATGTGTTTTTTTTTTCCTATAATAAAATCTAAGAATCCTCTCATCTTCTGAGCGCTCTATATAATTATCATTTTGTGATATATATGGGACCAAAATCTTCTTAAGCTGCAGTTAACAAAACAGGCATTCTTGGTTCAAAGTATTTCAGTTTCTCTACAATTTGCTTTACATGGCAGTGCCAGACACTGCATGGCTGAATAATATATGAATATAATAATATTAGCAGAATACTAATCAGAGAGTATTATAGAAAGGTGTGTATGTAAAATATCTGCATAAGAATAATTTAAGTTCTATAGGTGGCATAGACCGTATTAATATTCTTTAGATTGTAATATGGTTGTAATATATTGACCTCTGCTATTGACTTCTTCATGACCTTGATGGGTTTTGGCTGGAGTATTTTTGAATTCGCATTTTTAGAGGACTTTTTTCCCCCTACAAATTAAAGTTTTCCCCCATATAACCACGACCAGAATAAATTAAGACTTCATAGAAAGGTCCCTAAAAGTATTGCAACTGTATTGCAACTAGAATACAGTTGACAAAGCCTTTAACCTTACACTCTTCATATATCGATTTTTTAAAAAATATGTATATAATGTATATGATCAAAGTGAATGCAGAAGATTAATTGTGTTTATAATATGAAAACACCCTTATTGGACTACATTTTTTTAAAGGTTTTTTATTTTTGCAATTGGCAATACAGCGTTACGGTTAAAGAAAAGTTTTCTTACACATCAGATAACATTGATTGAACATGTATTGGTATATCATGAAACAAATCACACTACTGAGTGAGCATTATTAGGAACATTTAAGTCAGTTGACATTCCTCCTCTGGCCGTTCAAGTGCGTTCTCCTGTCGTGATGGGTTATGTTTATGTCACGGTCGGCACTCAAACCAGAACAGATGCCAAGCCCCATGGTCTTGGCTCGTGCTTCACCAGTAGTGTGACCGCCTTTGGCTTCGGGAGGATCCCTCAGTTACTCAGATGCCACCTGGACTTAACGAGAGGTGCAAGGTGAAAAGTTCTGGCTAGCAAGGGGCACGACTGTAAGGCAGAAGGTCTCTGGACAGGATGGAGGCAGATAACGTAGTCAGACAGGCCGGGTCGGAACAGGCAGGATTCAAGCAGAGTCAGTCAAAACTGGATTACGGAGTGCAGAATAGTCAGGAACAGGCCATGGTCAAACCAGGTAATCAAGCAGAGGGATCAGGCAGAATCAGAGTCAGATAACAGGCAGGGTCAGAATACAGAAGTCAGGAGTAGTCAAAATCAGGCAGGGGTCACAACAGGAATCAGATCAGTAAACTAAGAACAAGCTCAAGGCACCAAGAACTCAGCAAAACTGAACCTATAACGGGCGATGTGTTTTTGCAGCAAAGTCCCTTTGAATTTGGCGCCATTGCGTGCTGATGTCATTACGTCAGCGCACCTGTGCCTTTAAGAGACCTGGAAGTGCGCGTGTGCGCCTTAGAGAAGCCAGCACAAGAAGCAGGAGCAGCGTAGCAGGCGTCCATGCCGAAGGAGCGGCCGTGGCCCCAGCTGCCCGTTAGACCACCAGGGTGAGTCCTTACAGTTTACAAATCTCATAAACCCAAAATTTCTTTCCCCGACAAATTTAATGGGGATAGATCTAATTTCTTTGTATTCCAGGAGGCATGCAAACTATACCTCAGCTTTCCCCCCCAATCCTTCGCTATTGACCCATATTTGGGCCCTAAGATTACCCTCCTCTGATCCTGCCCGCTTTTCCATAGAAACCTTCTTTCATACCATGGCTATACTTTACGATGACCCAGATCGTGCATCGTCTGCTGATTCTGCGATTTGTAAATTGCGCCAGGAAAAACGGGACGCGGAGGTGTATTGCACTGGGTTCCACAAGTGGGCAGTAGAAACTGGGTGGAACGACATGGTGAGAAGGGTACTTCCTTTCATTCTGGAGTCACCAATGTTAAGTCTTTCTTTCTGAATGTGGTTACCAATGTTAAACCTCCTAATCTCTCTGTGCCTTTACCCCAGGAAGAACCCATTCAACTGGGCATATCCCATCTAACTCCCGCATGCAATCTTTGGGTCTTTGCATTTGCAGTGTGGAAAAGGGTTGATTTCTAAACTAATGTCCTAAAAGGCAGGAAACTAAGCCTAAATGGAGAAGGGGAGCTCCATTTGGGTAAAGAGGTTTCCTCTCCCCATTCTTCCTCTAGGATTATGATACCGGGTAATTTAATTTTGTGGATTAGGGGCGGAGGGGAATTTTTGGCTGCTGCCTTTGCAGTAAGGTGTAATATTCCTTTATCCTCCTTAAGTCCTCCCCTGAGAATTTTAGCGGTAGACAAAAAAACCCTTAGGTTTAGTAACCAAATAGGGTCTTAACCATGTGCTCGAACAATCTACATTGCGAGGAGTTAACCTTCTATATTATTGAGGGTGCTTCGTCTCCTTTAATTTTGGGGTTACCTTGGCTCCAAACTCATAACCCACATAGTTGGTGGCAGTTACCTCACTAGAGTTTACCTGCAGCATATGCAGAATATGCAGGTATTTTCTCTAAAAAGGCCACAGAGACCTTACCCCCACATAGGCAGTATGACTATCCAATTGACCTCATCCCTGGGTGTTCTCCCCCTCGTGGAAGAACTTAGCCTGTCTCCTTGCCTGAAGCCCACGCGATAAGAGACTATATCAAGGAAAACCTTGAAAGAGGTTTCATTAGACCCTCAAGTTCCCCTGCCGGTGCATGTTTCTTGTTTGTTGGTAAAAAGGATGGCAGTCTTTGTCCTTGTATTGACTATAGGGGTCTTAATAAGATTACCATAAAATTACCCTCTTCCTCTGATTTCTGAATTATTTGATCAGGTTAAAAATGCCAGTATTTATTCCAAGCTTGATCTTAGAGGTGCATATAACCTCATTCGTATCAGGGAAGGGGATGAGTGGAAAACAGCTTCACCAGGGACAGCCACTCAGCCTGAGTAACACCTCCTGAACGTGTTTTTAGTGATCACTCATGTTGGAAGAAACTAGTACTGGGCCCAGCTTATTTCTTTGCGGGCGACCCAAAGGTTCTTAGGATTCGCCAACTATTACCGCCAATTTATTACAAACTTCTCCATTATAGTGGCCCCTATCACTGATTTAGAAAGGTGGATATCCGAGTATGTGGCCCCCCCAAAGCAATTCAAGCATTTGATACCTTCAAAAAGTATTTGTGTCTGCGCCCATTCTTCATCACCCTGACCTTCCATTCATTGTTGAGGTGGATGCCTCAGAGGTTGGGGCAGTCCTTTCCCAAAGGCATTCAACAACCAACAAGGTACATCCTTGTGCTTTTTTCTCAAAAATATTTTTGCCTGCTGAGGCTAATTATGACATCGGGAATAGAGAATTGTTGGCTGTTAAATGGGCCTTTGAGGAATGGCGACATTTGTTGGAGGGGGCTAAGCACATGATAACGGTCTTTACTGACCATAAAAATTTGTTACATAGTGAATCTGCTAGACGTTTGAATCCTAGACAGGCCAGATTGGCTTTGTTTTTCACCCGATTCAATTTTTCTATTACTTTTAGGCCTGGTTCCAATAACACAAAGGCAGACGCACTCTCTAGGGGGTAGATTCATCAAATAGTGAAGTTCTGCCACTAAAGGGAAATTCTGCAGCTCTCAATTCATTTCTATGGGATTTTGCAAGGGGTATTCATCAATGGGTGAAGTGAAAGTTCACCCTTTGATGAATACACCTTTAAAAATCCCATAGAAATGAATGGAGAGTGGAGGAATTTCACTCTAGTGGCGGAACTTCACTCTTAACTTCACTCTTTGATGAATCTACCCCTAGAAGTTTCGAGTCCAATGCATCTAAATCTAGTGAGTGTATTCCCATTATTCCTGGTGAATAAATTGTGGCAGCTCTGGGATCAGACACCACACTATTATCCTCTGTTCAGTCCTCTGCTCCAATAGAAACTCCCCCTGGGAGGTTATTTGTTCCTGAAGATTTGAGGGAACAGGTTTTAGGGGAAGCCCACAATTCCAAAATGGCGGGACATCCTGGCATCTCTAAAACTGTGTCCCTTTTATCTCCTTGAGGCAGGATGTCAAAAAAATTGTTGATTCTTGCCCTGTTTGTCAAAGGTCAAAATCCTCTAGGAATTTGTTGCAGGGATTGTTAAGGCCACCAGGGGCGATCCTGCGCACAGCAGCGCCTGAGGCGGCCTTGATTTTGCCACCCCCCCCTTCCCCACAGTGCTCAAGTGAGCGCCGGACAGGGGTAGGGGGGGTCCATGGCACTAGTGCAGAGCGCGCAAGTGAGCAAGTGAAAACCGGAAATTCGGCTCTTAGTTACCAGGAGCTGCATTTTTGCCGCCCCTGGTAACTAGGGGGGGCACTGCCGCCTGAGGAGAGTGCCTCAACTCGTCTCATTGGCGGAGCGCCCCTGAAGGCCACCACCAATTCCGGACAAACCATGGTCCCATCTTTCGATGGATTTTATTGTTCATCTTCCACCTTCTCAGGGGAAGACTAGCATTTGGGTGGTGGATAGGTTTAACAAAATGAGCCACTTCATTTCCCTCCCACACCTCCCTTCTGAATTATTAATTTCTAATATTTTTAAATTGCATGGTTTTCCGGTCAATATTGTTTCTGATACAGGGGTACAGTTTGTTTCAGAACTTTGGTGAGCTTTCTGCTCTTTGGTTGGTATCGAATTGTCGTTTTCTACCGCATATCACCCCCAAACCAATGGTCAGACTGAAAGGGTTAACCAGTCTCTTGAACAATTTTTAAGGTGTTATGTGTCTTACAACCAGTCCTTATGGGCTGAACTATTACCCTGGGCGGAATTTGCTTACAATAATGCAATTCATTCTTCGACTGGTGAATCTCCATTCTTTATTTTTAATGGTTTACATCCCAAAGCATTTTCTGGTTCATTGTCCCCTGTACCCTGTACAATTTGCAAAAATTTGGTCTGGGGTGCACGAATCTCTTTATGCAGCTACAGCCGCTCAGAAAAAAGCAGCCAATAGGTCTCGTAGAGAGGCACCCAAATATCAGGCAGGAGACTCAGTATGGTTGTATACAAAAACTCTCTCAAGTTGGGGCCCAGGTTTATTGGTCCATATCCCATCATTGAAATAATTAAATCTTCTTTTGTTCGTCTCAAACTATCTTATAGTTTCAAAATTCTTGGATTCCAGTTGGTGACATTAGGGCTGACCTTCTCCAGAATCAATTCCATCTGCGGTTTCCTTAGAAACCTGGGGGTCCAGTGGCCTCACTAGAGGAGGGGTAATGTAACAAAGACTCACCCTAGTGGTCTAGCGGTGCGGAAACCTTGGAATTTTGAAGTATTTAAATAATTGGAGCCAGGGCCTTCCATAAAAGTTTTTTTTAAAAAAGCATTGGTGCCAGGGCCCCTCATACAAGTTAAAAAAAATTGGGGTCCCAAAAGATTTTTTTTTTAAAAACATTGGTGCCAGGGCCCCCCATAAAAGTTTTTTTTAAAAATTGGTGGTCAGGGCCCCCCGATAAGTTAAAAAAAATTATTGGTGACCAGGGCCCCCTATAAGTTTAAAAAAACCTTGGCGCCAGGACCCCCTTAAGAGTTAAAAACCAGGGTCCCCTGGTGGCAGGGGCCTATAGAGTATTAAAATAAAAAAAATGGTGGCCAGGGGACTAAAAAAAAAAAAAAAACCCACATTGGTGTCAGTAGAATTGAACTCGTGGCTTCAGGACTTCAGATATAGCTGTTTTCATGACTTCAGTTCTTTTCTCTGCTTCAGGACTTCAGTGTCAGCTCCTTTCGTGACTTTGGGTCTTTCCGCCTCTTCTGCATTCCGCCTCTGAACCTCACTACGAGCGCATGCTTCTGCGCTCGTAAGGGGGGCCTGGCTCTTTTGAATATTGCAGCGCTGCCGGGCCCCCCTTCAGCCCCGGGCCCGGGACACTTGTCCCCCCTGATGGCGGGCCTGGGGAGAGGGCTCCTGGTTACTACATTAATATGGTAAGGGCTATAATATTATACAGTATGGCAACCAGATTACTTGAAATATCTGAATACATCTAATAATAAAAGAAAATCAGTTTTGTAATTCTGAGGCTTTAATATAAGTTTATTTTAAGATGGCCAAATTTGCTCAGATTATGGCAGATTGGGGGTTGGTTTAGACAGAACATTTTGCAATCCTGTTGAATCACAAATGAACTGTTGATGGACTATGCTGGCAGGTCTGTTGTGCATCTGCAAAAGAGCCACAGTTCTTCTTAAATGGATTCTGTCATAATTTTTATGCTTTCCTTTTTTTACACGGTTTACATTGCAAATAATTCACTCTACCATTCAAAATGTGAACTTTTTTTTTGCTGTAAAATTTGTGTGTAGGCAGCCATCTCAGTGCACTGTCCCTGATTCTAAACTTTCAGAAGGAGCTATCACTTCACAAT
The DNA here is from genome assembly GCA_024363595.1 of Xenopus borealis. Taxonomy (NCBI): domain Eukaryota; kingdom Metazoa; phylum Chordata; class Amphibia; order Anura; family Pipidae; genus Xenopus; species Xenopus borealis. The sequence continues at coordinate 38,477,743 of CM044431.1, forward strand.
AGACTTGTTTTGAGATAAGCTATTGTTTCTCCTACAGTCAATATGACCCAAGTCAATATGACATGCTCTTGATAACTTATGGTGCTCTCTTCTAGAACTTTCTCCCCTTGCACACTGCCTGTCACTTGTCTAAAAGCCTGACAAGCAATTATTATTGAAAAAAAAAAATGTCTGTAAACCTTAATATAACATAAGATAAAACGATGGTATCATCCATTCAAAAAAATATTTAAAAAAAAATAGATGTGTTTACACTAGAATATATATTACTTTTTGTAACAAAATAAAAAAGATGGTATCTATTTAAAAAATATTTTAAAAAAATGTGTTTGTATTAAAATATATATATATATCTAATTACTTTGAAAACATGCTTTATTATATAAAAGAATAATAGTAATTTAACCCATGTTTTTCATTTGGGCCCACATGTAGGTGCAAATAGCATAACCAGCAAATTATGTATTTACATCTTGACGTTGTCAGTGTAATTTTCCAGAAACACTCATTGATATTTAATACAAGTTTATTGATATAAATAAATATAAATATATATATATGTATTTGTGACCCCCATGCTGCTTTCATGTTATTAGATTATTTGACTGCACTATTGTTATTCACTCTGCTTTCTTCCTTTTGTTCCCTCATGTCATGCTTTATCTTTGCTGCTGTTTTGTTATTCTTGTTCTCCTTTGCTTTCATTGACTTTTTCTTTACTCTCTTTATTTTTTCTGAATTTTTGCTGCTTCTTTTAGATTTTTCCCTTTTCCTGTGTTTATTTTTCTTTGCAGAGCTTTTCTTATTCTGTTCATGTTCTTCCTCTTCCACTTTATTTTCTGTAAAACATAATTGCAGTATTTTAATGAATTATTTTACACATACATACCTTATAACCCCTCCAATGTCATCCATTTGTGCAAGTTATCTTATTTCTATGACGCAGTGCTGCGACCCAACCTGCATTCGGCGCTTACACACGTCTGCTGGGTACAACCTCATTCAAAAGAATTGTGTGCGTCTAGGCCTGCGCTCCCCTGCGGGTGAACACAGCAAAACAGAACGCAGGG
>CM044431.1:38497319-38537006 GCA_024363595.1 Xenopus borealis
ATTAATACACTCAGTGCTGTAGATCAGCCAGCATTAGAAAATAATGTATATTTTTTTGCATTTTGATATAGTGTTGTTTTATACATTTGGTATGGGCAAGTGCAGACTAAATTTGCTAATAAAATTTAATAGGCACACCCTAATTTTTGCTTTAAAGAGTTTAATAGTTATTTAGAGTTATTAGGGACATATATTGGGATTTCCGGGCAGTAAAATCAGCTCCTCATAACTTAGCTACCACAATGCTAAATGTAACTATTAGGATGGCAGCGTCCTCTTTACTAATCCCATCCCCCTTTATATCTTTCATATAATATGACTTTTCTATTTTTTCTTTTCATTTTTTTTAGATTCTCTTTGATTGGATGTGTATAAAGATTTTTGTCTTGTCTTGCTTTATCTGTAATTGAAAAATTATTAAAAATAGAAAAGAAAAAAGTAACTATTAGGAGAGTAAACGCTGCCGTCCTAGACATGGCTGGTAAATGTAGAATATGTTGGCGCACGATACATACATCTAAATAACAATGAAGAATACATTACTTTGCAGCTTCTTAACCGGAAAACATACAGTAGATGTGATCAAAAGAATTAGTAATAAAAATTTAAGATTTTTGCTAACGAGACAACAAGCCATTTCTGGTATGCTTACTCTCTAGCTTGAAATTACTACTGTGTTGTTGCTGGTAAGAATACATGATAATGTAACATCACTGAGCATTGGGATATCATCATTAATACATTCAGTGCTGTATAGCAGGGGTCCCCAACTGCCTGGCCACAGACAGTCCTGAGATGGGCCGCTGAAATTAATGCGGCTCAGCCGAATTGGTGCCGGTGACCAGAATTGGTCCTTGACAAAAAAATTTCTGCTACACAGGTCCCCAACCAAAAAAGGTTGGGGACCCCTGCTGTATAGTTTCAGTTGTTTGTTACTCAAATTCAGACATTCTAATTGAACTAATTTTGATAAAAAAAAATAGATGATAATGAAGATTGTAACTAGACAGCCTAGAATTAATGGAATCTTAACCAAGACTAAAAATAAAATCTGTGACAGTGGGACTTCACAAAAGCTGTGGGAAAAAAACCAGGCTGCTAATACTCAAAAAACATGGCGGTATAGAGCAGGCCTGGACTGAGAGTCGAAATAGGCCCTGGCATTTCAGGTACACAGAGGCCCAATGAGCCCACACAGAGGCCCAAACAGCCCCCATCAGCCCACTAAATACTGACTTTCTATGGGACCTTATAGCAGCCCCTCTGGCATTTGCCCTAACCGACAGATTGCCAGTCTGGGCCTGGTATAGAGGCCCTGTCAATGTCATTCATGATATAACATACTACTAAGTACCTCAAACATAAAAAAAATATATAGAACATATTAACAATATACAGATATGGTATATGTTATCTAGAATGTTCGGGACCTGAAGTTTTCCAGATAATACAACATCTTGGCTACAGCAAGGTTCAAGTTCAAGGATTGTTTTATGTATATATACACACTTAACTTGCACAGCTCTATAGAATACGTTGGCACAATATAAATACGTCTTAATAATGATAAAGAATACATTACCATGCAGTCTCTTAACCGGAAAACATACAGTAGACGTGATCAAAATGATTAGTAATAAAAATTTGAGATTTCTGCTGACGAGAAAAGCCATTTTTGATGTGCTCTCTCTCCAGTTCGAAATTTAAAAAATTGTGTTTGCTGGATAGAAAACACAATGATGCGAAATCACCAAGCATTGTGACATCACCACACCAGGTGGCACCACCAAGCATTGCGACATCACCACACCAGGTGACACCACCAAGTATTGTGACATCACCACATGTGACCCCCCACCAAGCATTGTGACATCATTACTAATACACTCAGCGCTGTATATCAGCCAGCATTTGAAAATAATGTATATTTTTTACAGTTTGACATAGTGTTATTTTACATCTTTGATATGAGCATGTGGCATGTGCACATTAAAATTTGAAAATAAAATGTAATAGTGTCGCCCTCATTTTTGCCTTAAAGAGTTTAATAGCTGATTAAGATTAATTAGGAACGTATATTAAGATCACGCAGCAAAAGCGTCTCCACATAACTTAGCTACCCCACGATGTTTAATATTATTAGGAAGGTAAACACTGCAGTCCTAATCATGGCGGGTAAAAATTTTTTAACAGCTAGAGGTCACGTGACAGGAGGCGCGCTCTCTCTCTCCCCCTGTACGCCCGAATGACCCAGTTTGTTTGGCGGAACTCTCGCGAGACTGGAATCTCTCCTATCTTCCTTCTCGGGAAAAGATGTCTGCCGGTGGAGAGCTGGTTGAGCGGATGGTAGTTTCGTCGGGGACAAGCGGCAGTATCGCCCCTGCTCTCGCCTCACCCACCGTCTCCACAGCCGCTACCGCTGTCAGCACCTCGCCCGGGGCTGCGGGGGGAGGAGGTGACGAGGAAGAGGAATGGCTGTACGGTGGTATGGGACCTTCACTTGTGTTTTATTTGCCTTGTACCGTAGGCCCACGTGGGATATTTAGAGTGTATTGCTTTGGTTTATATGTGTCACACAGCAGGTGCCCGTGTGTCTTACTACTGTATAACAATTGTCAGGCATTCCTTATCTGTAACCTGACCCTCTCTCCAGGTCAACTTCATATTCCTGGCTGTCAGAATGCTGGGCCTTGTAGTTCAGCAGCTGTAAGTTGCATTATACAGGGTTCCCCCAGTATTCCCATCTTTTCTTTCTTACTGGCGCCTTGTTGGCTCAGTTGCCAAAAACAGGTACGTTTTTTTGCTTGTGGTGGGATGCGGGTAGGGTTGCCACCTGGCTGCTATTTTACCTGCCTGGCTGGTATTTTTGGTGGAAGATCCCAATGTTATTAATAGGAAAAAAAGATATATATTTATATATGAATGACAGTATTTTTTCAAGAAAAAGTGGCAACCCTAGATGCGGGGTACTTAGGCTTTTCCCCCTATTCATTAGTGATTCACATTGCTATATTGAACAATCCAGCACTAAACCTATTGCAATTCCATCATGTTCCTGAGTAGAATATGGTATCCAAAGCCTTTAAACCAGTGGTCCTCAAACTTGGCCCTCCAGCTGTTAAGGAACTACAAGTCCCACAATGCAATGATGGAGTCTGACAGCCACAGTCAGGCAAATGCATTGTGGGACTTGTAGTTCCTTAACAGCTGGAGGGCCAAGTTTGAGGACCACTGCTTTAAACCTACACACTTCATTTATGACCACTAAGAAGGGAAGTGTTGATTACATACCTCCCAACTGTCCCTTTTTCAGAGGGACAGTCCCTCTTTTGATAGCTCAGCCTGCAGTCCCTCATTTGTACTGGAAAGTCTTTCTTATCTCTGCACTGAACAGCCAGAAAAAGAGACCAAGTTTCTAACTTAATTGGATTTTGGCAGAGAGCCCAGAACAGCTAACAGGTGCTTTTAACAATTTTGAGATAAATAATTGTGATAGTTAAGTTAAGGAGAAATATTTTCAAACTTTCATAACCTGCCAAATATTGTAAAATGAACATGGTAATTAGGGGGTGTGGCCACAAAATGGTCGTGGTCAAAAAATTTAGCCACACTACGTGCAAAACAAATTTTGTCCCCCTTTTTACTTCCAAAATGTTGGGAGGTATGGTTGCTTAAAGGAGAACTAAGCCCATTTTAAAAAAAACAAAAAGCCCTACTCCCCACGCAAGCAAAGTTGCTTGTGAATGGCTTTTTGGCTCCTTTCAGTCCTTCTCACCCTAACCAGGTTCGGTTTCTCTTTTTGCTACTCCCCACCTCATGTAGACTCCTCTCCGCAGCTGAACTACCCGGGCGGTACTAGGTAGGGAGGGTGGTCTATGTACGGTAGGGTATTTTTATGTTACAGGTTCAATTCTCTTTAAGCTAATGTGTTTTTGCATAGGGGACTTGGCATAATTATTAGAGGAACAATTTTATATCATATCAAGTGTCCTATTAAATCTTTCCAAACTTCACTATAGATATCCCTAAATTTTGCCCTTTTACATCTTTTCCCTTGAGCCGCTATTTTGTGATGGTCTCTCTGTACTTCCTTAGAGATCACTTGAGCAGAGATACTGCAGCACTGTGATTGGAAGAAGTGTAGGAGTAAGTGAAGAACAACACAACGCTTTGATCTGCGCCTCCATCAGTTCTGACACTATGTGGGGAAGCGCGGGCGTCATGTTGAATGCAATGAATTCAATGTAAGTAATAGGAATGTCGCATGTAGAAGCTGATTTAATCCGACATGACTGTCTTGTGCGAACACTGCATGTTGCATCTTCATCTGACAGTCGAGCCGGATGAAATCGGCTTCTATGTGCGACATTCCTATTACTTACATTAGATTTGTCGCATCGGCACCGGCTCTTTTTCGAATCACAACGGATGGAAGCGAAGGTCAAATCATTTGTGTAGTTCTACCCTTAAAGATGTTGTTCACCTTTAGAATAACTTTTAATATGATGCAGAGGGGGATATTCTGAGACAATTCGCAATTTGGTTTCATTTTTATTATTGAAGCTTTTTTGAGTTTTTAGCTTTTTATTCAGCAGCTCTTCAATTTGCATCTTAAGCAATCTGGTAACTAGGGTCCAAATTACTCTAGCAACCCTGCATTGATTTGTATAAGAGACTGGAATATGAATAGGAGAGAGCCTAAATAGAAGGTTCAATAATAAAAAGTAACAATACATTTGTAGCTGTACAGTGCATTTGTTTGCAAGCTGCACACAGTCAGAAGAAAAAGGCATATAACTATAAAACTATAAAAAAAAATAATTTAAATCAATTGAAAGGTTGCTTAGAATTGACCATTCTAGAACATACTAAAGGCAACCTTAAAGGTGAACCACCCCTTTAAAGACAGAACTTTGTCCATTAATTGGCTCATGTGACCTAACCTGTATGTGTGCTATTTGTGTGCACCGTGAATCGTATAGTCCCTGGGGCGGCCCTTAGTATTAAAAAATGGCATTTTTTGATTTAGGATTACCCAATAGCACATACTGTAAAAAAAAAAAAAAAAAAGTACATTTTGTGGTATATTTACATGCAGCGGCGTTTTACATATTAACTGTTTCAGGCGATATATTTTTAGAGACGTTCATTGTTCTTCTGATCCTTTCCAACTTTTAAATGGGTGTCCCTGACCCCACTGAAAAATCAAATGCTCTATAAGGCTATAAATGTTTTGTTATTGCTACATTTATTATTCATTTTTCTGTGCAGGTCCTCTTCTATTCATATTCCACTCTTATTCAAATAAATCAAAGGGTAATTTGGACCCTGGCAACCAAAATGCTAAAAAAGCAAACTGGAGAACTGCTGAATAAAAATCCAAATAACTCAAAAAACACAACTGATAAAACCTGAAAACCAAATTCAGAATATTACTCTACATCAGAATATAAGTTAGGTGAACAACCCCCTTTCTAGTATAGCCCACCCTGTATTATAAACTTAGAGATATTAAGCCCAAAATAAAGTTGTCAAATGAATTCCTTTGTAACTCAAAGCAGCTTTGTGATACAAAACAAAAGGACATTTTTAATTGCTTTAAAGTTATATGTAAATGTAATCCCTGTTGAAGGCAGTATCTATCACTTCTTATCGACACATTACCTCCTTTGCCTGGAGTTATTCACCTTGCCAATTCATCATTCTTTAGTAAATGAACCCACCACTGTCTGATGCAAATATATGTTTGCCCAATTCCAGAGGTTCAAGATTTGTGTCTTACTGCAAATCACTCCTGCTGTTCCAGGCAGGATTGTGGCGTCTCCTTTAGTTGCTTGTCTACATCCCTAGACTAATGACCTGATCAAGGCAGGTAATAAATAAAAAGTAACTTAAAAAAAAAAAAGTTTCCTTTAGGCTGGGGACAGACAGGGAGATCCGGGGAGATTCTGTCGCCTGCTATTAAGCGACAGAATCTCCCCGAATCTCCCTGTCTGTCCCCAGCCTTAGGGCAAGGCCAGACGGGGAGATTCGGGGGAGATCTGTCGCCTGGCGACTTATCGCTGCGACGAATCTCCCTGAATAGCTAGTTAGCGCTGCACACCCGCTAGGCATAAAGTCGCCTGCGCTTGTTCACACGCAGCGGCGCTGGCGAGGCAACTTTGAGCGACTTTTAAAATCACGCTGCTGTGTGTGAACAAGCGCAGGCGACTTTATGCCTAGCGGGTGTGCAGCGCTATCTAGCTATTCGGGGGAGATTCGTCGCAGCGATAAGTCGCCAGGCGACAGATCTCCCCCGAATCTCCCCATCTGGCCTTGCCCTTAGAATTGCTAAATTTAATATAAATGGGCTGATGTTTAGCCATGGGAGCAGCTATTCATGTTGAAATAGGGCAGAATATCACAGGTTTACCAGATAGATAATTTCTGCAGAATACAGATTTTATATACGGGTCTTACAGAACTGTAGAACTAATCATCTCTCTCTATATAATAGTATGTGCACACTTCATATGTAAAAGAAAATGTCACTTTTTGATAGTAGTGGTCCATTAATTACAGCTAGTCCTTGTGTCCCAGCACTCCTAGACTTGATGTGCTGCATGAAGTACAACATGAATAAGGGTGCATATCACTTTTTTTTTGCAGGAAGGCAGGTGGGAGTTTCCAGTAAGGGGGTTAATGAATGCTTCTGTCTTGATCACATATAAAAGCAGTAGTTTAGCACTCGGCATGACATTACTGTGGTTTTGCCCTGGTAAACAATGACATAAATGGTTTTCTCCATAGCCAGGGAAAATATAGCTGTTTCTGTAGCTTGTACATAATAAAATACCATAAAACAGTGCCAGAGGTTTGGCCTAATCGTATCCTTTTATGCTGTCAAGTTAACCAATTAAGTATTGCCAACATTGTTTCCAGTTTTTAATTCATGGCTGAATTTTAAATCACTGCCTAATGTGCTGTCCTTAGCTTGGCTAAGTATGGCTGCTTTTGTCTGGATGCTATGGGGCATTAACCAAAGCAACCAGGCAGTGGGTTTACTTTACAGCTGAAAGACAAGGGGAGAAATCTATGCTAATGAACAAGAAGTCAGGACATTCTAAGTTATTTCCATGATAGGTCTTGTGCATTATTACATGACTGTGTTTGTTTTTGTGCAGAAGAAAATGAAGCTGCAGCAGCAGATGATGATGAAGAGGACATAACAAGGTTTGTAGAGTTTGTATTGGTTTAGTGGAGAGGTTTTTAGATATCTAGGTTTTAGGCTTTTGCTAAGCAGCTCTCAGCCTGCATTTTTTTGCAAATTGAGAAAAGCAGAGCCGCTCCCTTACGCACCTCAGTAAAACTGCTATGACAAGTGCAACGTCAACTCCACAGGCATTTTAGGGCTGAGGCAAAAGTTGTCAGTGCAGCTTTACTTGGGTGCGTTTGGGAGTGGGACCTTTTCTCTCAGCGTGCAAAAAATATGCTGGTTTAGAGCAGCAGAGCCAATGTCTTAGGTTTGTCCTGTAAAAATATATACACCTGTATATGTACAAATGTCATCATTCTGTGTCCAGGTTGGCATATAACCAGTTACCTCAAACTTTCCAAGGGCAACTTTACCTCTCAAGGGGATCTTCCCATCCCTATCATCCACTTTTGACTGCCCAATGGGTTTACTTAATCAGTATGAGAACATTGCTAAATGTCCCTTGTCTAAAAGAAATAAAACAGGGTTGTTGGATCATTGACCTGGTAAAACTTTTTAAATTTGTATATTTAAGTATTTTTTTATTTAATCCACAGCTCTCACCCTGTACCTGGAATCGAAGCCGAGGCTACTGAGAATGGTGTTGTGAAAACGGTAACAGTCCAACTCTTGAATTGTACTTTTTTTTTCTTTTTCCTGCTATCAAGCTAATGTTCTGTAGTAGCCAGGAAAAGATTAAAATGATTTATTAAAATTCATATTTAACTTTGTTTTACATGGTACAATAAAGCATTAATTGGTTTAAACTTTGTTCATAATTTGCTAAATTATTCTTTTGCTGGGTAGCTGTTGGGTTTACTGGAACTTGCTGACCCCTTTGTATTATGTTAGGTTAAGGGTAGGGGCAGACAGGGAGAAGGTAATTCGGGGAGATTGTAGCCTGCAAAAAACGCCAGGCGACTAAATCTCCCCGAATCTCCCTGTCTGCCCCTACCCTAATAGCGCATGCATTCTTTTCTCAAAACAGCATCTATCATTTGCATAGATAGTGTTGTTGACACTCAGGCCATCAGAAAGAGCTGTTGAGCTAAGTCTGCTATTATGGCTAGACCACACGGGAAGATTTGAGGGAGATTAGTCACCTGGCGACTAATCACCGCTTCTTTAGGGTGACTAATCTCCCTGAATTGCTTGCCCATGTCTCGCGCCCGCTAACTGTAAAAGTCGCATGCGCCTTTTCACACGTGGCAATGCGTTTTTCTAAGTCGCTCGAAATTGCCTCATGAAAATCTTCTGTTCTAACCCTAAGTAGTCTAAAACTGCTAATGTCTTAAAACCACTTAAAATGCAAAATAAATATAAATTGCAAAAGTGCTCAGAGCATTATTTAGCAAGTTCACATATTCATTTTTAGTTTGGATTCCTTTTACCAGCTTTCAAATCATTCTTCACATTAGCAGCCTTTGTTCTCCTTTGTATTTGCATATAAAACAATCTAATTCCCAAAAGTTGGCAGATTTGTTTTGTGCCAAACTTCAGCATACTTCTCCATTCTAAGCGTTTCACCCCCTTCGGTATTCTCTTTGAACACCAGCTTAATAACTAGATAAAAAATATGAACTTTAAGGAAGTTTTCTTTTTTAATCATTAGCTACCATAGCCTTAAACCTCTAATCCAGTGGTCCTCAAACTTGGCCCTCCAGTTGTTAAGGAACTACAAGTCCCACAATGCATTTGCCTGACTGTGGCTGTCAGACTCCATCATTGCATTGTGGGACTTGTAGCTCCTTAACAGCTGGAGGGCCAAGTTTGAGGACCACTGCTCTAATCAAAAGGCTGAGTGAGTAGTATAATGCATGGTCTTTGCTTTTTGTCTAGTAACCCCTAGCAACCAATAAGCAGGTAGTTTTTTTGTTTTAGTGGTCAGCGTTTTGAAATCAAACATCTCTTGTCTTCTATTATTACATTACTCTGTGAATGTCCCAAAGAGGCTCCACCCACATACATTACCTCATTCTAATTTAAATGTGTCACATGGTATAACTGATGCAGGGCTGGAGGAAGAGCCCTAGAAATGAGGAGTGTTGCATATGACAAATATTTTTGTCTGTTTGAATTTTCCCCTTCTAGGGTAAGAGCTGGGAATTTATTCTTGAATTTCTTATGGTAGGAATTGGATAAAGTGCTTTAAAGCCATGTTTCTGACATTTTATACGAGAAAGCTCAATACTAGAATATAAAGTTTGAAAATAAAATTATGAAAAGATTTTTGGTACTAACATGGAGGCATTTGCTGCTACCCATGTAATTATTTCTGTTTTCATTCTGGCAAAATAGGAGAATCCTTACCTTTACCTTTCTTTGAGGCAAAATTTCTACATATACTCTCCGTGTCACAGTCAGGACATAGCAAGATAAAATAACCTTTAGACTGAAATGCTTAACATTTTCTACACTGCTGCCTGGACACGTCTGTGGCAGATTCAACAGTGGGCTGTGCATCGTTTTGAGCCCCATACACAAAATATAAGGGTTTCTTAGTGGAGGCCCATTTATCACCTGCTTTTGTGTTTTAGGCAGTGCTTTTCTCAAGCGTACTTATGTGATGACAGTATCACTTTAAACTTTGATCCACCCTTCTAGGTGACTGAGACAGAAGAGGACAGCGAAAGTGACAGCGACGATGATGACGACGACGTCCATGTTACCATAGGAGATATTAAAACTGGAGCTCCTCAGTATGTGTACGTTTCCACCAGTGTTTCCTTTATTCTACACAGTAAAGCCTAAGAAGGGCCATAAATGCAATAGACAACCCATGCTGCTTTAGCTGCTGCAAAACTACAACTCCCAGAATTCCACATCTGTAATGCTCATAGAGCATATGTGAGCTCAAGCCCCATGAGCTTGAGCGCACAAAGTTTGCTTTTGCCTTTTTATTACTTCAATATGCTTTCTTCTTTACTTTTATAGGCCATATGGAACAACCCCTGTTAATTTAAATATTAAAACTGGGGGAAGAATATATGGACCAACAGGTGAGTGGCGTGTACAGATGGTGTTGGCTATGCATGTGCTCTTTAGATACATTTAAACTGTTGGTATGTTCAAAATAGATTTTTTTTTTAAATGACGAATTGCAGACTTCTTAAAGTCTACCGCTGTTTTTGGCAATTGATAAAAATCTTAAGGTTTTATCACAACTACTTAATGGTCAGCTTCAAATGCTTTGTGTGCCAAGGCCATACAACGCAATAATGTAATACAGAACTACTATATAACACATGAATAATGATCGTTTGTGTGTTTTCACTTGGTCAGGAGGAAAAGGTAAAGGGGTTGATTTGGAAGCCCCAGGAAGTATTAATGGCGTACCTCTGTTGGAAGTAGACTTGGACTCTTTTGAGGACAAACCTTGGCGAAAACCAGGTAAAAATTTATACTTTTTGTTTTAAAGGAGAACTGAACCTTAAAATTAAATATGGATAGAAACTAACTTACTGCTAGCCTAAAGGTTCAACATCTAGGTTGATCCAGACCTTCAAAACTCTCGCACTAGCTCCCCTTTGTGGTGCTCTGAAACCAGCAGTGCCATGTAATGAGACTCTGAATTACTAAACAGCCTTTTATTGTGACCATTTTATTCTGTTTATATACAGTATATTGTGAGTTGATCTCTAAGCTCAGGTAATTGTAAGCTGCCCAGAACATGTGCTGAGAATCAGCAGAAAAAAAACTATTGGAGGCTGTGGGCTACTACAGATCCCTAAAACATAATGTGCTACATTTCTAGCCTACTTTTTTGTAAACTTTAGTTCTTCTTTAAGCTATGATAGTGACCAATTATTACCAATTATATACTTAAACTTTACGTGTTTTTTTTTTTAAGGTGCTGATCTGTCAGACTATTTTAATTATGGTTTTAATGAAGATACATGGAAAGCTTACTGTGAAAAACAAAAGAGGCTAAGAATGGGCTTGGATGCACTTCCAGTTTCTTCTATAACAAATAAAATAACGGTATGACATATTTCTCTAACTTGTAAATACAATTGCTGTCTAGCCTTTCTGCAAGCGTTAAGTGATTTAGTTAAAGAAGGCTCCGTCAGTACACACCAGTTACAGCAGGTATGACTGCACAGGTTGAAGACCAACATTCCCACATAACTGATCCTTAGTATGCATTCTCTTGTTAAAAATAACTTTACATTTTATAGATGTCCTTGTTTAAACAGTTTTTTTCCAAATATTCATGAGTCTGTGTTTTAAGGGTTTCTCCCAGGGACTGTCAGTCTGGTTTATTGATTGGGAGAGACCACTCTCCTTTTTTTTAGGCATGCACCCTGTGATCTGACTGAAATCTGACTTCTTCAGTGGTCAAAGAGCTGAACATAAATTTCTGTCCGATCACTAAATCCCAGTCAATCCCTCTACTCTCTACTAAGCAATAAATCAAAGTCTATTAAGCAGAGGAATTATGCTTCTGGTGACTTTGAATGCACGTTAACCCTTTAAAAGTGCTTCAGAAGAAAAAGCACATTAGAAGAAATCTTAATGTCTAACATAGAAAAAAAGAAAGTTTCATAATTGCTCCTCTCTTGTGGTTTGTGAAAGGAGTTTGCTGGCAGCATGTGCTATGAGAGAGGAAATGTGCTTAGATTAAGCCAAAGGTTTATAAAAGCAAAACATTATTTTGGTTGTTTGCCACAAACACCCTGCTGCTGAATTAAGTTGCTGATTGTGCCCTTGCTTAAAGCTGCTGAAGTTATTCTATTCTAGCTTACACAGAGTTCATCATTTGGTTACAGACCACTCTGGGAAAGTTCTAAGCAGAAAGTATACAATTTGCTTTAACTATTTAAGTTTCTGACTGTTGATGTCTTCTTCCAGTAAGACTTGAGAAAATATATTTTCATTTTGAAAAGTGCCACAGATTTCCAGCCCCACACTGTCCAGTCAATGTATGGGCTAATCTTATCAGATTCGAAGAAAAATGTCAGTATCTTGCATCACCTGCTACAACAAGCAAATGTCTGGAGTGAATGTTCTGATGTAAAGTGCATTTGCAAAATGTCAGGCTGCAGTACAGATGAGCTTTCTGCAAATTTAGTATCAGTTAAGGACATGCAGACATTCTTTAAAATGGGAAATAGGGATATAAAGAATGAAGCGGTAATGTAGTAGGAGCATAGGAAATTACTTCTATGAAGAAACCCTAATTACTGATTTTGTTGAGAATAGTAGTAGAACAATTTGACCTTTGTACCTATCTGCATTTAGGGCTGGTGCAGACAGGGAGATTTATCGAGTTTCTGTTGCCTGGCGATTCTGCGAGGCGATAATCTCCCCAAATTGCCTTCTCCCTGTCCGCAGCCTGTTTAAGTCAAAAAGCGCCAATGCACACGCGGCGCAGCGATTTCCAGAATCACACAAAGTTGCTTTGTGAGGAAACTTCGGGCGATTCTGGAAATCGCCGAGCCGCGTGTGCATTGGGAGAACGCAGTTTGGGCGGATTGACGCCTCGATTAATTGTAAGGCGACAGAATCTCCCCAAATTTCCCTGTCTGCACCAGCCATGCCTCTGCCTAGGCAGCCAACTCTGCAGTATCAACTAGTGTACTTGAATAAATAAGGTGTAATTACTTGCCACAAACTTTCCACCTTTTATTACATTGTTACAAGGATTGCAGTGAATTAAGAAGTGAATTAGAATGGCTGTCCTTGATGATAGTTTATCTGTTGATGCATTATTTTATATTATAAAAATGCATAATAATAAAGAAATACTTGAATGTTAAAGCGAGTAATCTAGGATGTTTGTAACTGTTTAGGTCTTGATTTATTCACAGGTACAGCAGGGCAGAACAGGCAATGCAGAAAAGGACGCCCTTTTGCAGAGTGTCAAACCAGAGTTTACGTCTCCCACTTCATTATTCAAACCTGGAATTCCTCCTCCAAGGTGAGTGTTTTATTTATGGAGTGTAAATGCATCAAGCAGAAAACTTGTGTGGATTAGAAGTTGATAGATTTTGTCTTTGAAATATTTTCACTAAAGGCCCACTAATTAGCTAATAAACAGTGGTTTTAATTTTGTTGTGACATTAGTAAAGTTTAGTTACAAAACTCATTTTATTTTGAAATATTCTAATAGTCATTGGGCTAGAACTAGGTGGACTTGGTCCATAAGCATATGTGCGTGCAGTATATCATAACTGAAGTTGTAGGTGTTCCACATGCCCTTTCTAATGACAGTACCAATTTATTTAAATTTATTTAAGACGTCCTTCATAAGTGATTAAAGCACCACCTTGCTTTTATGCCTGTGTGTAGATTGAGTAGCTTGCCGGGGACTCTCCCTTGTGGTTGCATTAAGTAATGGAAAATACTGTTAAGCAATGACATTGCATCAAATCTGACTTGTTGACTTCATTCCTTATTGTTTTATAGTCGAAAAACCTCAAGCGCAATTGATGTGATTGGTCAGACAACCACTATCACTCGTGTAGAAGGACGGCGGCGAGGTGCAAATGAAAGCAATATCCAGGTACAGTCACCTGCTTTAGAGAGTAAGAAAGTTTTCGGTAGTATGAAGATACACTGTACAACATTGTTGGGTACTTTAAAGGAAGACAGAACATTAAAGATGTTGTCAAAGGCTCACGCATACTACTGTTGTTAGGACAGGGACCATAAAAACATGCCCACCTCTCATTTGAAACGAGGATCATAGCAGGTTTATCACAAGCTTGTAGGACACTGTTTATGCATTTGCTGCATCTTTTGTCATGAAAGCCTGTTGAGGAACAAATGTGGGTCAGAGAGCAGGCTTGACTATGGGCGCAATGTAGCGATACCATCTTGGTGGCAGTATCATAGATCAGAAGCATGCCATACACGTTAAACTTTTACATGAGAACAAGAAGACTCATTGCCAGCACACAGTGATTAGAATCGCTTACCTCAGACCCTGTAATTGAGGTCCTGTTCAATGAAAAAATCACCAACGTTGCTCCATCTTTTCTTCCATGCCAGGGGTTCCTTCTGACAGGTCTGGTCTGTCTGCATGTTCAGTAATACCCATCAGAATTTAGATTCAAAAAGCTGAAATGTTGCTCTACTGCACATGCATCTAGCCCAGGGCTGTAGCAAAGATCCCAAGATAGAAATTAGCTGGTGGCACTCAGAGTATTATGCTGTGCCAGTTTTTTTTTCCATAATAAAGCCCTTGCCTTGGTCTTGAGGTAAACTATTAAACTCACTGGGAACACCCCTGGTGATAAACCTTTTCTTTTCCATAATGAGATCACAATCTAGCAGATTTTTTTTTATTTTTAAGACTCTTTTTACATGTACGCATCGTACTACTTATTTAATCCAACCCAACATATTTTTAAACCTGTCAGGTTGACTGACTAACCAATATATTTGGTACAAATGTCAGTCTGCATCCTCCTCCCAATATACCTGTACTAAACACTGTAAGAAATTAACTTGTCAGGATGGTCTGTCCAACATACACATATTGGTACATCTATGAGCAGCTTTACCTCTGTGCTGGACACGCAGTCGAGGAATATGCTGCTAAACTGAATCTTGGTAAACATAGGATGGTACCTTCTAAGTTTGATATCTGAACTGCAATCCAAAAGTTTCCTCCAGTTATTTCTGCCTTTTATGTTTGCAGGTAGTTTCTGAACAGTCTCCTTCTGAAGTGGATAATAATTTTATCAAGCCACCCCCACCTTTTTTCCCTCCTGGAGCACCCCCTACACACCTTCCACCACCTCCCCTTTTTCCTCCACCGCCAAATGTCAGTACTGCCCCACCTTTGATCCCACCACCTGGTAAGTATCGGCAGATTTTTTTATTTAATTTCAGTTTGCATTGCTTTAATTTAATGTTGCACCAAGTAATCACCACAAGTTTAATTTGCCCTTTGTGGAATATTTGGGTACCTGGTGCTTGATGTGTTGTTTGTGTGTGTGTGGCTTTAGAAGTATATTTTGTTGTTTTGCCTTTTATGCAGGAAGCACTAGGTACTGAAAATACAAAATGACCCAAATTCTATGGGGCAGTATATTTCCAAGAAATGAATTGCCAGAACAAGAGGTCATACCCTGAATTTTGTATATGGGAAAGATGCATAATAGGAAGTTAATTGGGTTAAATGCCATTGATGACTCTTTACAGGACTACAGACAGTAAGCCATTCTTATTCGTTGCCAAGAAATTGCTTACATGGATGCTTGATGAATAGTTTGACATTAAAAGTGAATAAAATTCTTTGTAATGCAACTGGTCCTTTTAAGAAGAATTAAAAACAACATATAGAGGTGCTTTAAAATGCAGATAAAGTAAACCGTGATTATTCTATAAAAGCAATCATCCCATTGGTTACTGCCTAGGTGCACATTTTCTCAGAGTTCATAAAAGACCCCCACAAAATTTATGGAGCAATTATATCAGTGGTCCTCAAACTTGGCCCTCCAGCTGTTAAGGAACTACAAGTCCCACAATGCAATGATGGAGTCTGACAGCCACAGTCAGGCAAATGCATTGTGGGACTTGTAGTTCCTTAACAGCTGGATTGCCAAGTTTGAGGACCACTGAATTATATCATGATGACCAGGAAATGTGAATGATTTTGTATGTTTAGGGTAGAGGCACATGGGCAGATTCGTGGAGATTAGTCTCCCTGCAACAAATCTCTTCTTCGGGGCAGCAATATCCCCGAACTGCCTTCCCTCTGGCTAGAATGTAAATTCCTTGTGAGAAAACTTTGGGCAACTTCGGAAAACGAAGCGTTCCGAGTGCCATCCCGCTGGCGATTTGCTTTGTAGCTGGAGGGAAGGCTGTTCAGGGAGATTGTCGCCTGAAGAAGAGGAGATTTGACGTTGGTCGACAAATCTGCCTGTGTGCCTCTATCCTTCAAGTTGATCTCAACAAATGCATGAATTGTTTGGGCCTCAGAAGAAAATGTTTTTATTTTGTGTAATTAATCTGACTGCGGATGCTGCCTCTCTGCATTATCCCTACACTTGTTTCTTAGTAAGAATGACTTGTGGAATTCAGATGGAAAGGATAAAAGCAGCAGTAATGATAAAAACTTATCAAGTCTTGTACATTATCTAAAAAGTGTTTTGCACCCCTTCTTGTTAGACTAGCAGGTTTCGAATTTTCTCTTTCTCCCCATAAATCAGAGTTGACTTTACATCTGCAGCAATCCATGCAAGACTTTGGCTCCCAGTGGTCCTTGTTATGTTTGCACTCTAGCCAACTCTTTATCTTCAAAGCTGCTACAAAAATAGCATTGTGCCATACCTCCTAGTTTAACATAGGGGAGAAAAGGCCCAGTTGTTACCTCAAGTTAACTAGGAGACATGGCCAAAAATCCACAATTGCAAATCTAAAACATCCTGTGGAAGTTCTTTTGAAAACAGAACTTGCTTTGAAGTTGCATTTTTTAGGCTTCAGTCTTCCTTGTGAAGCTCATTTCAGCAGAAAAACTGAAATTGCATTATTTCACGGAAGTGCCCTGCAGTGTTCGATTAACACCTTGGCTGCTGAATGGGGTGTGCCACAGAAAGCTGCTTTGTGATTGGCTGTCCATTAACTCTGTTTTTTTTAGGATTACTGTGTCCTTTCAGGAATTCCTATTCATTTTGTACTGAGCAATATGTTGGGCCCGTTGTTTTCATTGTTTTAGAACGATTAGAAGGGAACATGTTTTAATAATAAGGTTGAAAATTATATGCTTATTCCCTGCTTTTTTTTTTTTTTGTGACAATTAAATGCGTTTTATTTTAACAGTAATTAAAAGGCTAGCTTGGCATTGGAGTGAGACTTAGGGCTTCTTGCGGCCATTGCTGTCAGTTGCTGGTATATAGTCAAAAGACCTTAAAGGACCAGTGACATCAAATTTGTTTAAAAAAAAAAAAATTGTTGGTATACATGAAAAAAAAAGTCAAATTAAACTTTGAAATCACTAAGTCTTTATTAAGAAAAGGCGACAGGGTGACGATCCATAGTGCGGCACTTGATTTCTCCACCATGGCTTCCTTTTAGGAGATAGCCAGGGAGGAGGAATTGAGTGCCGCACGATAGATCGTTGCCGTCACCTTTTCTGGAGAGGAAGCAGAGTTTCGGTATATTATTTCTTAATATAGATTTGTCTTTGTTTTTCATTGTATACATTTTTTTTTGTTATTGATGTTACTGACCCTTGGTTAACCTTTAGGATAACTTTTAGTATGGTCACATTTAAAGGGGTTGTTCACCTTTGAGTTAACTTTTAGTATAATGTAGAGAATGATATTCTGAGACAATTTGCAATTGGTTTTCATTTTTTATTGTTTGTAGTTTTATAGTTATTTAGTTTTTTATTCAGCAGCTCTCTAGTTTGCAGTGTCAGCAATTTGGTTTCTAGGGTACAAATTACCCTAGCAACCCTTCATTGATTTGAATAAGAGACTGGAATATGAATAGGAGATGGACTGAATAGAATAAGTAATAAAAAGTGGCAATAACAATACATTTGTAGCCTTACAGAGCATTTGTTTTTAGATGGTGTCAGTGACCCCCATTTGAAAGCTGCAAAGAAACAGAAGAAAATTGCAAATCATTAAACTATGAAAAATAAATAATGAAGACTAACTGAAAAGTTTCTTAGAATTGGCCCTTCTACAATATACTATAAGTTAACTTGAAGGTGAACCACTCCTTTAAGCAACTTTTCAATTGGTCTTCATTATACATTTGTTATAGTTTTATAACTTTTTGCCTTTTTCTGACTGACTCCATCTAAAAACAAATGTTAAGCATGGCTACCGGTGTATTATTGCTACTTTTTTATTACTCCTCTTTCTATGCAGACCCTCTCCTATTCATATTCCAGCCTTGCAACCAGATTGCTGAAATGGAAAGCTGGAGTGCTGCTGAATAAAAAGCTAAAAAACCCAAAAGACACAAATATAAAATGAAAACCAATTGCAAAATGTCTCAGAATTATCTACATCATACTAAAAGTTAACTCAAAGGCGAATCCCTTTAACATGCTATTTCTACTGTTATAGAAATGTTTAGCAAAACCTTTTAATTTGTCATTCTTTATCAGATGGGAGAGGCTTGGTCATTAATTGTGATGCATTTTTGCCAAAAAAGCCACTCTCTGTCTGATTTGGCCACGTAACTGAGATGGTAAAATGGTACCTATGAACTTCTGCAGGACAAAGTCCTCATATGATGGGGTTTTCACACCTGTTTGATATCTGCCTGATTTTGCCAGATATTGGTTAGTCAGGTTTATCAGATGGCTCCATACATGGGTAAATTAGCTGCTGACTTGGTCCGGAGCAGTGATCCCCAATCAGTAGCTTGTGAGCAATGTGTTGCTCTCCAACCCATTGGATGTTGCTCTCAGTGGCCTCAAAGCAGCTGCTTATTTTTACATTCCAGGCTTGGAGGCAAGTTTTGGTTGTATAAAAATCAGGTGTACTGCCAAACAGAGTCTCCATGTAGGTTGATAATCCACATAGGGGCTGGGCTATCAATTGGCCAATCACAGCACTTATTTGGCACCCCAAGAACATTTTCATGTTAGTGTTGCTCCCCAACTCCTTTTAATTCTGAATGTTGCTCACGGGTTCCCTGGTCTGGAGGAACCGGTTGACCCTTGCACGGCCATCTTAAAGTGGTTGTTCACCTTCCAAACACTTTTTTCAGTTCAGTTGTTTTCAGATTATTCCCCAGAAATAGACTTTTTTTTTTTTTTTAAATGTACTTTTATTTATTTTTTTACCTTTTTTTTTTTTCAAAATCTAAATTTAAATTGAATGTTCCTGTCACTGGTGGCTGGCAGCTCACTAATTCAGCTGCAGAAAATTTTGCAATATTTAGTTGATACATTTCTGGAGTATTAGCAACTATTGTATGAGTTCTAACAGCTGCCTGTGATGAAACTGAGGGATTCTGCTCATTAGGGACAAAGGTAAGAAATGTATCGACTAAATGTATCAACTTAGAACAGTTTACAGGCTCGGTGCCCCCCCCCCCCGAGCTGCTTTAGGGTTTGCCTTCTGTCTGCTTGAATGAAGAATCGCCTGCGCTTATGCACTCCCGGCGATTTGATTTCCGAAGTCGTCCGATGTTTCAAAGCGATGTGAATGCATTAACGCAGGTGATTCTTCATTCAAGCAGACGGAAAGGAAGTTCGGGGAGATTGTCGCCACGCAGAAGAGGCGATAAGTTGCCAGATGACTAAATCCCCCCCGAATCTGCCTGTCTGCCCCAACACTTGGAAGTGCGCAACCACTGAATCAAAGTGAAGGGAGCAAAGAGAAGTTTCTTAGAATGTGCATTTTTTTGTTTCTTTACTTGTGAATTGCCAGCTTGTTTGGATTAATTGAAATAAATCAGTGTGGAAATCTGTCCGTCATTTGCATGCTAGGAAGCAGTGGGGTCTTTATAGAAGAATCATTACCCCGGTAATAGGGTGGAATCCTGTTGGTAAATCACACCCTCGATGAACGCCAGAAAACGGCAGTATTTGTGCCACCGGGAAATCTAATCACTTAATTAAACTTAATGCTCCTTTTTGTTAGTCACATTTCTTTATAAGAGGAAATGCCTTTCAGTGCTTGTACACTTTCTGGCAACTATTTGTTGCCCTGCCGAACTTGGGTCATAGCTGAGTATTATGACATAACCAAGTTGAAACACTTGATTAACTTTTAGTATGCTATATTCTAAGCAACTTTTCAATTGGCCTTCATTTTTTCAAATACTTTTTAAAATTATGTTGCTGCATTTTTCTAATGCTTTGCAGCTTTCTAATAGGGGTCACTGGCTCCATCTAAAAATAAATGCTCTGTAAGGCTACGAATGTATTGTTATTGCTACTTATTGCACATCTTATTATTCAGGCCTCCCCTATCCATATTCCAGTCTCTCATTATAATCAATGCAAGTTTGCTGGGGTCCCTAGCAACCAGACTGCAGAAATTGCAAACTGGAGAGTTGCTGAATAAAAAGCTAAATAACTAAAAAAAAAAAAAAAAACCCACAAATAATAACAAATGAAAATCAATTGTCTCAGAATATCACTCTTTACATCATTCTAGAAGTTACATCTTTACATCATTCTAGAATTTAATTTCAAGGTGACCAACCCGGTACAGTGTTAATATCCTGTGTTAATATACTATATTGTCGTGGCAGCACATTACAGGGATCGGCCATGCATCATAAAAACTTTAAAAAAAAACACAATAAAACTCTAAGCTGCCTCAGCTCATGATTTCCCAACTCTACTATTGGTATAAAAGCCACACACACGCTCTAGAGACAATTTACTGGAAGTGCATGAACCCCATATTTATACTTTTAAATCATAGCCAAAAAACTGTAGACAAGGAGGTAGAGCCAGATGAATACAGACAGACCACTCCCCAGTGTGTGGCAGGAATAGAAATGAACTCTGACCCCTCCCCTTTGTTTGTTTTTTTTTTGTTTTTTTTTAACCTTCCATTTTTCAGAAGATCCATATCTCGCCTTTTACTTCCATATCCCTCCTGTGGGGTTATAGTTGCCTCAAGTGACCAGCTGGGGTCCTGGTCAAATAATCAGGGAGAGCAGACTAATTTAACTTGGGTATAACTTATTGGATGAGCCTGTAAAGGACGAAATTATGACCTAACTTAGCAGAAACAATGCCCTAGATTTCAGAAAAGGGATCTCTTTGTAATAAAATTCTGCAGAATTCTCAGTTTTTTTAGCCATTTAGGAAACTGGTAGTAGTTCTAGAATTTACAGCTGGTTCTTGTTGGTGCTCATAATTGCTAGCAAGTACCTGTATCATTTTAATTGAATTTCAGTGAAATTTCTGTTGCCTTTGTATACATAGCTTGCTTAAACAAGCCGATCATTCAGATTTGAATGCATTGATAAGTCCATACTCCATGGAATCCAATAAACAAGTCAGTCCTGACCTTTACAAATGAACAACCCCGTTATGCTAGTCACTGTATCCCCTTTTGAAACTGAAAATGTATGTGTGCTTTCCTTTTTCTCCTAGGATCAATATCCTTCTCCATGCAAAAACCATCTCGATACGGTAAATGTTTATTGCAAATTCTGTGTGTTTTTAGTATATTTTAAATCAAAATGGGCAGAGATATGTAAATTAATTAATGGGTGACTTTTTTTCTTTAATTATACCACAATCTTTTGGCTCTCTTTCTATCTTTTGCATTCGGATATTGTTAAACCTATGTATCTAGTGAATGGGTTGATTTTAGTGCATTAATAAAACACACTGTAGGAATGGCAAGATGACTGGTATCTGATTAGTGATTAGTTATTCTAAAACAAGTCCAGTGTTTTACATTATTTCTTTGTGGCAGATCCATATCACAAAGAAAGCAAATGCAGTGGAACCTCAATTTTACATCCCCTGATTTTGTTTTCTCTCACTAGTAGTTAGAAATGTTGTACATTATGTTTTGAGCTTCTGTACCAGCCCAATGCCAGTAAACCACAGCCCTTTAGCAGTAAAGATCTGTGTCTCCCCAGTAGATGCCCCAGTAGCTCCCCATCTTCTTTTCTGCTGATTCACTGATTCACATGCTCTGTGCTGCTGTCACTTACTGAGCTTAGGGACCCACTCACAATATACAGTACATATAGAATAGAAATATAGTCACAATATAAGGCTCATTAGTATATAATTAAAAATGTTGGTATATGGCAACTCAGAAACTAGCATAATTAGCATCAGCCCAGTAGCATTAGGTTATATGACATACAATTCTCATTTTCTGCTTTATGATTTGTGACTACCCCTGGGCTTAGCTGCTCAAAGCACACTGAGCATGTGCGTGACCCACTCTTTATCTAATCCAAGACGGAAATTAATTTGACGGCTTTGGAAGACTGATGCATCATAGCTGTAGAGATGAGGAACATTTGGGTTGTTTCAATAAGATCAGAATATAAAATATGGCTTTTTTTGGGCGTATTAATTTTTAGGGTTTAAGTCTATTTGAAAGAATCCCACTATACTGTCCTTAGTTAATGCTGAGCATAACACATGAGCAGTATTTTATTATATAATACTGTAACATTGGCACTTGTTTAATTAGGTTCACCTATTCAGTATCCCCCTGCCCATAGCCAGAAAGTGAATTCTATACCAGTGATTTTCAACCTTGTGCCTCCAGCTGTTGAGGAACTACAAGTCCCACAATGCAATGAAGGAGTCTGACAGCCACAGTCAGGCAAATGCATTGTGGGACTTGTAGTTTCTTAACAGCTGGAGGCACAAGGTTGAAAATCACTGTTCTATACTGTATGTCTTGATCAGTTGCTTCCACACGAGGCCTTCTGTATCCAATAAAATAGCTTCTGTAAAGACAAGAATAAATTGGGAGACTAGAAATCGGTACAAAAGGGATTACATTTGCTTGTGATGAAGATCAAGTATGTGTGAGGCAACGGAAGGAAGCTGTGTAAGGGGAGGGCACACTTGCTAGAACTGTAACACTGCAATAGATCCCTCTATTTTAGCCTTGTATATTCGCTTTTAAGATTATAGCAAAGCTTTTAAAACAGTTTCTATGTGTTTGTACAGTGGCATGGCGTAATTTGTGTATTCGTTAGAAAGGCACTATAATTAATTATTCATCAGGAAATGTTTGAAAATGAATATTAGTCCTCCAGATGAAGGCTGTGTTGATTCAGAGGAAGTCAAAGAAAAGTTTTTCAATAATAATTTTGACTTGTGGACCAGAACTTCCTTCTTGACTTTTAACACAGCAATTGGTTATCCCTGGATTACAAACTCCTGAAGTATTGTGTGTGCAAAACATTTAATTCAGTATTTTTTGAAGACCTTTTAAGGTATTTAATAAACTGGGGGTTTTTTTTGCAGTTACTGTCCTCATACTGAAAGAAATCTTCCTTTGCAGCAACCTTCAAATACACCACTCTGCAGGGGTGACCTCTTGTTCTCTGCACGTTCCTAGGAATAAAAGTTTCCCAGATAATATATTGGATTTAAAACATTTGTGTCATATTTTCAATTTTTGGCTGCATGTTCTTTGCTTACATGTGAAGCCAGCTTAAAGGATAACAAACCCCCTCCACAGCTAAAAGCCCCCCCCCCCCGATTATCCTTCTCCCCTCCCTGCTTCCTCCCTACATAGTGTTCAACAGGATTAAGTGTCCCATCCAGCAACACTGACCCTAAATTTGCTGTGTAGCGCAGCAGAGCTCAGGGGCGCCGTGTTTGGTCACTTCGGTATCTTCCGGATCTTCCTCTTACTTTACGGTTATTTTCAAAGCTTTCCGGCTACAACTGTGTATGCCCCAAAGGCTGAAGTGTGAGTGATCTGAAGAGACCAAATTGACCGGAAAAGCAAATGTTGCTTAGTGTGGCTGGTTGGGTCACTTATTCTTCAGGATGGGGGGCTTGTGGACAAGGCTAATGGGGGCTTTTAGTGGTGGAGGGGTTAATTCTCCTTTACATAAAGCCACCGGGTTTTTATTGCAGGTATAGGGCTCTTCACATCAGTATGAGTGGTTTATAAATAAAGTCTCCCCTTCTATACATCCTGTCTGTCAAAACCGCATTACTATCTAATTCCCTTGTCATCCCGTGGTATTTCATTAGTGCTTGTCGACTATCTCCATAAATGCAGTGACATTCAAAGCATTATTATACTGACAAGATTATTATAGGATATGCCATATTACAGAGTTAACTTCCTGTTGTGTTTAGTTATTCTCCTTGAGCATAACTGAATGTTTTATGAGTGATTATTGGATACTGATCTCTTAATTAAGTTAAACCATGCACACTCTCTGCCCTAATATTGATATTAAACACCCGGAGGACATAGAATTGAGGATTCTTCTATTACAGTAAATTAACTATTTTGAACATGGTTAGATGAAGGATTTCCTTCTGGAGCCTACTGGCATTCATGCATTAACTAACCTTAATTCGGATTGAATTTGCATAACTCGCTAGTAGAATTGGACAATTTTGACCATAAAAGAAATGTGAATTTTCAATTTGACCCTTGAGAAATCTGCACCATAAAGTGTCCCTGTACCAGGCGCTATTGTTCTGTATCCAGTCCATGTGGAGAGCCATGGTTGAACAGGCAATGTAGAAACAAACAAGTGATCGTGTGATTTTATTTGGTGAATTAATATGCATTTGCTCACATCCTATTCAAACGAACTGTGACCTTGGAGAGCAAGAGAATTTTCATAAACACACTGATTTCTTTCTCTTGTTTTTGCAGGAATTCCAATCACTGTGCCACCTCCAGGTAAGTATATTTAATACGTCTGTTGTCTGGTCTGTATCATGTATTAGATTGTTAGGATTTACCTTGGCACTTTACAGGTATGGGATAGTTATCCAGAAAGCTCCAAATTACGGAAAGCCTGTCTCCCATAGACTCGATTATAATCAAATAATCCACATTTTTAAAAATGATTTCCTTTTTCTCTGTAGTAATAAAACAGTAGCTTGTACTTGATCCAAACTAAGATATAATTAATCCTTATTGGAAGCAAAACCAGCCTATTGGGTGTATTTAATGTTTACATGATTGTTTAGTAGACTTAAGGTAGGAAGACCCAAATTATGGAAATATCAGTTATCCAGAAAGCCCCAGGTCCCAATAATTCTGGATAACAGGTCCTGTATATATTTTTTTTTATATATTTCCTGAAATGTTGATCTAATTTTGCTTGATGCATATTTCCATAGATAAGAACAGACACTATCTTGATTTAAAGTTCAGAAAGCTTCCCGGCCAGCATTATATGTTTTTTGGGGAAAACCTCAATCGTTAAATATGTAAATGAATAATTTTTACTGTTTTTGTATCCTGTCAAAATCAAAGGAAAAGGCAACGCAGACATATGTAGTTACCTATAAAGATCTAAATAAAGATTAGATTTAGTACAATATTTGAAGTCCAAAAAACAAAAAACATTTTCCTGTTATGTAAAAAAGAAAACTATGCAGTCAAAGTAAATTTTGGGGACAGTGGAGCCCCTTTCAGTGTTGTACATGATCCAAACTAAGATATAATTAATCCTTATTGGAAGCAAAACCAGCCTGTTGGGTTTATTTAATTTTTACATGATTTTCTAGCAGGCTTAAGGTGTGAAGATCCAAATAGAATTCCTTCCCTTAAAAAAAAACTCTCTTAAAGGTATTGGTTATACAACTGCAGAACGTTAATTCTCTGTGAAGCTCTTGTCTGCGTTGCTACCAGGTACCACTACAGTCATTTCCCCTTTTTAATCATACAACCTGCATTTATTTCACATTCCAGGTAAGGTGAATTCACTGGACTCTCATTTAGGGGTCAAGGTACCATAATAAATGGAAAAGTGTAGCAAACACTAAACTAAAGGCTTCTAGTAAATATGTCTGGGAAAAAATTACAATGGAAGCAACAAATCGCTGGAAATGTACATTTAACTTTAATACAGTGAAACCTCAATTTTTACATCTTCCTATTTTAGGTTTTCCCTCATCTTACATTGTTGTTTTGTGGTCCCACCTTTATATTATGCATAATACTTTTCCCAGGTTTTACATTTTTCTGGATTTCCCGCCAGAAAAATGTAAAATGGGGGTTCTCGGGTATGTCATTAAAAAAAAAAAAAGTTTTATTTCTAATATATCCAAATGAATTATTTCAAGGTAAACTGTTTCCTCTCTTTAAGAACACAGTTATCTGCTCCTTGATCTGTTGAAGCTTTCAATTCTATAAAACAGCAGTGATTTACAGTTACAATAGCACAGGGCTGCCACCAACAGGGGTTTTCCTTAAAGCATGGCCCCATAAACTCAAGAAAATTAACTGGATTTCACATCCTATGCATTATCTGCTCGTTACTTGTTACCTGCAGTCAGTGAGGTTGCAAAATTTTGGACAAATTTATCAGTCAGGATAAAATCCATGGGAGTGGCAGCCCTGCCATAGAAATGTTAGCAAGTGATTTCTCTTTAAGAAGTTATTTAATTGCTTTCAGAGAAGACAGGAAAGAAAGTGAGTGTGAGAAAAATGAGCCCGAAACGCAGTAAGTTAGATTTAAACTTCTCTGTATATTTACTTGGTTCTAGTTTTTGCACTAGATAAACTCTGATTTTAGTGTCCAACATGGTAAAGCATTAAAGGGGTGGTTCAACTTCAGGTTAACTTTTAGGGGCAAATTTACTATTATTCCCCAAAAATAATTTGTTTCTATCCGATATTCGATTAGCATTCGATTTTCGAATGTCAATGGAATAGTTCTAAGCTACCTTTTATTCGACATTCGATTATTCGACGATCGAATACAAATCTATTCGATCAGTCGAATAAATCATTCGACTGAACAAATTAATTATTCGATTGTTCGAATGATTCGTACGATTCGAACGATCGAACACTTGAACACTTCGATCGTACGAATCCTATTCGATCAGGACTTAGTCTCAGAAGCCTATGGGAGTGCTCCCATAGGCTTCTATTGCAATTTGGTAGGTCCAATCTGCCGAATTAGGCAATCGAAGAAACGTAAAAAATAAAATCCTTCGCTGATCGAATGATTGAATATTCGTCCATTCGACTCTATTTGAATGTATTCGATCGTTCGACCATTCCCTATTCGATGATCGAATATGCCAAAATTCACATATTTGACCAAACAAAGAAATCCTACATTTGAAATGCGATCGAATTCGATCGAACTTCGAATCCTTCACGTGAATTTAGTAAATCAGCCCCTTAGTGTTATGGAATGACCAATTTTAAGCTACTTTTCAATTGGTCTTCATTATTTATTTTTTATAGTTTTTTTTTAACCTTCTTCTGACTTTAAACAACAGATGCTCTAAAACACTACAAATATATTGTTGCTGCTACTTTTTATTAATCATCTTTATATTCAGGCCTCTCCTGTTTGTATTCCAGTCTCTCATTTAAATCATTGCATAGTTGCAAGTATTTGTTGGATCCTAGCAACCAGATAGCTGAAAATGCAAACCGGAGGGCTGCTGAAGAAAAAAGCTAAATAACACAAAAGCCACAAATAATGATAAAATTAAATCCAGTTGTAAATTGTCTCAGAATATCACACACAGAATATCTACATCATACCACAATTTAATTTAAAGGGATTATTTACCTTAAAGCAGTGGTCCCCAACCTTTTTTTTACTTGTGAGCCACATTTAAATGTAAAAAAGAGTTGGAGAGCAACACAATCATGAAAAAGTCCAGAGGGATGTCAAATAAGAGTTGTGATTGGCTGTGTGGTAGCCCCTATATGGACTGGAAGCCTACAGGAAGCTCTGTTTGGCAGTACACCTGGTTTATAAGCAACCAAAACGTGCCTCTGGGGGTGATATCACTCCAACTTGCAGTAAAGAGTGATTGAAGTTTATCACAAGTCACATGACTTGGGGCAGCTGGGGAAATTGACAATATGTCTATCCCCATGTCAGATTTCAAAACGAAATATAAAACAAATGTTTGCTCTTTTGAGAAATGGATTTCAATGCAGAATTCTGCTGGAGCATCATTATTTACTGATGCATTTAGAAAAAAAACATTTTTATCATGACTGCATCCCTATGAGTATGACATAGACCTTGATCTTCTGATACAATTTGCAATTGGTCTTTACTTTTTATTTTCTATATATATATATATATATTTTTTAAATTCTTTAGCTTTTTTGTTTCGCATCTCTTCAGTTTGGACCATCAGGAGGGTATCTGTTGCTAGGGTCCAAATTGTCCTAGCAACTAGATGGTAATTTGATTTAGAGACTGGAATATGTATAGGTTGGCAGAAAAGGCAAATTCATAACTATAAAAATGAAGGCCAATAAAAACGTTGCCAAGAATCAACCATTCTATGACATAACTAAAAGCTAACTCAAAGGTAAACCATGCCTTTAACAAGGCAAAACCCTTTCAGTTTGGGTGCTTTTCCCCACTGTTGTGAAGTGAAAAAGAGAGAGGCACCCTTGTGCACTGACTGGAAGGAGACTGAAGAAGGCAAATCATTCAAAAATTAAAAAAAAGAAAAAACAGATAATCGAAAAGTTGTAAAGAATTAGCTACTTAGGTTATAGGTTTTTTTTTTATACTAGGGCTTGAATTCTCCTTTAAATGGTTGTATCTAGATCTGATATGTTTTAGATGCCCTCTTATTGCAAGCAGATCGCATATTGATGAGGCATGGATTTAAGCAAGTAATCTAGATGCACGGAGTGTTGGCTATGAAGTAGAGAGATTTTTAGTGTGTAATATCTGTATGGAGTAGCCCCTTTAAAGAAGCATATCATATCTTGTGGGCGTTTGAAAGGAAACTCAAGTTGTCCATTTTTTCAAGGAACGGTTCAGTGTATAAACAAAAACTGGGTAACTAGGCTGTGCAAAATAAAAATGTTTTTAATATACTTTATCCAAAAGTGTAATGTATAAAGGCTGGATTGACTGGATGTCTAACACGATAGCCAGAATCCAACTGCTAGTTTATTAGTCAATGGCTTGAAGGGGGCCACATGGGACATAAATGTTCAGTGAGTATTCTTTTGCTATTTAGCACGCAGCTCAGATTCACTGATTGGTTACGGACTGTTAACCAATCTGAAAGCTGCAATGCAAGAAGTTGGATTCTGGCTATAATGTTAGCCACCTGCTCACTCCAGCTTTTATACATTACATTTTTGGCTAACTGCGGTAAATATATTGAAAACTTGTTTTTATTTTTTACCTTTAAGGCATCGCTACTCACTGTGTGAAGTTATTAGGATTTTAAAATCAATATGGATGACACAAAAGAAAAAAAACCGTCTCAAGAATATTAACCTCTCATTCTCATTTCAGGTTTCCCTCCTCCTCCTGGAGGTCCCCCGCCATCACTTATCCCAACAATAGAAAGGTATGTAACTCCAGAACTAATTTATACAACGCTTCTTTATTTGTAGTTTTACTGACTGTTACAAAGGTTCTGTACCACACACTTTCTGTACCCTGCAGTTTTCAATGGTATGTAATACAATATGACACCAGTCCATCTGTGAATGTGCTTGGTGCATTGCCAGAGCCCACAAAGGACACTGGCATTAAAGCTGCCATCCAGCAGATGTAGAACCACATAAATAAATATGAGCACAACCAACATTGTCACTACTCCGAGCAATTCAATAAACAAGTTTATTCGCAAAAAATGATGGCTCCATTTCTACCTGGATAGCCTTCATTTGAACCAAGTGTTTTGTTTGTTTTTATTTTGAGAATAAAATGCAAATGTGTTATTTGCCTATTCTTGCACTATGCAATGAAAGTGGGTCCCAGAATTGAACTGCAAAGCTTAATCTTGTTTCACAATCTGACTGTTCCTGTGCACTAGCTGAAATCATTCCTTGTCTGAAATAAGTGTACTGTTCCCTGCTCCGTACAGCACAAAACACATTTTGTGGTAATCATTTCGGACTATTCACTGGATACTTGCCACGCTAAAAAAAAAAAAAAAACATTTATATGCCAGCTCAGCAGGATGAAAACAGACATCAGCGTGCATTGATGGAAAAGAGGCCTTTGAAATGAAGCCAGTTTTTTTTTTTTTTTTTTTACATTAACAGTGGAAACCTTACCAGCCAAAGTTAATGTTAGAGGCAGTTCTTATTCTTATAAGTCTGGAAAGGATTTAAGCCAATATAAGCACAGAAGCCTAGGCATTCTGTCTTTTCATAACTTTTCAGTTAGATACATTTCTTTAAGGGAGTAGGAAGTACTTAAAGGTGAGAGACATTGAGCTCCACTGGTGCGTCTTATAACTTTTCCAGAATACCCACCTGGTGTGTATACACAAACAGGCCCGAATTTACAAATTTGCTGCCCCTAGGCCGGCTCCTCTCCTCTCCCCTGCCGGTGCTGCCCCCCTCCACTTCCGGTTTCTCCCTGTCCAGCATGCTGTCCTCTTCCCTCTTCCTGTGCGTGCACATGCGCACTTCTTAACACTCGGGAACAGCACTGTGCCATCCCCTTTGCTTCCCCCTGTCCAGCACTGTTGCCTCCACTTCTGCTTCCCCCTGTCCAGCGATGTTGTCTTCCCCCTGTATTGTGCGTGCGTGTGTGTGTGGGAACAGCACAGGAGGTCGACGTGAGTCTCCAGTGCTGGTTACTGTTGCGACTGGGCGGCATGTCACCCTTGACATTGTACCGCCCTAGGCCTGGGCCCATGTGGCCTTGCCACAAATCCGGGCCTGTACACAAACACACACACACAAATAACAGGCAACACCAGGAATTTAATTTAAAAAAATGTGTAACCAACATGGCCAACATTCGGTCCATTTTCATTTATACATTTTAAAAAAAAAAGCATGATACAGTTATGGAACCTGTTTTCCACAATGCTCGGGAACTGGGGTAAACACATCTTTCCATAATTTGAACCTTCATACCTTAAAAAAAATTTTTTCAAAATGCTCCAGATAACAGCTCCCTAATGCAAGATAACCACTGCTTAGTAAATCTAAGATCAGCACTGAATAGTAAAACCCATGTCCCACTGCGTACTATTCAGTTACATTGAGAAGGAAAAACAGCCTGCCAGAAAGCAGTTCCCTCCTAAAGTGCTGACACAAGTCACATGACCGGGGCATCTGGGAAATTGACAAAATGTCTAGCCTCATGTCAGATTTCAAAACTGAATATAAATATCTGTTTGCTCTTTTGAGAAATTGATTTCAGTGCAGAAGTCTACTGGACCAGCACTACTAACTGATGTGTTTAAAAAAAAAAAAAAAAAGTTTTCCCATGACAGTTTCCCTTTAAGTCTGCTAAAAAAATCATTTACACATTAAACCCAATAGGCTGGTTTTGCCTCCAATAAGGATTCATTTTATTTTCTTTTGGGTCAACTACAAAGTACTGTTTTATTATTACAGACTAGAAGGAAATCATTTTTTAAAATTTGGATAAAATGAGTCTATTGTAATTTGGCAGTTTCCAGATAACGGGTCCCATACAGTAAAAGTCTACCTTAGTTTTCTGCATTTCATCCTTTTGTCACCCTTATAAGGAAGAAATAAGATAAATAAAATCACATTCTAGCCAGTGCTATTAGTTGCAGCAACACCATAAGCCTCCTTTCTCCCAAAGTGGAGTCCAACGTATCTAATCAAGAAGCATCAGGGGAAACGGGTGTATGAATGCACCGATGAGCACCTAATGATCAATTGGCAGCCCTTACATTGTCCTTGCATTGCAACGCCTCTATAGCTGAAAACTATATCTGGACTACCTACAGTTACCCATGTTTGATAACACAGACACACTTGTGTTCCATCAAATATTACGCAGCTGTATCTTCATTGTAAATGAGCTGCTTGTAGTAGAGCCTGGCAATACCATTCTTTTTCAGGAAAGGGTGCAGTTTTATTATTGTTAATAATTTTGATAGACATGCATGCTTCAGGTCAAGAGAAAACTGGCTTCTGAGCAGCTACTTAAAATGCCTGTAGGTTCATTTAAAAGGTCTAGAAACATTACTTACTCATGAATAATTCATATTATTTCCCATGATTTTAATTTCTTTCTAGTGGTCACTCTTCTGCCTATGATGGGCGATCAGCTCCTGCATTTCCTTATGGCAGTGGTAAGTTTATATTTTGTCAGTGCGTAATTCTACCATAGTTAGAATTGCGTAGTATCGATATCTTTATACCTAAAGATGCATCAAAAAGTCAGATTGTCTGGTGGGAGATTAATTAAAAATGATTTTGTCCTAATCTTCTTTGCTAAACCATTGGAATAGCATTCAGGCAATAACAAACATGATAGTGTCCCTTTAGATTTCAGGGGGAGTGAATTCATAAAGAGTATCCGCTTCCATTCTCTGACACTGTACATGTGTGTGTATAAGAGCTTTCTGGCACAGCAGTCACAGATGCCCTCTGAAACACACTGTTTATATATCTACAGGGTTTAGAGAATTTATTAGCTGACTGACTGAGATCTGAACACCTAAAGGCAGCACATATTTAGCTATATAAACAACTTCATATGCTTCATATGTAATATAGAACACAACGTTTGCTCAGGTGCAGAAGCCCATAGTTTGCCTGTTTATAAGCAAACATTTGACTGGTTGCTATCAGT
Organism: Xenopus borealis; assembly: GCA_024363595.1. Taxonomy (NCBI): domain Eukaryota; kingdom Metazoa; phylum Chordata; class Amphibia; order Anura; family Pipidae; genus Xenopus; species Xenopus borealis. The sequence continues at coordinate 38,529,703 of CM044431.1, forward strand.
ACTACCTTCTTATTGGCTGCTATAGGTGATAACTGTAGCAAACTTTACTGTCCCACTTTATCTTTAATAACAGAAAATCCTATTGCAATATATGTGCTTGCAAATTAAGGGGCAAATTTACTAAGGGTCGAATTTCGAATGCAAAAAAAATTCGAAATTCGACGAGGGAATAGCGGGGAGTAAAAAAAAAATTTGAATTCGAATTTTTTTTGCGCAATTTGATTGCGAATAGGGAATTTTTCTTATTCGATCTTAGGGAATGATCCCCATTTCGGTAGGTTTAATCTGGCGAAGTAGGTGATCGAATTTAAATTTAACTGGTGAAGTATTCGACCATCGAATTTTCGAATATTCGAATAAAATTAAATTTGAATATTCAAATCATTCGAATTCGAATATTTGATGGTTGAATTTGCCTAATTTGCATATTCGAAATTCGAATCTTTTTGAAAATTTGATCGAATATTCGAATCCTTCATGTGAATTTAGTAAATCTGCCCCTAAGTGTGTAGATATATATACACACACACACACACACACAACACAGAGATGCACACCAAACAATGTAGAAAACAACTGCCCAAAAAAATTTCCTACATCTGGTTCATTAAGAATTGTATTGCTTCATTATACATTTTACAAAGGGACTAAGTTTTACCTGCAACTTAGTTGTTTCTTTCAAAACAAAACTCCCAAACTTTGTTGCCCTTTTATTAGACACCAGTGGGATCACCTGACTATTGCTGGGAGGGGTGGGAGCTACAACAAGGAGCTGGTCACTGCTCCTATATGAACTATAACAAATAAGGGAAAGTTGTGCTCACCACTCATTTTTAAAACCATTAGGCGGGAGTGCAATAAGGCTGTGACCACAAAATACATAAAGGCAAATGCAAACGGTCCTCTGCACTCAACCCATTATCAATATATTTAAGACATTGAGACATTTTGTGCATACAGCTACTAAAAAATGCCTTACCCTTTAGACAAAAAAGGTGAAACTTTCCCTTGTTTGTTATTGTTCATATAGTAGCAGTGTGGTTTATTTCAGACTTGCTGACCTGACATATTTGGGACCCAGAGCAGTGCCCTTTCTCAATTGAGAGACAAAACTCGCCTTTTTTAAAATCATTTTACCACAATATATACCATAATAATGGAGGACACACACAGAAATATCCACCAACTGCTTGATCAGCAAGCACATCCACAGCAATTACTTACTTAAAAAATGAAAAAAATCCTTTTATTCTGCAAAATCAATGATTTGGTCACATTCAGACCTTTATCATGAGGATCAATGTTGGAATGCACAGTGATTGCAAATTATTATATTATATGCAGTTCTGGTGGGTAGAGATGTACCCAATTATGGCCATTATAGAAAAATATAGGGTTTATATGTCTTTTAGGGGATGATGATGTCCCCATAAATACAGAGGTGACCAGACTGGCAGTAGTACAAACTCTTCTTCCTGAAACTTTTTTCTCCCAGCAGCTGAAGCTCAATCACTCTCAGTCCACTTCAGAACTGCTTGCTTTTTGGTTACATAGAATGTTTTTAGAAGCAGAAGAAGGAAAGCCGTGGGGAATCCCATCTGCGTGCTATGTACCTACAATCTTAGTCTTAACTTTGATATTTTCCCTGGCGCACGCCCCAGCTTCGCTTGTGTATTTTTGGACGCTGACTAGCAAAAGTTGCAGAGTTCATTTGGTGTTCAGCCATTATATACTGTGAAGGCCACACGGAAAGAGGAAAGCAGAGACACTCGGAGCTGCTGCAGCACTGCAGCTAAAATGGTTAAAGCATCTTTTCACAGGAAGGGCCGGGGACTGCCATAAGATGAAAGCTGATGCTCACACTGAAACAAATCTATTAGCTTGCATATTACATTCAAATCCCCAAAAGACACTACACATCTTGTTGACATCATGACATGTCAAGGAAATTAGTGGGCCAGTGAGCCCAGCTGCTGCTTGCTGTTTCTGGCAGCCTGCCCTGAATAGGGAATTTTAGTTTTGGCAGCTCCGCACACTAGATATTAAACTCCTTCATTTTAACTCTCTTTTCATTCACCGAGTTCTGGGATCTATTTCATTTTAGGGTTGAGACACAAGGGCAGATTAGGCGACAATCTCCCCAAACTGCCTTCATGTGTCTTCCCTTCCTCTGTAATGAAAAGTCGCCTGCGCACACAGTGCTTTGTTTTCCGAAGTCGCTCTAAGTTTGTTCAGGAAATCTGCCAGTGTCTCCACCCTAAAGCTCCCCATAGACGCGACGATTCTTCTTTGGTGGACGACTAGGGTTGCAAAATTTTCTTGAAAAAATACCGGCCTTCCTGTATATTTTAACTTTTTTCCTATAGGAATCAACCATCAAAAATACTGGACGACTGTTTTCAGTGCAGTCCGACCAATACATCATAATCGTGCAGTTTTTTCGTCCGACATCTGTCTGACAATTGATCGGCCAGGTTAAAAAATCTTTATTGCTCCCAGTGCAATCTGTCTGTGTTTGCAGGACCAGCAGGCAGCTACCTTTCAGTTTTGCTGGCAATATCGCCTGAAATGGTCTTTTTAGTTGATCGATTCGTACGATTGTTTTGAGATAATCGTGGTCTCACGATGATGATCAAATCGTTTAGAAAATCTTTACATCTGTGGCCAGCTTTAATGGCATTGTAGCCTATATATTGATGATCACTTCAGCACTTTGCATATATAACATTTGTCCGTATTTAGGAACTCCATAGCAGCCAATCAAATTATTTTCAAACAGCTGACCAGAAATGAATACCTGTTGGTATTCTGTGGGTTACTATGCTTCATCTGTATCTGTAGAAAGCGCAGACTCCAATAGCTGGCCAATCACTGGTCTGTTTTGTTGTTTGAGTTAATTTCGCTAACCCTGTATTTGCTCAACATAAGACTTTCTTAAACCTACCTAATGTATCGGCTGGTAAATCTGGCAGATATTTTACAACCTCACAGCTGTAATTAAAGGACATGAATGGGTTAATACCTCACGCCATAGAACATACCAATATCATGCCTATTTCATTAGAGGGGCATATTGCCCCTTTAATTGCACCAACTTTAGCAGCTCCCACATCTGTTCATTGTCTTACGCAGCATTACTTTGTGCTACCTGTGCCATATGCAAGGCAGCCATGTTTGCATTGTATTAAACCAACTGACTGTACAAAAATAAGATTTCTGCTTTGCAGTGCACATAGGTTAAAAAATGGAAACTATTAACAAGCTTTGTAAACCTCAAGGTTGAGGTATGGCAGCATTGGACTGGGCCGACGGTACACCGGGCCCTGGCCCTCATAGGCCCCTGCCATCCCGCCTCCCCTGATCTCCGGGCCCCAATTGCGGCACCCGGTGGGCCCCCATGTCCAGTCCGACTCTGCAGGTAGGGGATCTGTTATCCAGGATGCTTGTTATGGATAATTTGAATTTCCATACCGCAAGTCTTAAAAACTAATTTAAACAGTAAATAAACCCAATAGGATTGTTTTGCCTCCAATAAGGATTAATTATATCTTTGTTTGGATCAAGAACAAGGAACTTTTATTATTACAGAGAAAAAGGAAATCCTTATTAAATGGGCTATATGGGAGACTGCCTTCCAACGCAGAGCTTTCTGGAGAACGGGTTTCTTGATAACCTGCTTTTTCACAAAGAAAACAAACTGTTGCTGCTTTATATTTGTCCCTTTGTTCAATACAGTAAAGTCACTGTGTGTACTTCCATTAGTGAGGCGTTATGATCAAACCCCCCCCCCCCAGGTCTAAACCCCAGCACTGTAAGAAAATAACTTGAGATACAGAAAATACCCAAGAGGCACAATGTTAAATTGGTATTGAGGTAGAGTAATGTACTATGTAAGTTTCTGGTGAATTATTCCTTTTTAATATACTTCCACAGTCATTGCAGAGATGCTGTTCTGTTGCTCTTTGCTTGGATAAATTGGTTTCAAACACACCCAGCGCTGCTTCAATCAGGGACTCAAAGCATTTCTATAACGGCCCTGTGCAATGGCTGCACATTAGAAATCTGCACCATTTTCTTTAATGCCAAAAAAAAACATGCTCTTATTTGATCCCGGAATCACTTGCAACTATTTTTTTTGGTGTTTAATGAAACAGAGGAAGTTCTGGAAATAAAAGCTCATAGACATAAACTCTGATTTTGCAGATTTGTGTTTGTAATTGTCATACAAATGTGAAAGTGCAGAATTAAAAAAACAAAAAAACAAAATCGAGCGACATCTACCTCCCCCCCAAATCATATCTTTCAAAATATGTCTCTGGATATAACCAAATCGTACTTGTTCATCCAAACCCAATACAAACCCTTATAGTCACGCAACGTTTTAATTGAATGCGACAATTCATGATTAGTGCAATTTTGTTTTTTGCAATTTTAATGTGCCACTTAGTATTTTTAGCATTTGTCTTGAACTTTTTGTGGATGAATCAGTGTTCAGCCGAATCCAAAAATAAAAGATTTGGTTCAGCCAAGGAATAAGGATTCAGGCGTATCAGTCAATCTTTACCCTCCATCAACAAAATCCTGTTTTCTGTTAAAAAAATGAAGGCAACCAAAACAATACAACACTATTGTAGTGTCCTTGACAAGAGGGCCATCAATAGTTCCAGTCAAGCACACAGTTTGAGCCAATAATTCAACCCCAGCAGCTATTGATTTGGTTAAAGAAGAACTAAAACGTAACTAAAGAAGGATAGAAATGTTGTACATTGTTTTGTGCTTGTGTACCAGCCCAAGGCAACCACCGCCCTTTAGCAGTAAAGATCTGTGTCTCCCCAGTAGATGCCCCAGTAGCTCCCCATCTTCTTTTCTGCTGATTCACTGATTCACATGCTCTGTGCTGCTGTCACTTACTGAGCTTAGGGACCCACTCACAATATACAGTACACATAGAAGAGAAATAGTCACAATATAAGGCTGATTAGTCATTAATACAGATAATTACTACATGTCGGCACAGAAACCAGTGTAAGTAGTATCAGAATTTAATAATCAGCCCTGTAGCATCAGCTTATATCACAGACAAACCTCATTTTCTGCTTGATAATTTGCGATAACCCCTAAGCTTAGCTTCTCAACAGCTGCTCAAAGCCCACTGAGCATGTATGTCAGACACTTTCCAAGATGGTGACCCCCTGTGACAAGTTTGAAGTCCTGGATCATTGCTGCTATTGACAAGCTGAAACTTTAGGCTGGTGAATTAAGTGCAGTATATAAAATATGGCATTTGTAGCCATATTCATTTTTAGGTTTTAGTCCTCCTTTAAGTCTGGTTTATTGTTTTTAGGGCAGAGGATACAGAGGCCTCAATCTTGTATAAGGAAAACAAAATTCCAGAAAATAGTTATATGGATATTTGTACTACTTGGTTTTCCCCTTCCCTGCTAGTGCTTGATCAGCTGTCTTGTCTGGTCTGCATCTGCAGTGTGGATGTGCACCATAAATATACTCCTTACTATAATTAAATTATAGCAATATCTGCCCACCCCCCAAAAAAAAAAAAAAACTTGTTGTCTGAAAAAAGAATGTGTTGCTTTTGTTTCTCCAGTCCTATAGTCATTCGTTCAGCTGAATACAAGTCCTGGGTTCTGTGCATTGTTCCTATAGGGTGCCATGTATATCTAGGATAAGTTTCTATGCAGGGTGGTGTATCCTTGTGCAGCCTACTGTGTACAGACATTACTTTGGCACCACAAGCAATGCACTTATATGCCCAGATGGAATAAACCTGAGATTTTAATAATGGAAGCCCTAGAGATGTATGCAGCTGCAGTAAAAATATATTTGTTCCCTGACTTTCCATGTGTTCTGTTTTGTCTTTTTGCAGTGTCTTTTCCTCACATGCCTGGTTCTGCTGGTCCGTGGTCCAGTCTGGTAGATGCCTCCAAACCGTGGGACTACTATCCCAGGAGAGAGAAGGACAGAGACCGTGACAGGGAGCGAGATCGAGAACGGGACAGAGATAGAGATCGTGAGCGAGTCCGTGAGAGGGAACGGGACAGAGAGCGAGAGCGAGATCACAGTCCAAGCGCAGGCGCATATAATAGGTGAATAGTTCTGAACGGCACATTTGTATTAACTTCAAACAACACAATTGATACCAGCACTCTTCATGGCAAGCAAGTGAGAGCTGCTATAGTGCTATGAGATAGGGGAATATATTATATGTATATTAATCATTAGATTGTCAGACCCCATCCCAGTGTTTGTCTTCTATGCAGCTTCAGCCATGTTTAAAGGAATAGTAACACCAAAAAAAAATTGTTTTAGTACTCTTGCCCTGCACTGGTACACCTGGTGTGTTTGCTTCAGAAACACTACTATAGTTTATATAAACAAGCTGCTGTTTAGCCATTTAAAGCACAGGTAACATTGCAGATACCAGCTGTACTCTGTAGAACCCATTGTATTCTATTGAAAAGCATATCTGTTACTGCTAAGTAACCTGTGCCTTTCTCCTTTTGTTGCTTGAATGGCTGCCCCCCATCACTACATAGAAACTTATTTATATAAACTTTACTAGTCTTTTCTAACGTAAACACAGAATTTTAGTTATTTGAATAACTTTAAAATGCTTTTATTTTTTGGTGTTACTGTTCTTTTAAGTCTAGATTATTCCCTGGTTATCTGGCCATAACTTATCACCCCCGCACCCTTCTGTAGCATCCTGATGCCCTTGATGCATAGTTGCAGTTTGAACAGACTCATAACTTTTGCTTTTTCGTATGAAACCTTGTACTTGCTATACACACCATTCAGAAGATAGTGTGGTATTTTCTAAGGATTTGTCTTATGCCGTCTCATGTACTGAATCATTTGCAAAGCTTTTCCCTGAGTGCGTATGTACTCATTTATTGGTAGGTAACCTTACTGGCCTGTACAGCCCTCCAGCAACATCAGCTCCATAGTTTAGACAATGGATTATTGACTAATACTTTGCTGAAGTCTGTGATGTCACAGCAATGTCTGCTTTGTGTTTGCAGCTCACATGTATGATGGTCGTGCTCTGCTTTGGGTTATTTCCTAAAATGGTGAGCTGACATGGTTAAACCTGTGGACTTTACTCTTGGGTTCATGTCCATTGTCAGCGCTCCATGTGGTGTTAGTCTTAAAGGAGAATTCAACTCATAACCTAAAAAACCACTATCCTACATAGACTCCGCTCCCTCCTCCCCTCAGCCTACCCCAGGCAAAATGTACAAAATAGGGGGTATGTGGAAGCACTCTAAAGGCAAAGTTATAGTGTA
>CM044431.1:38544280-38596954 GCA_024363595.1 Xenopus borealis
TATGCAGAAGTATAGAGGAGAGAGAGAAGAAGAAGGCAATCAAATTAAACATATTTCAAAAAATTACTTCATTTTTCTCTAATTTTAAAAAAGTACTGTTTTCTCATTAAAGAGGTAAAGGAATTTATTTTTAAATATTGGATTATTTGGATAGAATGGAATCGATGGGAGATGGCCTTCCTTTAATTCTGAGGTTTCTGTATAATGGGTTTCCTGATAAACATGTACAAGCGTTAATCATACAATCTAAAAATGTTGTTCAATTATAAAAAGGTGATTGTCCTATAGGGTCCCACTGAAAACTTACTTCTCAAACCAACACACAGTCTTGGGCACTGTTTCAAAATTGAGGTGCTCTGGTGCCCCCCCTGACTAATACGGACACCCCGAAACTAAGCTGCCTTGGACAATGGGATTGAATGACTCCTGCACTTCCCATTTTTCCCAAGATGATGGCCAGTCTCTTTATTATATAGGTTTGGTGGCTTTTCATTGCCAACAGCAGTGATCCCCAACCAGTAGCTTTTGAGCAACATGTTGCTCTCAGTGGCCTCAAAGCAGGTTCTGATTTTTGAATTCCAGGCTAGGAGCCTCCTGTAGGCTGCCAGACCACGTAGGGGCAACCAAATAGCCAATCACAGCCTTTATTTGCCCCCCCCCCCCCACATTTGAATGTGGCTCACGGGTAAAAAAGGTTGGGGATCCCTGGCCAACAGTAATTTCCTCCTCACTTCCAGTCTGGGACATCTGATTTCAACCTGTTTCAATAGTGTTTACTTTTTCCCCCTACACTTCTTGGGGTGAAGCTTCCTTCCCACCAGTCAGCTGCTTTTACTTAGAGCTTATATTTACATTTTATCACAGATGTTGTGCTTAAACAAAGGACCTAATTAATGCCTTGTTCTTCTCTGTGGTCTCTGGGAGACTGTTTACTCTTGTGTAACCTGTGTTACTTTAGCTGGGAGGAGGATTGTAGCCACTGGGGATCACTGAGTGGGTGAATACTGGATCATTATTAGATGGCTTGGCTAATAGAATGTAACAAAGTGTCCCTTTGTAGAACCTGTGAAATGCTTTGAGCACAGATCCTTGGTACAGTTATGGGACATGTTAAAGGTAGACAATACCCCCAAACAACATAAAACAGCTGCTTCATGTGAATAAACCATTTTCATAATAATATACTTTTTTAGTAGTATGTGCAATTGGGTAATCATAAATCGAAAACTGCCATTTTAAAAAATAAGGGCTGCCCCCTGGGATCATATGATTCACGGTGCACACAAACAAACTATACGTTAGGTCACATCAGCCAATTAACAGACAGAGTGGTTTCTTTTGCCTCCACACTTCTTCCTGTTAGGGTTGGGGCAGATCAGGGAGATTTAGTCGCCGGCACTTTGATTTGCCTCACAAGGAAACTTCGGGCGACTTTGGAAATTGAAGCGCTGTGATTGCATTAGTGCAGGCAATTCTTCATTCAAGCAGACTGAAGAAGGCAGTTTCAGGGAGGTTGTTGCCGGGTAGAAGAGGCGATTAGTCGCTAGGTGACTAAATGTCCCCGAATCTGCTTGTCTGCCTCAACCCTTACAGTTAGAGTTGAAATATTTCTGGTCAGGTGATCTCTGAGGCAGCACACAGACCATCACGAAAAGGTGTCGCAACGGAGATCCGACGCAACACGATTGTCTGACGCAAATGCTGCAAGCCGTTGCGACTCCATCCGACTTCCTATTATTTACCTTGTTCCCGTTGGGCGTTTTGTCACCCAGTGCGGATCCGACGGAAACGCAGCTAAGTCTGCTGTGTAGTTCTGCCCTAAATGGGGAAAAAAGCCTTTGTTGCCCATTAGAGTTCATTTACATGCTGTAAAAACTCACATGGTTTTATGAGAAATGCAAACGATTGTATTCGTGTGTGTAAGAAGTGTCCTTCCCCTGGGCAGAGCATTGGGCAAGAGAGTAGGAGGAAGCCTGTCTTTAATCTGAATGAGCATCTGGATGTCTTTCTGCTCTTCCTTCTCTTACGTGCAAACATCAACTTAAATGCCCTAAGGTTCCTGCTCACAGAATATATATACACCTTTGGCATCTCAGTCAAATTGTTGACTTTGTACCAATAACCTTTGTTTAGTGTTCTTCCCATGTAGGCACAGCGTGGGACAGCCCTAAGAAGAAAATCCCACAAGCAGATCCTTGTTTAAGAGTTACATTTTCCCGCTGACATGACCCTGCTTAATGACCCCTCTAATTCCTTATGAATCACTTTCCCCCAAATGTTTACAGGCTTATTTATGAGACCTTCCTTGCAGTAAAGGTAATGTCACTGCCAAATCCCACTCTTTACCACAAGCTGCCTAATGTATGTATTCTGGGAATAGGGAACGGCTAATGTGCTCAGAATCCTGTGCCTGGGGTAAGGGCGTATGTTTTGCCCTAGCTGGTAAATTAAATAAGGCTTGATAAAGGGCCCGGAGGGGACCAAAACGTTACCCTTTATGCCGATACATATTGCTGAATATAGGGTTGCCACCTTTTCTGGAAAAAAATACCGGCCTTCCTATATACTTGTGTTTTTCCCTATTAATAACATTGGGATCAGCCATCATTTTTACCGACCAGGCCAATAATGGCCTGGCCGGTAAAAATGAATAAAACGCCAACTTCGCTACGCAAATTAATGGTGTGCTCCTGGCTGATCTTCTGGTAGAGCAGCCAACACTTTCTACAAGTGATTATTATTATTCAGATTACTCCACTATCCTGCACTTGCTGTATATATTGTCATTTTTATTTCATTCTTAGACCCACCAGTGTCCTTGTAAGGATCATTAATAAAAACATTTTCTCCTGCATTGAGCATTTCTAGGCTTGCAATTTCTTTTAGCCTCTATTCTTACTCTTTGTTTCCCACAGTGAGGAAGAGCGATACAGGTACAAGGAGTATAACGAGCGAACAGAGAGGAGCTACGAGCGTCACAGAGAGAGAATCAGCAGAGAAAAGGAGGAAAGACACAGAGAGAGGAGGCACCGGGAGAAAGAGGAGTCGACCCGTCACAAATCATCCCGAAGGTTTCTACATTCATTTGCTCTTCTTACTTTTAATTCTCATTTTATGGAATTTAGAGGCACATTTATCAAGGGCTGGATTTTTTTTTTTTTTTTTAAACTCCCATGAATCGAAATTTATTATAAATTTAATTTTCTAAACAGGATTGACCCAAAAACGCAAATCAAATTCAAACTGAATTCTTGATTCAAGCTTTTTCTCCAAAAAAAAAAACTTGAATGTCAGGAAGGCTGCAAACGACTCCAAATGAATCCCTGGACGTCTCCCATTGGCTTAAACAGCAATTAGGCACGTTTCAGGTGTGCGAATAGTCAAATTTGAGTTCTTAAAGGATCTCAAAAATCTAATTCAATTTTTTTGAAAAACTCAAATCAAGTTGAATTTGACAGTTCTGACCATAAAAAAACAAAAAATTAGAATTTTCAGATCGTCCCTTTATAAAACTTCCCCCTAATCTACATGTTTTTATATGCTGATATCTCTTCCCTGTCCTTAGCAGCAGCAGGCGGCGCCATGATAGTGAAGAGGGCGACAGTCACAGAAGACACAAACACAAAAAGTCCAAAAGAAGCAAAGAAGGCAAAGATGCAGGGACCGAACCCGCACAGGAATCTGAAAGTGTTGAATCCACCAATGCCGATTAGGCACTCATGACCCAAGTTTTGTGCAAAAACTTCCGTTTTTAACAAACTTGCACTGAGGTCCTGAAGCCATTACATTAGTGCTGAAAATATTGTTCTTTTTCCCCAGTTTAAAAAAACAAAACTTATAGTGGTTCAATGGTTTTCCTTTTTTTTTGTTTTTGTTCACTTGTTTTCAAATTGGAAAGATGTTTTGTTTGTTTTTCTGAAAAATACACTTTGTTTTCCCTGTTAAGATAAAGATCTATTTCTGTTTCGCATCTGTTTAGTAAAAAAACTTGATTCTAAATTGTTTTGCTGTTGTCATTTACATGTTGACAAACTGAAAGTGCCACACTGGTTTCTATGGTATCTAGAGGTTCTTAAAGGGATGCTGTCATGGGAAAACATGTTTTTTTCAAAATGCATCAGTTAATAGTGCTGCTCCAGTAGACTTCTGCACTGAAATCCATTTCTCAAAAGAGCAAACAGATTTTTTTATATTTCATTTTGAAATCTGACATGGGGCTAGACATTTTGTCAATTTCCCAGCTGCCCCAAGTCATGTGACTTGTGCTCTGATAAACTTCAATCAGTCTTTACTGCTGTACTGCAACCTGGAGTGATCTCCAGCCAGCAGCCTAACAACAGAACAAAGGGAAAGTAACCAGATAACAGCTCCCTAACACAAGATAACAGCTGCCTGGTAGATCTAAGAACAGCACTCAACAGTAAAACCCACTGCGTACTATTCAGAACGCCAGAAAGCAGTTCCCTCCTAAAGTGCTGGCACAAGTCACATGACCAGGGGCAGCTGGGAAATTGACAAAATGTCTAGCCCCATGTCAGATTTCAAAACTGAATATAAAGAAAATCTGTTTGTTCTTTTGAGAAATTAATTTCAGTGCAAAAGTCTACTGGAAGACACAAACATGTTGCTCTCCAACTCTTGGTTGTTGATCCCAGTGGCCTAAAAGCAGGAGCTTGTTTTTGAATTCCAGGCTTGGAGACATGTTTTTGTTGTATAAAAATCAGGTGCCAATCAGAGCCTCAATGTAAGTTGGCAATCCACATGGGGGCCACCAGATGACCAATAACAGCACTTATTTGGCACACCAAGAACATTTTTCATGCTTGAATGTTGCTCTCGGGTTGAAAAGGTTGGGGACCCCTGTCCTAGTGGTACTAAGATAATTGCACTAAGGGCTCCTATAGATCTTCATCCATATCTGAATCATGATTCTATTAACCACCCCCCCCAACCAATACACAAGCCCATGTGCTGTGTATGTGTTTTTTGTGTATATAGCTTTAATATGATGGAGGATTCTATATGAATTTTATGGGGGTAATGAAGTTGCCGTTTCCCCTAACAGATGCATACAGATTCACAAACACTATGGGATAGTCCATGGTTTAGGTGTACATTGATTGAGTGGTTTCTGTGTATACTATAAGGCCAAAAGTATATGGACATTTGTCTGTCCCAACGTCTCGTTCCATAACAAAAGGGTTTTCATATGAAGTTGGTCCACTACCTGCTGCTAAAACAGCCTTTAGCCTCTACTTAACCTGAGAAGGTCTGCATGCATTCATTCTTATGTAAGGGGCTAGACATTTTTTTTTTTTTTATGGGATCAGACCTGGCTCGAATCACGGGTTCCAGTTCATCCCACAGGTGTTTATTTAGGTTGAAACAGGGGAATTTTTCCACTCGCAACACTGTAAACCCATTCTATATGGACCTTGCTTTGTGCACATAATTATTATACTTATGAAACTGGAAAGGGCCTTTCCACAAACTCTTGAAATTTTCAAGTATGTCATTGTATGATGCCACCTGTCAGGACGCACAGGTGGTCACAATAAAAGGGGTAAGTTCCACACCTGCAATACTTGGTGTTTGTGTGTCTCTCTTTAAGAAGATATCTGCATTGTATGGACGTTTGCTGGCCACCGAAGCAGCAACATCATAGGAAAGGTGAGAGGTGTGGTTCATCTACATACAGAACTACTAACTTAAAGGTGAACTAAACCCAAATATATGCTATAATTATATACTGAACTTATTGCAACAGCCTAAAGTTTCAGCTTGTCAATAGCAGCAATGATCCAGGACTTCAAACTTGTCACAGGGGGTCACCATCTTGGAAAGTGTCTGTGACACTCACATGCTCAGTGGGCTCTGAGCAGCTGTTGAGAAGCTAAGCTTAGGGGTCGTCACTAATTATCCAGCAGAAAATGAGGTTGGTCTGTAATATAATCTGATGGTACAGGGCTGATTATTAAATTCTGATACTAATTTCACTGGTTTCTGTGCTGCCATGTAGTAATTATCTGTATTAATGACAGCCTTATATTGTGACTATATTTCTATTCTATGTGTAGTGTATATTGTGAGTGGGTCCCTAAGCTCAGTAAGTGACAGCAGCACAGAGCATGTGAATCAGTGAATCAGCAGAAAAGAAGATGGGGAGCTACTGGGGCATCTACTGGGGAGACACAGATCTTTACTGCTAAAGGACTGTGGATGCCTTGGGCTGGTACACAAGCACAAAACATCATGTACAACATTTCTAGCTACTTCTTAACTTGGACTTTATTTCTCCTTTAGATTACCAGTCCCATAGAATAGAAGTGGTATCTACGCACACATGGTCATATATAGTGTACCTATATAATGTGTCCATATAAAATGCTTAGCAGTTGACCCTTCCATTCCTAAATGTGTGTGTATTGAAATTGGATTATGTCTAGCTGTTACCTCTTCTCTTTAATACTTTCCATAAATGAATGTGCCCAGCCTAGGACAACCTTCCTTGTTCCACCTCCTTATGTATAATCCAGCTGTGAACCTTGAATCCTTTCTATAATGCTATTTCATCCCTCTACTACTGTGTATTGGCCCAAAGCGGTTTGTACTCTTTGAGCAGCATTCTCATCTATTCTGTTCAGTCCTCCTAGTGTTCTCAGTTTTGTCTTTGAGTCGTACTCTCCAGCTACACAAGATATGGTTAAATCTTTTTATTAATCCCATAATTGCACATGACTTGAAAGTGAGGAGTGTTTGTTCCTAGATTGTGTGATTTTGTTTCAAATTCAATATTCACATTAATATTTGGATTCTTTACAGTATGTATTGTTTCCCTAATACTCACATGACCATCATTGTATGACATTATAATCCTTTTTCATATACAGGTATGGGACCTGTTATCCGGAATGCTCTGCACCTGAGGTCTTCCAGATAACAGATCTTTCTGTAATTTGGATCTTCATACCTTACATCTACTAGAAACTCATGTAAACATTAAATAAACCCAATAGCCTGGTTTTGCTTCCAATAAGGATTAATTATATTTTAATTTGGTACAAACTACTGTTTTATTATTACAGAGAAAACATAATTTTTAAAATTTGGATTATTTGGATAAAAGGCCATTCTTTAATTCAGAGCTTTCTGGATAACTAGTTTCCGGATAATGGATCCCATACATGTTAAACCAAATCAATCTGATTTCACAGTGATGATAAAAATTGATAAATGGGAATATTATTGTTAAACTGTCTTGTAAAATACAGGTACGTAACCTGTTATGTAGAATACTAGGGACCTGGCATTTTCTGGATAAGGGAATTCTTATTTCCTTAATTTGAATTGCTCTACCTTAAGTCTATTAAAATATAATTTAAAAATTAAATATACCCAATAGAATTGGTTTGCCTCCTGGCAACAATTCATTTTATCTTATTTGGGATAAAGTATAAGGTACAGGTATGGGATATTTTATCCGGAAACCCGTTATCCAGAAAACACCAAATTACTGCCTCCCATAGCCTCTATTCTATCCAAATAATCTGGATTTTTTAAATTGATTTACTTTTTCTCTGTAATAATGAAACAGTACCTTGTATTTTATCAAACCATAAACCTAATTAATCCTTATTGAAGGCAGACAATCCTACTGGGATTATGTTTAACTCTTATTTTAGTAGATAAAAGGGATGAAGATCCAAATTACGGAAAGATCCCTAAACTGGAACACCCCAGGTCCTGAGCATCATTCTGGATAACAGGCCCCATACCTGTATTGTGCTATTATCACAAAGAAATAGGAAATCATTTTGGCTGGCAAATTGTTTAAAATGGTGTCAATGGGGGCTGATCTTCCCGTCATTTGGATTTTTCTGGACAATGGATCCAATATCTGCGCACAGTCACCACCTGCTGCTGTTTGTATAATATACAGAAAGCCAAGTTCCCTTAGGGCTGCTTGTATGAGATTATAATGATCTATTTGTATCTCTTTTGGAGGAGGCTTCTTTCTTTAGACTAGAAAGTGCTCATTTGCAGGCAATTCAAAAATTTACAAACTGGGGATGTGGGTGGGCGACGGCAAGTTCAGGCAAATTGTGTACTGGGTGTTATAGTTCACCAGAGAGGACACCTTTGCATTCAGGTTTCTTATCGTCTCTTTTGAGTCAGTTCTACTTTGCAGTTTGTCTATTGAGTGAGCAGCAGTGGTGTAACTAATGTCATTGGGACCCACAGCAAATCAATTTTAGGGCCCCCAACATATCCAGAGGTTGTGCTGTTTTACCAAAATATGTTGAAATCAGTCCTTATTTGGGCCCCCTATAAATTTTGGCCCCTCTGCAGCCACAGGGCCTGCTTCCTCTGTAGTTACGCCCCTGGTGAGCAGAATATATTCAGTTTATCATCTAGTCAGAATCTTGAGAATGACTTTAAAGGAACAGTTCAGTGTAAAAATAAAAACTGGGTAAATAGGCTGTGCAAAATAAAAAATGTTTCTAAAATAGTTAGTTAGGCAAAAATGTAATGTATAAAGGCTGGAGTGACTGGATGTGTAACATAATAGCCAGAACAATACTTCCAGCTTTTCAGCTCTTCTTTTCCACTGATTGGTTACCAGGCAGTAACCAATCAGTGACTTGAAGGGGGAAACATGGGTCATAACTGTTGCTTTTGAATCTGAGCTGAACGCTGAGGATCAATTGCAAACTCACTGAACAGTTATGTCCCATGTGGCCCCCCTTCAAGTCACTGACTAACTCAGAGTTAGAGAGCTGAAAAACAGGACGTATTGTTCTGGCTATTATGTTAGACATCCAGTCACTCCAGCCTTTATACATTAGAACTAACTATATTAGAAACATTTTTTATTTTGCACAGCCTGTCTGTTTACCCAGTTTTTCTCTATACGCTGAACGGTTCATTTAAGGAATAAAGTGCAGCAACAAATGCCAATACTCAGGCAGGTAAGTGATGCTGGTAGCTATTGCCTGCAGTCCAATGGTGGGGCACTAGTGTTTCTAGTTATTGGTCAATAACACGCCAGAGTTTCGAATAGAAACAAAGTCCACTTTTATTGACAGCAAAAATTATATTCACTTTGACACATTTTAAGAAACAATACTTTTACAAAAAAATACTCTTATTAACAAACGAGAGATATACTGAAACATGGATCCTGACTCTGTAGAAACCTTTTATTTATTTATTTGCTAGATTAGAAAAATATTGTCAGTGGTTGATGACGTAACAACTTGAAACCACACGTCACAATTACAAAACAACACTGACCCACAAGAGACCAGAGAAAGTGTGGGAGGAAGGGGGAATGTGTTACTGAAAAGAAGAATTGTGAGGCACGACTGGGCGAGTGTTAGCCTGGCAGATTCAGTGAATGTGGACTTGGTCATTTTGTTACTTCTTTGTAAAAAGATTGTGATTGTGTCTGCAATTCACATCCTTGCACCTTTAGTGTCAGACTGGGATGTTCAACTTGTGGTGCTGCACATCTTGTTGCAATAAAGATATAGTGAATAAAGTACCCCCTCTTGTAAATTGTAAGGATTTTTTATACAGGTCATCGGTAACTTCTAATATCCTCATATTTTGCAACAGGGGGTACTTTATTTATTATAATACACAAGTTTCAGTGAGTCATGTGACAGAAATGACATCACAACTCACCGTTTATAACTGATGACATCAGAACTCACCATATATATATAAGGATATCATGTACAAGATATTCAAGGCTTTTGTGCATTATATAGGGTTCTGGGAGTCAACAAGGTTCGCAGGACTACAGTTTGCCCATCCTCAGTTTATAGGATGCACTTTAGCTTTCTTACACTTCTAGAAGTCATTATAACAGGATACATTAATATACATTTGTACATCATTCTTTACATTAAACACTAAGAATGTAACAAGGTCAGTAGCACATTAAAGTACAAACGGCAGAAGCAATGCGGATATGTTCTACGTGGACCTACGTCTGTTTTTCGGTTGGATTTACGTTCAGGTATTTTCATAGTAAAATATTAGCAATAACCTTCGTTGCATACTATGTCCATTACTGTATGTGTATGGGGGTGGCTATACTGTTTAAAATAGGGATGTACCAAATCCACTATTTTGGATTTGGCCGAACCCCCAAATCCGTTACGAAAGATTCAGGTGAATACCGAACCGAATCCGAAAGAGTGCTTGTTTTGTGAAGAAAAGTCACATGATTTTTTGAATTCGGTTCGGCCAGGCACAATTATTCGGCTGAATCCGAATCCTGCTGAAAATGGTTGAATCCTGGCTGAATACTGAACTGAATCGAATCCTGGATTCAGTGCATCCTTAGTTTAAAATGAGTCAATCAGTATACTGAAAACATACAAATGCGCTTTGTCTTCCTGCCCCAGAACAGGGTGGGCTTGTTTAGGCAGGAGCTTCACTGTTCGTTAGCACAGCATCTAGGTCTCACTTAACGGCATCCGTCTTACAACCCCTCTAAAGCTGAAATCCCACTGACCGTGTGATATTTTGATGTAAAATCTCCCCATCGTGACCTGTAAGATTTACCCCAGTGTTTCTTAGTTTGCTCAGGGGACACACATGAATTCAGCTAGGAAGCCATAGACTGGTTACGATCATCAGTGTATGTTTATTATGATTGTCTGTTGTAGGAAAAAATTTTGTTTTTTCAAGGGGGTCATGAAGACCCACCTTTAACAGCACCTGTTTTGGGTTCTGATCAAAAGGCTAAGAATCCCATTTATAAATTGACTTATTGAAACTTGAATATCATAAAAAGAATTTACCCCTACATTTACATATAAAGGTATTAAAAGTCATCTTTAGAGCTTCCTGGCCAACCTATAGGTGGTGTTTTATACCCTTATATAGGGACACAGAGGAGCACTGCCCTTTATTAAATAGTCCAGCTGATAAAAAATGAAATATATTCCAAAAAAGGTACTGTACACATGCGGCAACTAGTGCAATTGAAAAAAAATCCAATTTTTTACTTTAAATGAACTTTTAGTTTGATGTAGAGAGTGACGATTTGCAATTGGTTTTCATTTTTATTAATTGAGGAGTTTATTTAGCTTTGTATTCAGCAGCTCTCCAGTTTGCAGTTTCAGCAATCGGGTTACTAGGGCACAAATTGCTTAAGCAACATGAACTGATTTGAATAATAGACTGGAATATGAATAGGAGAGGTTTTGAATAGAAAGATGATAATAAAGAGTAGCCATAACAGTAAACTTGTAGCCTTACAGAGCATTTGTTTTATAGACCCCCAGTTGAAGGCTGGAAAGAATCAGAAGAATAAGGCAAATCATTCAAAAACCAGTAAAGAAAAAAGTGAAAAGTTGCTTAAAATTAGCCATTCCATAACACAGTAAAAGTTAATGTAAAGAGAAACCTCCCCTTTAAGTGCACTAGTTCCCAAATAAATGCAGTATTTTTTTTGTTTATATATATCACATCCTGACAATGGTCCCCAGTGAGTCGAAACATATATATAATGTATAGTCCCAATATGCCAAAACTCAATCCATGAGATCTGTGCAAGGTTCAAGATCGAATATCATGTGTGCATTATCGATGGATCAGCACTCGCTATACGTGAATAATTCAAATTGTATTATTCATGGTGAAACACATCAAGAGACACAAGAGAGTGCTGATCACAAGAGAGTGCTGATCACATTAATGTATATATATATATATTTTTTTTTTTTTACAGCAGGTATGCATTATTTCCTATATATTAGACTTGATCATATTTTACATATTTATCTGAAAAGTGTTTACATTAAAGTAACAGTAGAAAACAGTATGATTGTAGCATTGCCTTCTGCTTTTATGTGAACCTGTTCTGAAATATTAAGATATTAGAAATCCAATAGAAAATACCCTACTACTACTACTAGTACTGTGAATAAAATGCTCTTCAGAGAATAATTTAATTGTTCATTCAGTGGAACTTTACAAATAGAAAATGAAATGAACGTGTAGCAGGTTAAATACAAAGAGGTGAGGTTCCAAGCACAGAGGCAGTCATTTTGGTGATGATTTTTGGCAGAACGCGGTATTTTATCAATATTTTCGATATTGAACATTTGGCAAGCTGTAAACTTGGTGGCACCAGTATTTCATACTTTCCTAGTCTGGTGTAGGAGTAAAGAGCAACACTAATGTAGGAAAGAATTCTAAATGTATAACATTGCTGTCATGGTGGTGTTGGATCAGCATGTAAATAAAAGAAGGGGATATTTGCATAACTCTGAATTCTGTCCCAGAATCTTAGTGTTTTCAATAAAAAAAAACAAGCTTATGAAATCATTTGTATGGCAGAATGAGAAGATTTCATCCAGACAATAGATACAAGAATTGCTGGTGCTTCATGGGGTATAGATATTGCATGTGAATCAATAAACTCGTATAAGGTTTGGCTTAACACTACCAGTTCTTCTTCTCATGGCAAGTACTTTCCTGGAGGATTTTACTTCAAGAAGCTGTTCACCTTTAAATCAACTTTTAGTATGACGTAGAGCGACATTATGAGATGATTTGCAATTGGTTTTCATTTTTTATTATCTGTGTTTTTTAGTGGCTCTCCAGTTTTGCAATTTCAGCCATATGAGTAATAAAAAGTATGAGTATGTTTTTTAGATGAGGTCAGTGACCCCCCATTTAAAAGCTGGAAAGAGTCAGAAGAAAAAGGCAACTAATTCAAAAACTATAAAAAAAATGAAGGCCAAGTAAAAAGTTGCTTAGAATTAGCCATTCTTTACTAAAAGCTAACTTAAAGGTGAACCACGCCCTTTAGAATATTTCTTCATCTTTTCTATACCGAAAACATACGTTAAACGCATCACAAATGTTACAGTCAGCTAATTGAAGGCTATTATGTTTACAGAGCTGCAATTTCAACACAACTAGCGTGTGATATTCACTCACCAACACTTGGAAGAACCACCGACAAAACGCGTGGACGACAAATTAACATATAAAGCGCATCTAAGCAATTCTAGATGGTGTAATGCAGGCGGACAAGCAGGTCCCAAGAGTGAAAGTCCTGGCATGCACACGTAACACGTCAGTGTCCATTTATACCCAAAACAGATGAACGATGCAAGTGTTGACACAGCAAATACTCTTAGAAGCAACTGGTGTTTCATCAGGAATGTGTATTACAGGAACATCACTTCTGTAAACTAAAGGATGGAGGTTTCACTGGTGTCCCTTTGGCTTCCTACAAGTAGGATCCAGGCCATGACACTATGGTGAGAACAACTCTTCCTTTTATTTCTTTCAGCATCCTCACTAAGGAGTTGTATGGTATCCCGGATGTGCATCTTCCATTCACTTCAAGAAGGATGTCACCACATCTAAGAAGACATATAAGACAGTCAGAATAAAGTTGCAAGTCTTGGAACAACATTTGTACAGTATATTAAATAGGCGGCTTAGTTTCTCAACCAAACGTTCATCAAGACTCATACAACGTATCCCTATTTCCTCTTCACTCCTCCTGTTGTAGGGCTGCTCTGCTGAACTTCATAACAGAGCCATACTTTGGCTTAAAGTGGTGATTCACCTTTAAGTACATTTTTAGTATGTAATAGAATGGCTAACAACTTTTCGATTGGCCTTCGTTTTTTATAGCTTTTTAATTATTTGCCTTCTGCTTCTGACTCTTTCCAGCTTCCACTCTAAAAACAAAGGCAGTAAGGCTACAAATTTATAGTTATTGCTACTTGTTATTACTCATCTTTCTATCCAGGCCTCTCCTATTCATATTCAAGTTCCTTAATAAAATAAATCCATGGTTGCTAGCTGTAGCAACCAGCTTTCTGAACCTGTAAACCTGAGAGCTCCTGAATAAAAAGCTAAATAACTGAAACAACACAAATAATAAGAAATGAAAACCAATTGCAAATCGTCTCAGAATATCACTCTCTACGTCATACTGAAAGCTAATTTAAAGGTGAACAACTCCTTTAATAAGGATTATCCAAGAGTGCTTAATCTTTAGGACACTTGTCACCCTTCTAAATTCAAATGCACAAGGAACATGACTTCTAATGTTATAAAAGTGAAGATAATTTAATCAGGTGTGTGGCCAAATCCTCTCTTTTGGTAAGCCTGTCAAACCAGTGGACATTTTCATGTATAATATGTGTTTCTTATATCTGATTAATGATCTTGTTCCCCTCTATTTCCAGTGGTTGGGCCTAGGGATAAGAAGCAAGACTTGTCCCCACTTTCCCTCCCAGGGCAGGACAGTACAATGAACCAACTGTAGATCAAGTTACAGTGCCTTGCAAAAGTATTCACCCTCCCTTGGCTTTTTACCTATTTTATTACATTCCAACCTGTAATTTAAATGTTTCTTAATCTTATTTTATGTGATGGATCTGACAAAAATACATATAAAAATGAATGAAAAAAAAAAAAACTTTAAATTGGCATATGCATTCACCCTCTTTGCCATGAAGCCCCTAAAAATCCCAAAAGTCACATAATTAGTGAAATGAAGTCCACCTGTGTGTGATCTAAGGGTCACATGATCTGTCAGTATAAACATCTTTTCTGAAAGGCCCCAGAGCCTACAACACCACTAAGCATCACATCATGAAGACCAAGGAGCTCTCCAAACAAGTCAGGGGCAAAATTGTTGTTGTGTCACCGTCGGGTTATAAAAAAAAATCTAAATCCTTGATGATGCCATGGCGCACCATCAAATCCTTCATCTTCAAATGGAAAGAATATGGTACCACATGGTATCACACCTGCCAAGAGAGGGCCGCCCACCAAAACTCACAGACCAGGCAAGGAGGGCATTAAGCAGAGAGGCAGCACAGAGACCAAAGGTAACCCTGAAGGAGTTGCAGAGTTCCACAGCAGAGACTGGAGGAATTGTCCATAGGACCACAATAAGCCATACACTCCATAGAGCTGGGCTTTATGGAAGAGTGGCCAGCAAAAAGCCATTACTTAAAGTTAAAAATAAGAAGGCACATTTTGAGTTTGCCAAA
Source organism: Xenopus borealis (assembly GCA_024363595.1). Taxonomy (NCBI): domain Eukaryota; kingdom Metazoa; phylum Chordata; class Amphibia; order Anura; family Pipidae; genus Xenopus; species Xenopus borealis. Next base: position 38,559,325 of record CM044431.1, read on the forward strand.
AGGCACGTGGGTGACTCCCCAAATGTATGGAGGAAGGTGCACTGGTCAGAGGAGACTAAAATTGAACTTTTCGACCACCCATGTTATGTCTGGTGCAAACCCAACACATCCCATCACCCCAAGAACACCATCACAACAGTGAAACATGGTGGTGGCAGCATCATGCTGTGGGGATGTATTTCAGTAGAAACTGGGAAACTGGTCTGAGTCGAGGGAAAGATGGATGATGCTAAATACAGGGATATTCCCAGTGGTGTAATTACCAGAGGTGCAGGGGGTGCAATTGCACCAGGGCACCACCCCCTTGGGGCCCATCGGAGCCACTAAAATGGTTATGGCAGGCAGTTATCTAGGGGGAGAGTATACCTCACACATGCCATCAACACTACAGCATGCAATTGATAGAGGTAAGGGCCCCAAAGGGGGGCGCAGGTGCCCATTCTTTGCCGGGGCCCACCAGGGAGTAGTTACACCCCTGGATATTCCTGAGCATAACATGTCTGTCTGCCTGTGTTTAGAGACTGGGTCGGAGGTTCACCTTCCAGCAGGAAAAGGAATCATACTGCTAAAGCAACACTCGAGTGGTGAAACAGGGGGAACATTGAAATGTGTTGGAATGACCTAGTCAAAGCCCAGACCTCAACCCAATTGAGAATCTGTGGTCAGACTTGAAGATTGCTGTTCACAAGCCAAACCCATCCAACATGAAGGAGCTGGAGCAGTTTTGCCTTGAGGAATGGGCAATAATCCCAGTGGCCAGATGTGGCAAGCTCATAGAGATGTATCCAAAGCCACTTGCAGCTGTAATTGCCGCAAAAGGTGGCTCTACAAAGTACTAACTTTAGGGGGGTGAACAGTTATGCACGCTGAAGATTTCTGTTGTTTTGTCCTATTTGTTGTTTGCTTCAATTAAAAAAAAATCTTCAAAGTTGTAGGCATGTTCTGTAAATGAAATGGTGCAAACTCTCAAACAATACATTTTTATTCCAGGTTGTGAGGCAACAAAAACGCCAAGGGGGGTGTATGCAATGCCGAGGCACTGTATCAGTAAGATAAACTAATCATATTAATAATTTTGTACAATACTCATACGGTAGCTAGGCACAGTTTGGACTTTGAATACATAGGACAACTGCAATCAGTTTTCAGGGTCAATACAATTACTAGACCCTTGAACCATGGGTGGATTTAATAAATGAAAAATGCATTACCTGATTCTTCCATCGTGATAAGCTGGTGTCCCCTCTAGTATGGATTTAATAAAGAAAGGCTTGATCATGCTGCAGTCATCGGAGCCTCCCACTATGCTGAATCCCAGGCTTCCAGCAGTATTCCTTCTCAGCACGACCTCTTTACAGCTGTACAAATAGCTGCAAGAGATGCACAAAAGCCATTATTTGCTGATTAACCAAATTGTTGTTTGTGCCAGTTTCTGTCATTCTGCCCAGCAACAGTTAGTATCAAATACAATTTTATTAACCTGTTTTCTCTTTATGTGAAACTAATGGTAGAATCTATTTTTATGACGTTTGATTGGTAATAATGTGCAAATCCCTTGATTTCACACCTCGGAACTCATAGCTTACACTAGTAGGTGCCAGTTTTTTTTTCCTCCTCCCCCCTGCCCCCTTTCTTATCTCCTTTACTTTTTATTTTCGTCTCCTTTTCACAGAAAAGTTTCTATTTTTTAAATCTGAAATGACTCAGGACTGATAAACTAGTCAACCAGCTACTTTAACAGTATAAGCAGTTATTGCTTCAGAGTCTCAATAGCCAGTCCAGAGCTGCCATTTTGTAACATTCTTCTTTGGTAGGTTTTTTGAAGAAAATGAAACAGTCACCCCAGCAAATTTAGTGTCGTCCTAGCACCATACAAATTAAGTGAACAGCATAACCCACTACAGAGGGCACCAGAAGCAAGGCAAACCCACAGAACTGCTTGAAGAAACAGTGCCAAAACTATCTTACAATCAGTAGTATTAAGTCAAATCACACAGGTTCTGGAACTAAAATGGCAGGACCTGAGGTACACAACAAACAGCTGAGCAGTCCAAGTCCATCCAGGCACCTGAGAGACAGCCCTTCCTCTACTCTTCCAATTCGCCTCAGGCTCCAGAAAACGTTTGGCACGAAGACAGCCTTCAAAGCGGAGCTATCGCACGGAATGGCTCAGTGGTCCATGAGCATCCAAGCAGCCAGTAAACCTCCCCTTTCCCTGCTTCTCTATATTCCGACTATTAACCCAGGCAAACGGGAGCCCTAACTTTGCATCTCCATCACCTCAGGCGTCAACAAAGAAGTGGGCCTCTCTGAAGAGTTACAATGTGCCATTGTGATTGGATTGTTGGAAGAGTTTATATGCCGAGAACTTCCCACACCAGTCAGTTGAACTGAAGAACCTGTTTGGATGAGTAGTGAACAATCTTCAATGATTACTCAGCAAGTCCAGTTGTAAAGTTGTAAGTCCCATAAATATGCCTCAGAGGGATATTATCCTGTTATACAAAATCCAAGTACTGAACTCTGTCATATCTATAGACCAAGCGCTGCGTGTCACTCAGGTGCCAATTCTTATTGTGGCTATAGAGTTCACTCTTAGCTGCAAGATCTTCTGCATGTTTGGGCACTGCCCTGAATATCTGCCCAGACCCTCACCTTGTAAACCTTTTTGCCTGAAACTTTACCTTTTTAACTAAACAGAAAGACATAATTTATGCAACAAGGACAAATGGCTGAGCTTGAGACTTAAGTTGGAATGGATTAAATCAGTGATCCCCAACCAGTGGCTCATGGGCAACATGTTGCTCTCCCACCCCTTGGTGGTGGTTTAGTTTCATAAAAACAATGAGCAATGCCAAACAGAGCCTCCTGCTGGTTGCAAGGCCACATAGAATCTATCAGTACCCAATCACAGCCCTTATTTGGAAGCCCCATTTTGCACACTTATGTTGCTCTCCAACATTATTTTACACTTGAATAGGCTTATGGGTAAACAAGGTTGGGGACCCCTAGGTGAAATGGTCTGACACTCTTCTCTGGGTTATCTGGCAATCACTAAACATCATCCAAAGAACAGGTGATTATATGGGAATTATAATGAGGCTTTCCAGAATATTTGAGACCACAAAGAAGGCCAACATTAAATAAATCCTGGGCACCTGTTATGGGCCCCGTGAATCTGCTGTAAGTAGCTAATTGGACCCAACCCTTGTAATATCCATTCCATGTACAATGTATTATTCTTACAGCCGAGTGTTTGAAATGCTGCATTTGTAGAACACTATGGGTTCTAGTAGTGACAATCAGAGCTCCATGCAGCCTCTGTTTTTCCTTCATCACAGACTCTAGTATAAAAATGCCTTTTCCCTGCCTTGCCTTCTTCCAGAACCCTTTCACTGAGCTTAGTGATGCATGGGCTACTGATAAGGTTACTGTGAGAACACCTTTTGGATCCTCCTTTTTTTGGACAGAGGTTGTTAGAGATGATCCCAGAGCAAAGGTTTTGAGGAAGCATGGGGTGGGCTATAGTGTAAGGAATACATACATACATCCCCAAACACATACATATTGGTGTCATTAAAACCTTATCTGTATCTTGTGTCCCCTATATGAAAGGGATGTATCACTTTTTAGGAATACCAACCACTTAAAGGACAAGGAAAGTCTAAAATAGAATAAGGCTAGAAATGCTGTATTGTGTATACTAAACATAAACATGAACTTACTGCACCACAAGCCTAATCAAACAAATGATTTATGCTTTCAAAGTTGGCCACAGGGGACTGTCATCCTGTAACTTTGTTATACATATTTACAAGACTAGACTACATACACATGCTCAGTGTGGTCTGGGCTTCTTAGGGATCGTCATAAATGATAAAAAAACAAAGCTGCTTGAGTTCTGCATGGCTGGTAAGTAAGGCAGGGGCTCCCTGCTGTTCATAAGTATGATTGTTTCCCTGCCAGAAGTTAGGGACTGTCTGACAATTCCTATCCACAGCAGTAAATGAAGGGAGAATTTCACTGCATACAGTCAGGTTTCTTATAAAAACGGTACACATTTTTCAATTAAGGTAAATTGGAGATAGATTTCTTTTTCATTAAAGAAAGTAAAAATGGGATTTTATTTCTTTGCCTTTCCTGGCCCTTTAATTAAAGGAGATTTATTATCCGGCATTGAAACATCTGATTTCTGCTTGTGTAAGCACTTTTTACTAATTAGTCCATGGCAACCTTAGAGCAGACTCCTCTGAGGAAGGGTCTTCAACTGACATCCACACATGCTGTAAATTAAATTATGTCGATCCCAAAATACAGAACGCTATAGAAAGACAAATGGCAGAAAAAAAAATCCACTTGCAAATGGTCTCAGACTCATCATATCTACTTTATATTCAAAATTAAATGTCAGATGCCCCTTTAAAAACTGCCCCAACTTTAATGCAATAATTAAAATGGTGCAAGACAAGAGGGGATAACCGAGTTGATGTCTTTTATACAGAATTTACATAAAACAATTATGTTTATCAGGTCCTTCTGCAAATACCGTGAATGCATGTTTTTTTTGTGTACCTAATACAGGATTGCTATTTTCTTGATACATTTTCATTTTCCTCCCCAACACCTTCAAGGACCATGATAAATTTAATTTCTTATTGGTGCTAATACAAATATAATAAAAAAAAATGGTGCAAGACGTTCTCTGTGTAGAAAGAGAGTGGGAAACTTGGTTGCACTAAACAGTCAGAACCAGAAGAAGAAGGAATTTGGCTTCAGGATAATATTATTAAGAATTGAGCTTTTCATTTTATGACAGTCATTCCTCGTAGCATTGTCTGTGGCTGGAGGGTGGCCGGGGGCCCTGCAGGGATTAGAGGGTCTGAAGCTGGATAGCATTGATGCAGCAGGTAATCATAACTGAGACTGTAATGCATTTTGGAGACATTTCCATATACAAAAACAGGATGCTGGGCCACTGAAAATTCTTGTTGAATTTATTGTTGACTTTATTGTGCAGGACTGATAAAATAAGCATAGGGTTTTACTATCTATAGCCTATGAAGATGCACTACATATGCATCTAGTTACAGCCCCCCAAGCCATAACAAGACCGACCTCCAGCAGCTCCGCTCCTCTGCTCTTAATCAGCACTTGGAAAAACAAGTTCTCCTGCAATAGCAAATTCTTGCACAACAGGACATACGTATGGGGCTTCCAAGAATCAAGACTCTTCCAGGGAAGTCTTACACATATTAGGCAATCTGAGGGTTTACCAAAAAAGCACCAAGAAAAGCACTGGCCACATTGGCATTATTAAACATTTTATCGCCAAATTCTACCTGTATTCATGTATGACTGCAATTCTAGATTACTTTACTGGTTCACCTTTAATTTAACTTTTTTAATATTATAGAAAAGCTCATTCTAAGCAACTTTTCAGTAGGCTTTCATTTTTTTTTTATTTTGTATAGTTTTTAAATTATTTGCCTTCTTCTTCTGACTCTTCCCAGCTTTCAAATGGGGGTCACTGACCCCATCTAAAAAAATGCTCTGTAAGGCTTAGTCCAGACGGGGAGATTCGGGGGCGATCCGTCGCCTGGCGACTTTTCGCCGCGACGGATCGCCCCCGAATCTCCCCGAATAGCTAGGCACCGCTGCGCACCGGCATAGCTTAAAAACGCCGGCGCGTGTTCACACGGAGTGGCGTGATTTTTAAAATCGCACCGCTCCGTGTGAATAAGCGCAGGCGTTTTTAAGCTATGCCGGTGCCTAGCTATTCGGGGAGATTCGGCGGCGATCCGTCGCGGCGAAAAGTCACCAGGCGACGGATCGCCCCCGAATCTCCCCGTCTGGACTAAGCCTTAGGCTACAAATGTATTGTTATTGCTACTTTTTGTTACTCATCTTTCTATTCAGACCCTCTCCTATTCATATTTCATTCTCTTATTCAAATAAAAAACCACAAATAAAAAAAAAACATTTTATAACATAACGCTACATCATACTAATAGATAATTTAAAGGTAAACAACCCATGCTCAGTAATTTAAATACACTTGAATAATTAAATTTGCTGGTACGGAGCTACTGTGCATTTGCCCGAAAGTCATAAAATTTCTTTTTTTCTGAAACTTTGTGACTTTCGGTGCATAGTAGATCTGAACCGGCAAATGCCTCCTACTGCGCATGCGCCATCAAACGCCGATGCATCCAGGAAGAAGAGTGCTCGGGAGAAGATGGCTGCCGTGAACTCCCCTGGAGAGGACCTAGAAGGAGGGGTAAGTAACGGGAGGGGGGAGGGATTTTTGCACTTAGGGTTTTAGTTCTCCTTTAAGGTATGTGTGATCCAAATTATGGAAAGATCCCTCATCTGCAAAGCCCTACGTCTTCAGCTTTCGAGATAATATAGCCTCTACTTTATGTGCGAAATGAAATTCCGCTGTTCCTTAAAGTTTACAGCTGATCCATATTCATGGTACCTTTATACAGTAGACCCCTCTGTGAAAATATACCTAAAAGGACAATTAAGGTAAAAGATCTGGAAATGATACAAGAATGCCGCAATGTCAAATAGTTATAAATTGCAACACAATAAAAAGGTTTATATTACATACTCAGTTCATAAGCAGTTTTCCAGAACTGCCTGAGAACCCCCCCTTTCTTTTTTTAAAAAAATTTGAATGTAATGTACTGTATGATGAAAGAGAACAGAGATAGTAACCCTAATATAGCGGGACTAAGTAATTCAGTAACATTACATATATTGCTTGTTAATAAAGCAGCCTGTATCTCAATAATTCAGACTGAAACAAAAATGTTTTTTTTTTTTAAATATAAAACTGTGGTGCCCAAATAAGTGTGTCTGAAAGATGGATGAAGAGTTAATGTTCAGGGAAATGGGCTTTCAGTGCATAATGTACATCTTGGCAGGAACACTAAAAAGAATTCCAGATGTGGAATCCTAGGCCTGCAGGGTCGCATAAGTTAACAATCAAGGTCACCAGGCACTAGAGTGAGTCGGTTACATTTGGAAAGAAAAGTATGTCTTCCATGGGGGAGGGAGAATTTGGCTTAAATCCTGTTTAAATTTGCAATAGTGCTGAATATTTATTTTATTACTGTTTATGAGTAACAGGATCTGCAGAATTCATGGTTTTTTTAAATTCTGCTCGTACAAAGTCAACATATTCTTTATTTCTGTAGAGCTGGGACAAATGTATATAGAGCACCGTGAGAGTTAGAAATGTAAATTTAATATTAAAATTAGTTTTTTTTTGCAGGATTCCGATTCAGCCAAGTAACTGGCAAAACTGAATCCTTAAAATCATGTCACACAAAAATCATGTGACGTGACACAAACAAGAAAACATGGTTCTTTTGAACCTTTCCTTACGCAGTTTCATTCCGGTTCAGGATTCGGCCAAATACCAATGGATTTGTGCATCCATTATTATTTGTAATCATTCTCAGTTGGAATCATGCCCCTGAAATGGGTCAGTTGCAGCAGAGATCCATGTTTTGTGTGACCATAATTATGGCTGGAGTCATAAACGAGCCCTATAATGTTTCCCAATGAAAATCAATGGCTCCCAAAAACAAGATTTCCTTTCTAACCAGGCAATTTTAAAATGGTTTCACTAAATGTTTATTCAATTTTGAATTCAAGTTTTTTTAACATTCGTGTTAAAAACAAACTTTGAACTTGTAAATGAAGAAAATATTTTTTCTGTTCAATTATAATTGGACAAAGAAAACCCCTGAAAAAATGAAATAGCTTGAACGTAGAATTGAAATCTTTCATTCAAACACTTTTTAAAAAATTAAAGTGGACTTCATTCCATTTAGCATTCGCTAAATTTATCTGATGTATCCATGTTTGATTGGGTGAAATCTGTTTACGGTGTAGTTGAGAATATCTATAAAGTTTAGCAGTTTTAAAGATACATAGCTGGGCATTTATTTACGCCATAAAACAATTTTATAGCATAAATTTTCACAAACAAATTTCTCGCCAGAAGCTTTGCAACTTGCAGAAATTACCGCTAATGCAAGCTGGTTCGTTAATTTAGTTACCGCCAGTGATCGCAATGAGCGCATCACAATTTAGTAAACAGTCACTGCAAATGGCAGAAACATATTTCACTTGCGGTAAAAATATATATAATGATGTTTAACCACAGAAAATGCTTTGTTGGTCATGCACATAATTTTTTAATAGTACTTGATAGTGATGGGTGAATAAATTCGCCCTAGGCGAATTCGCGTCAAATTTCCGACATTCACCGATGGCGAAAGTTTCAAATGCTCACAAAAATTTGCTGCGTGTTACGTTTCGCCACGCGTCTCGTTTCGCTTGCGCGTCGAGTTCACCGCTTCACTTCAAAACAGCACAATCTGTTTTAAAAATAAATTAATTCATATTAAAATATGCCTTTTTAATGTTTCACTATTTTAAATAATAATCACAGATGTTTTTAAGAAGCTGGCAAAATGGGAGGCCTTTTTTTCTTTTGAAAAGATAAGAGTCCAGTAACAATGCAGGGCATGTGTGTAACTAAGTGAAACGCATGTAAATTGCTCTTCTCATTGACTCCAATGCTATTCAGCACATTCACACACAAAGCAAAAGATGCAATTTTTTACAATTTTTTTCACATTTCCATACCTCCCAACATTTTAGAAGTAAAAAGAGGGACAGAATTTTTTGTGAAAGTTTGAAAATATTTCTCCTTATCTAAACGGTTACAAATACAATCAATTACTTATTTTATTATATAAAAATTGTTAAAAAGCATCTTTTTTTTGCACCTGTTAGCTGTTCTTCTAGGCTCTCTGCCAAAAGCCAATTAAGTTGGAAACTTTGTTTCTTTTTCTGGCTATTCCGTGCAGAGAAAAGAGGGACTTTCCAATACAAATGAAATAAGGGACTGCAGGTTGCGCTGTCAAAAGAGGGACTGTCCCTCCAAAAAAGGGACCGTTGGGAGTATGCATTTCACATGGCAGTTTTATCACATTGCACTGTGCGTCAAAACTATTCTGACGAGCGTCAACTTTGGCGCGCGACAAAACATCAGCGCGATTCACTAATTTTTTTCGCCATTTCTTGAATTTCGCCACAGATTCGCCCATCACTAGTACTTGAAACTAAATGTTTGTTTATAAAATGTATAGTATTTTTAATACAGTTATGGGATCTGTTATCCAGAATGCTCAGGTTTTCCAGGGACCTTTTTGTCATTTTGATCCCCATACTTTAATTCTGCTGAAAACATTTTTAAATAAACCCAGTAGGATTGATGTTAGTTGGGATCAAGTACATGGTACTGTTTTATTAATATAGAGAAAAAAGAAAATCATTTAAAAAATTCAAATACCTGTACTCCTTATTAAGTACAGGTATGGGGCCTGTTATCTAGAATGCTCAGGACCTGGGGTTTTCCGGATAAGGAATTGTTCAATCATTTGCATCTCCATCCCTTAAGGGCAGGACTACACATATGATTTCTGTCCGTTTTCAGCGCATCTGACTCTGTGCGACAAAAAAGTCGGATGGTGTTGCAGCGTTGATCCGACGCGACACAACTGTCAGATGAAAAAGCTGCATCCGACAGTTGTGTCGCGTTGGATCAGCGCTGCAACACCATCCGACTTTCTATTCCTTTACCATGTTTTTGTAGGTGTAGCTCTGCCCTAAGTCTACTAAAAATGTATTTAAGCATTAAACCAAATAGGCTGGTTTTGCCACCAATAATGATGAATTATATCTTAGTTGGGATCAAGTACAAGCAACTGTTTTATTATTACAGAGAAAAGGGAAATCGTTTAAAAAAAATTTGCATTATTTGATTAAAATGGATTTCATGAGAAACGGTCTTTCTGTAATTCAAAGCTTTCTGGATAACAGATCCCATATGTGTTATTCAATTGTGATAAAATACCTCATATATTATACAGACATTGCAAGTGTGAAACTAGTATGCCTCACCTTAAAGGAAAACTATACCCCCCGAACAATGTAGGTCTCTATAAAAAGATATTGCATAAAACAACTCATATGTAAAACCCTGCTTCATGTAAATAAACCATTTTCATAATAATACACTTTTTTAGTAGCATGTGCCATTGGGTAATCATAAATAGAAAATTGCCATTTTAAAAAATAAATAAGGACAGCCTCCTGGGATCCTAGGATTCAACGTGCACACAAACATACCAAACAAACTATAAAGTTAGGTCGCATGAGCCAATTAACAGACAGAGTTGTGTCTTTTGCTTCCACACTTCCTCCTGTTACAGTTAGAGTAGAAATATCTGGTCAGGTGATCTCTGAGGCAGCACACAGACCATCATGAAATGGTGGATCAAGGCAAGAGATGTAAAAGGGCAATATTTACTTAAATATATATACCAGGTAGGTAAGATTCTTTAATATGTCACTTGATTTGATAGAAATAATCTGTTGCTAAAAATTCATTTTCGGGGTATAGTTTTCCTTTAAGCACATGAACACTATGACGGCAAAGCCACCTGTGAATGTTTGAAGTTGTGATATTTTTGAGGAACTCACTGTTGGCTCCTATTATTCCTGAGTCTGAGTTTGATATAAACCTAATTAAGCTCTTCTATCATTGAGTCATGTGACTGGAACTTTCAATACAGCTGCAGGTATATGTAGCCAGACAGACATCACTGCAAATAACATTAAACCAGGAAACAACACACAGGCCTAGCCTGAAAAAGAAGCAGATGTGTATAATGCACATAAGCATGACCAGGACTGGATTAACTATGTGGCTAATGGAACTGTGGCTCCAGACACACTACAAAACGTACAAAAGTTGTCTGCTCTTTGTCACAAGATGGCTGAAATATACCAGAGGTTCTTCACCAACTAGATGGTCTTCCCATGCGTGAGAGGGAGATATTTGACAATTATACGTTAAAAATCCTTTTTTTCTTTTAACAAAAAAAGATCAGATTGATAGCTTTTTGGTCAATTATTCTTCTAGCTTTGTGGAACATTTATGTTGAAGTTATTGCTTATTACATCCAGCCTTGGAATGATATGGGCAGTGTTAGATTTGCTCCACAAATATTGTATCATAATTTCATCTGACCAGATCCTGAAACCCTTTATGAAAGATTCAGTTGAATAACAAACCGAAACTGAACCCTAATTTGCATATGTACATTAAGGAGGAAAGAGAACTGCTTACGCAGCTCATGGTTAAAAGGATACTGTCATGGGAAAAATGTTGTTTTTCAAAATACATCAGTTAATAGTGCTGCTCCAGAAAAATTCTGCATTGAAATCCATTTCTCAAAAGAGCAAACAGATTTTTTTTATATTTCATTTTGAATATATATTATATTTCATTTTGAATATACATATATTGTAAATTTTCCAGCTGCCCCAAGTCATGTGACTTGTGCTCTGATAAACTTCAGTCATTCTTTACTGCTGTACTGCAAGCTGGAATTATATCATTTTCAGGCAGCTGCAGGCTGAACACAACAATTTGATTGGTTGCCATGGTTTACTGCCCATGGGAAAATTTGCCCAGTTTTAATTAATGACCCCAACTGTCTCTTAGACCCTCATCTAGGGTTGAACTAGGCCAGCAGGACACCGATCCAGACCCTCTGCCCACCTGAGACTTGTTTGCACTGCTACCTGATCTCCCCCGAGCCCTTATCATAGCCGCAGGAAGAGTACAAGGTATGCGGGGGAAGGGGTTGCAGCTGAAACCGGGGGGCCTGAGACAGATGCCCCAGTGGGCCCGGATCCCCCAGTCTGATACTGCCCACACCCAGGGGCGATCCTGGCCTCTCCACAGCCTGAGGCAGCTTGTGTTGAGAGGGCCAGGATTCCAGCACAGAGCGCATATTGCCCTTTGTACTGGAAGAGCCAAATTTCAGGTTTGAAAACCGGAAGTTCAGCTCTTAAAGTACAAGGAGTGCCATTTTTGCCACCCCTGGTACCCACGGGGCGTTGCTGCCCGCACCAGTGAAACATGGTGGTGATAGCAGGACCAGGAAGATGGAATGGTACAAAATCCAGGGAATTAAAGGACCTCTTTTGGTCAACTAAAAACGGAACCCCTGGGCAAAGTGGATAATTCTGTAGGGAAATGATGCACAAGGAACACAAGAACAAATCAACATTATAGCAACTCAAATGTCCTCAAATATGTCTCAATCTAATGAGAGTCTGAGGCACTATTTGAAAATTGAGGTATACACGCATCATCCAACTAACCTTAAAACTGAGGGCAAATCTGTCTGGATGAATGGGTCCAAATCACCACTGGACAATGTGCCCCCCCCCCCAAAAAAAAACAAAATAAAAATGCTAAATTAAGTTTAACTGAACAATAATGGTGATTAAGTATAGCAAAGTAAATATAGCTTTATGTAGACTATGCATGGGAGGATGAATACAGTTAAAAGGCCTTTTACAGTGTCCCCCAAACCATGGCAAAGTAACAGAAGGCTTAAAGGGCATGTAAAGACAAAAAAATTAAATCCCATTTTTACTTTCTTTAATGAAAAAGAAACCTCTCCAATATACTGTATTTAAAAAATGTGAACCGTTTTTAATAAGAAACCTGACTCTATGCAGTGAAATTCTCCCTTCATTTACTTCTGTGAATAGGAATTGTCAAATGGTCCCTAACTGCTGTGCAGAGAAACAGTCATATGTATGAACAGCAGGGGGAGCCCCCGCCTTACTTCCCAGCCATGCAGAACTCCAGCAGCTTTGTTTATCTGTAGAGAAGTCAGCGACTGTGTAGAGATTTGTATTGGATTTTATTTTTGCATTTACATCCCCTTTACCGTTTCCAACTCCAGCTGCAGGGGCAAAGATCATGGAGCCAGATTTAAACAGATAAACTGGGATTCTATTTGGAGGATTATTTTGCTGCAGCCACTGGTTCTGCAGAGTTCGAGAAAGTTTGTATTAAACAATACAAAAACTATAAAATCCACATTAGATTACATGATAACACAGGACCCAGTGCAGTCTGTATATTCTGATTATTAATCAGTCTTGCTGCATCGGCTTCTGGCAGATGTTATTTGACTTGTGCTGTTTTGATCATTTATGACGATCCCTAAGCTTAGATCACACTGAGCATGTGCACAGTCTTGGTCTTGCAAAGATGGTTAACAAAGTTACAAGAAGTCAGCCCCCTGTGGCCAACTTTAAAAGCATAAATCATTTGTTTGATTAGGCTTGTGGTGCAGTAAGTTCATGTTTATGTTTAGTATACAAAATACAGCATTTCTACCCTTATTCTATTTTACACTTTCCTTGTCATTTAAGCCAAATGCAGATATTCTCATCCTCATCACTTTAATTAGTACACACTTTTCCCACATGAAGGCATGATCAATGCAGGAACAACAGGCTGGGCATCACTGAAATGAACATTATGGGGCATATGAATATCAAACAATATTTGCACATTGTGATCTAACATCAGTAATGACATCCTTTCAGTTTGGGGGCCCCTGGCAAATGGTTCTTCAGCCCTACCCTGTCCTGTTCAGCAAAAGCAATGGTGACCATAATGCCCCTTGTGCCATGGCAGCATTATATTACAGAATTTAGTACAGAGACGACTCGGTTCTATAATACCAATCTCTTGTAATAAACTGCAGTCTGAAGGCTGTTGAAAAGGGGAAGTTTAAAGTATTTACATCCTGAAAAGGAATCTACATCTCCCTTGTGTTTTCTGCCCTTGCAAGTGATACTGTAATAACATCCAATATGAATTCCTAACATGGAAGATTCATTGCAAAATAAAGAATAAAGTGAATAAACGACTGCATTTCCTGGTCTCAAATGACCACATTTGAAAATCTGTATTAATGTCTGAAATTTGCTGGCAAAGACAACAGACCTAGGAAACAGGACACGGCTTTACCTCATGTGGGGTGAAACTGCTGTGTATGCAAAGAGAACCATAGCTGGGACTAGAAGAGAGAAATAACTAAAGCTTTTCTCCTACCTCCAGCTTGCATTAATTGTATGGATTCTATATATGTTTAAAATGGGGGGTTTCACCTTTCAATTAACTTTAAGTATGATGTATTTGCAGCTGGTTTTCATGTTTTATTATCTGTGGGGTTTTTTTTTTTTTTTGGTTATTTATCTTTTTATTCAGCAGCTCTTAAGTTTGAAATTTCAGCAATCTGGTTGCTAGGGCCAAAATTACCCTAGCAACCATGCATTGATTTGAATGAGAGGCTGGAATATGAATAGTTGAGGCCTGAATAGAAAGATAAGTAGACAGTAGCAATAATAATAATAAATGTGTAGGCTTAGGATAAGGTCACACAGGTAGATTCGGGGGAGAATTAGTCGCCTGGCGATTAATCGCCTCTTCTGGGAGACAATCTCCCCGAACTGCCTTCCGTCTGTTATAATGAGAAAACACCAGCGCAATGGCACTCGCGGCCCTTTGATTTCCGAAGTCACCCAAAGTTTCCTTGTGATGCAACTTCAGGCGACTTCAGAAATCGGAGGACCACACGTGCATTGCCGCAGGTGATTTTTCTTAGCATGCAGAAGGCAGGAGGAAGGCAGTTCAGGGAGATTGTCTCCCCAAATGATTACAAGCATCATCCAACCAACCTTAAAAATGAAGGCAAATCTGTCTGGATGAATGGGTCCAAATCACCACTGGACAATGTGCAAAGCTGAACATCCTTACCCCCACCTCCCAAAAAAAAATAAAATGCAAAATTAAGTTTAACTGAACAATAATGGTGATTAGACGCCAGGAGACTAAATCTCCATGAATCTGCATGTGTGGCCCTGCCTTTACAGAGCATTTGTCTGTAAGGTGGGGTCAATGACCCCCATTTGAAAGCTGGAAAAAGACAAAAGGCAATTATATAAATTAAATAAACTGAAAAGTTGTTTAGAATTGGCCATTGTATAATATACTAAAAGTTAACTTAAAGGTGAACCACCCCTTTGCACTTTGCTTTGGGTGTCCTCATTGTAGCACAGAAGGATAGGCGAATCGGACCCATTTCACTTCGCCAAAATTTCACAAAACTGCAACAATTTGCTAAAATGCATTGAAGTAAATTTTTTTAATATGCCATAAATTGCACATTTTTTCCCACCAATTGCTGTTATTTTTGTGGAAAAACATAGTGGAAAATTTCATACATTTTTATAAATTTATGGGAATCTTGTCTCCAAAACCTTTAAGGAAAAAAAGTCATCTTTTTTGTACATAGCTAATGACCTTGCTATGAGTAATAACCCCAATGGGCCTTTATATTCCTGGGGCTCCCCAACAACTGCTAGATGTGCTTCCTCCATTGCTATAATCCTGAAAAGAACTTTGTTTGTTACAGATTAGCCTTCTCAGGGCCTCTGCAAATTAAAACAACAGATACATTGTGAGAGATAGATGTTATTGTTGTCCATATTTTTTATTTGCTTATCTTTCTTTTCTATTGATCTTTCATTCTGACTTTCAAACTACTACCTGGTTGCTAGTGTGTAGTGACACAGTGGCAGATTCGAGGAGATGTAGTTGCCTGGCGACCAATCGCCTGTTCTTCTGGGTGACAATCTCCACAAACTTCCTTTGCGTGTCTTCCCTTCCTCTATAATGAAAAGTCGGCTGAACTTAGCAAACGGGGTGCTTCGTTTTCCAAATTTGCCTGAAGTTTCCTCATGAGCCAACTTCTGGCGACTTCAGAAAACAAAGTGCCACGTGTACTTTAGCACAGGCGACTTTTCATTATAGAGGACGGGAAGATACGTGAAGGCAGTTCGGGCCAGGCGAATAAATCTCCCCAAATCTACCCAGTGTCACTACCGTAACAGCCAGATAGTCGTTACATTTCCAAGCCTGAATATTGCATAAAAAAAAAAGAAATATGTCCCAAACAGCAGCAAATAAAAAACAAAAACTAACTGCAATTTAGAAGTTAGAATACTGCTCATAACATTATAATGAATTTTAAATTGACTCCTCCTTATATTGCTTAAACATAAACAAGTATTCTACAGTTTGTTCCAATGATTTGGCCAACGATGAAACTGTTTCGCTGGATGTAATTGATTTTCTCTCAGCAATAGAAACAGTAATGACAGCTCTCACACTTACTCTAACCAATAAGCAGAAAACCTTTCTTGGTGTAACATGTCTATATGGTTTGCTGAACATATAGGAAAATACAATATATATTCGTCCTTTAATATAAAAAAGCTTCTTTTTATAACACCCCCCCCCCCAAACATTTTCCGTGGTGTTGGTCCCAAAAATGTACAGGAATTCCCTCAAGTCTTTTAAACATGTAAAATGAATGTTTTATTGTAAAAGATATTTTCTGTATACATGACAGATTTATGACCCAAAAGGTTTCCAGGTGCATCAGCTGGAAGGGAAAATAATAAAAGCCATCCTGTGGAATAAATAGACATCATTCAGCATTAGCCCTTAAGCTGGCAATAGATAAAAAGATCTGCTCGTTTGGCGACATCTCCAAATGAGTGGATCTTTCCCTGATATGCCACTAGCTGTATCGGGGTAATTCTGACGAATGGCCACAGGGATGGGATTACGACGAGCGCCAGGCCTGGACTGAGAGTTAAAATAGGCCCTGGCATTTCAGGTACACAGAGGCCCAATCCGCCCAAACAGAGGCCCAAACAGCCTCCACCAGCCCACTAAATACTGAATTTCTATGGCACTTTATAGCAGCCCCTCTGGCATTTGCCAGAACCCACAGATTGCCAGTCTGGGCCTGACGAGCGCAATGGACTTCCGACGAGTCGGTCAGAAGAAAATCCAACCTTCCCGATCAATATCGTGTTGGGAAAACCCATCAGAAGCCCCCATACACGGGCAGATAAGCTCAAATCGGTGTAAACGACTGATATCAGCAGCTTTATCTGCCTGTGTATAGCCAGCATTAGATTATATGGTTGCTGAAAGAAAACTACATCAGCCATTGTCACTTGCCTAAACCACTAGAACATGCTCATGGGCCAATAGTCAATTGGCTCTCAAAAACAAAAATCAAAAAAGATTTCTCATGCAAATATTGTATTTGTAATAAGTATTTATTAAAGGGGCTTAACTTTTATTATATTATAAAACAGATAATGCAACTGGCACTTATTATTCATTTTTATAGTTTTCTAATAATTTGCCTCCTCTGACTCTTTCCAGCTTTCCAACAGGGGTGAATGACCTCATCTAAAAACAAATTCTCTGCAAGGCTACAAATTTATATCCAATTCCTATTCCAGCCTCTTTATTGGGATGCACCACATCCAGGATTTGGTTTGGGATTCTGCCTTTTTCAGCAGGATTTGGATTCAGACGGATCCTGATCAAACTGAATGTGAATTTATTAAAACAACGTGACTTTTCATCACACAGACAAGAAAGTCAAAAACTGCACACACGGTTCTCTTTCCCCCTTGTTTCTTTAATTTACATATGCAAATTATTGAGTTTGATATTCGGCCGAATCTTTCACAAAGGATTCGGGATACGTCCGAATCCTAAAATAGTGGATTCAATGCATCCCTATTAGCAAAACGATTAATAAAATCGCAAGCTGGAGAGCTGCTGAATTAAAGCTAAATAAAAAAAACAATATAAAAAATAAAACCAATTGCAAATGGTCTCAGAATATCACTCACTACATCATATTCAAAATTAATTTAAAGGTGACCAACCCCTTTTAACCAATCAATACAACTGAATGTGATATTAAGGTCATTTTTTTATTTTATTGGAAATACTATAATTATTTATGTATACTTCTATTTAAGATTTCATATTAAATATGTAATATGAGTACAGGTATGGGACCTGATATTCAGACTCGGGACCTGGGGTTTTCTGTAATTTGAATCCTCATACCTTAAAGTGGACCCGTCACCCGGACACAGAAATCTGTATAATAAAAGTCCTTTTCAAATTAAGCATGAAATCCAATTTCAAACTTTTATTAAAGCATTCATAGCTGTTTTAAGCTCATTTAAAAATCTCAGCTGTCAATTAAATATTGTCTGTCACTCCTCTATGCCTTAGGCAGATAATTACTTTAACTTTCCATTCAGCACTTCCTACATGTCACTGCTCCCCACACATTCCCCCAGTTCTCTTAACCATTTAATTGTGTAGCCAGGACATGGGGATAGACATCAGGTCCCCCATTCTGGTGCACAAACAAGATTCTGAGATGATACAAGGCTTGTCTTAATAACAGTGTCCACAAAATGGCTCCTGCCTGCTTGCTAGAATTATGAATTCCCAGACTGAAGAAAACAAGATTCAAATTATTTATATAGTGTAATTAATGTTCATTTTGCTTGACTAATGTGATAAAATAGGATTCTGAATATTTTTTTGGGGTGACAGGTCCACTTTAAGTCTACTTGAAAATCATGTAAACATTAAATAAACCCAATAGGCTGGTTTTGCTTCCATTAAGGATTAATTATATCTTAGTTTGGATCAAGTACAGAGCCCTGCTTTATTATTTTTAATAATAATAATAATAATAATAATAATAATAAAAAACATTTGGATAAAATAGAGCCTAGGGGAGATGGCGTTTCCTTAATTTGGAGCTTTCTGGGTAACGTGTTTCCAGATAATGGATCCCACCTGTATTTATTTAGACAAATAGTATTTAAATCAATTAAGGCCTTCTCTGTTATTACTATTGATGGTTGCACAAACAGAATGTTGAGCCACAACCAGCCTTGCTATACTTAGGGTTGCCACCTTTTCTTGAAAAAAATACCGGACTTCCTATATATTTATCTTTTTTTTCCTATTAATAACATTGGGATCAACCATCAAAAATACCAGCCAGGTGGCAACCCTAGCAGACTAAAAGCTGCACTGCCAGTGAAACCATTAATGGCAGGTAAGTGAAGATATCATTACAGTATTATTCAGTCTGAGTTATTTTTATAGCACCAGTCATTTATAGAGATTTTGGTCAGTTTTAGAAGGTAGTTGGGCAGAGCGGGATTTACACACCACACAGCTGTTTCCTGCTGTAAATGACTGAAAAACACATAAAGGGGTTTAAAAACCAAAAGTTTCTTAGAACACAACAATTTCTTTACTGGAAGTTATGCTGAACACATGGGCCAAGTCAGACAATAATATTCCAATCATTACTCAGATGGAATCCTGGGAATACTCCGTTGCAGTTTGCAATGGCTGCTGTACAAATAACAGGAGTAAATATATGTGCTCAGTATATTTTTATTACCTGTACAGCGTTCTGGAAAGTTTGCGTCTAGTAAAACATGAGATTTGGCACATGCAGTTGCTTAGTGTTTTGATCACTGCTCCTCTGGGACAGGGTTCAATGAGCAGGGGATGGCACTTTACATTGCCTAGCAGCTGATCATCAGAGATTTATTTGCATCCACCCTCCTATGGTGGGTTTTGAAAAGATTTTAATTGACAATGTCCTTATATTAATAGTATAATAGGTTTTGTAAAGTCACCTTCACTGTTTGTTTTTCATTATTAGGAAATATCCCCCTTAGATGCTTGAAAGTGCTGGAAACCCCATGTACCCCATGGCATAAACAATCAAATAACAAGGGTTGCCCATACAGAACTGTTGACCAAGGACTGCATCTACAGCCAATGTGATCCAATGGAAGTTTGCATCATGTCAAGCCAATGGGAATTTCCCCCTGTTTAGTTGCCCAATCCAACAACTATCAATGGTTTGCAGCCAATAGTCTGCAGCTATGAGTTGCCTAGGTATGGGCAAGATGCTTCAGGAAGGGGGTGGTGGGAGGGAGCTGTTTGGGTGTCGGGGGGTCCTTGATGTTGCAAGGGGGGCGCTGGTTTTCGCATTCCTAGAGGGCCCTGGACACCTCATTTCAACACTGTTGGAGCGACTTGCATTTATCATAGTGAATGTGATAGAGATTGTGAGCTCCACCTGGGCTGAGGCTGATGGGAATGATGTTTAATCTCCACCATAGAATATGTCAGTACTATACAAATAGCTAATAATAACCTACAGGCGTCCTTAAAATCTTAGAATGGAAAACAACTCTTAATAAGAAACATCCTGTAGGAACATTTGTTCTAATTTGAAAAGTTATGTGTCTTCTAAAAAATGAAAATGAGGTACTGATGGTGATGCCACCCCCTTCAGATGAGCTTCTTTTACCCATGTCTTAAAGAGGCATGTTAAATAGTAATGATTGCAAAGACATTTTGCTTAATGATGTTGGAATATTGGGAGAAATGCTGTAAGAAAACCAAACAAATTTCCATGATGTTTGCACTTTGCCAACTGTTTACCAGTTGTTTTATACCGGCATCCTAATGGTAAACTTCTCGGCGGAATATCTGACTCATACGGATGCGCTGTATTTATATTTAAATGTTTGTAACCATGGCATCATTTGAAACCAGCAAAAAGTAGACGACAAAATGAATTATGTCTATGATGAACAGATTTTTAATATATCCTTAAAGGAATACTGTCGTGGGAAAATTTTTTTTTCAAAAAGTCATCAGTTAATAGTGCTGGTCAGAAGAATTCTGCATTGAAATCCATTTCTCAAAAGAGAAAACATATTTTTTTTTATATTTTATTTTGAAATCTGACATGGGGCTAGATATATTGTCAATTTCCCAGCTGCCCCAGGTCATTTGACTTGTGCTCTGATAAACTTCAATCAATCTTTACTGCTGTACTACAAGTTGTAGTGATATCACTCCTCCCTTTTCCCCACCCAGCAGCCTAACAACAGAACAATGGGAAGGTAACCAGATAAAAGCTCCCTAACACAAGATAACAGCTGCCTGGTAGATCTAAGTACAGCACTCAATAGTAAAAACCCATGTCCCACTGCGTACTATTCAGTTACATTGAGAAGGAAAAGCAACAGCCTACCAGAAAGCAGTTCCCTCCTAAAATGCTAGCACAAGTCACATGACCAGGGGCAGCTGGGAAATTGACAAAATGGCTAGCCCCAGGTCAGATTTTAAAACTGAATATAAAAAAATCTGTTTGCTCTTTTGAGAAATAGATTTCATTGCAGAAGTCTACTGGAGCAGCACTATTAACTGATTTTGAAAAATACATGTTTTCCAATGACAGTATCCCTTTAAATTCTCAGAATTGTGGTTACTGCAGGGGGGTCATTATTGTGGAGATATAGTACAGGTATGGGACCTGTTATCCAGAATGCTCAAGACCTGGGGTTTTCTGGATAAGGGATCTTTCCGTAATTTTGATCTTCATACCTTAAGTCTACTAGAAAATCATGTAAACATTAATAAACCCAAAAGGCTGGGTTTGCTTCCAATAAGGATTAATTATATCTTAGTTTGGATCAAGTACAAGGTACTGGTTTATTATTACTGAGAAAAGAAATCATTTTAAAAAACTGTATTACTTGGTTAAAATGAAATCTATTGAAGATGGCCTTTCGTAATTTGGAGCTTTCTGGATAATGGGTTTTTGGATAATGGATCCCATACCTGTACACCCAAGTCTTCAGTACCTATGAGAACAACTACAGTACGGTACAGTCACTTATCCATGACTTAGCATAGCAGCCAGGGAAAATTAAAAATATTTTACTTGATTAGGATTGCTTACTCGTTAGAAATGAGTTATAAGAAATTATATAGATGTATGTTGCATCTGTTTTACTTAAAGGGAAATACTGGTTTAATATCACACACATCCTGCGCCACTGCTAAACAATGGCGAGTATGTTTGGTCTGCATCCTAACGCTTGCTGACTAATAAGCTAAAAATCAGATCACAGAAAAAAGCAGAGATTTGAAGAAATTTACAATAAGCATCAACAATATCTACATCCTGTGCTATGTGCACTGACTCAAATAGGAAAGAAAAACATACGCTCATGCAGAGGTCTTTCAACCCAATCTGGCTTTAATTAGGACACATGACTGTACTGAATAATAAGCCCACAGGAGTGAGCAGCCCAAGAAATATAAATCTTTCCACCCACTCTCCTGTAGAAGAAAGGATAGGAGATCTGAACTTACTGAGGCAGATTTAACCACATGACCCAGACCGGTGACCATTCTCTGTTCTGTTCGGCGCCATTGTGGAGGTTGTCCATGTAGAGGGCATTGTTCATGTTGTCCTCTTCAGGGACATGGTCTTTTATTTCCAGGGCTTTCAGAACCACGGAGGAGGAAGAAGAGTTCTTTAACAAGGACACAGCCTCATTGCGACTTACTCCTGTGAGGTTAATGCCATTGACATTCAGCAATATGTCACCTGTGGACAAAATCACCAACAAAATGTCATGATGTACTCCATATTGTCACTGGGGCGTGGTGTTCCAGCCTTTAGGATTGCTGGGAGATGTTATCCAACAACAACTAGGAAATCTTTAAAGGGGAATTTTCATTATTGTAAAAATCAAGCCAAAATGCCATGGATTTTATTACATCTGTTCAAAAATGGGTTTTAATATGGCCTATGTTGTATAATTTTTTGGGTTTAAATCCTAAATAAAATAGGGTAAAACCAGCATCCCAAGCTTTGCCTTCAATCGTCTACCAGCTGCTGACTGATCAAAGCAAATTGTTGGCTGGTTGGTATGAGTAACCTCATGGACAAATTTGCCCAATGTTAGTAAAGGAGACACATTTTCTGCAATCTCTGTTAGGTTAATGTCACACTAGATATTGCACAGAAAATGGCCATTTAACAACATGCCAGTACCACCCCCTTACACCTAGTGACTAGTGTTGTGTGTAGGGACTTGATTCCTTCCACATAGCAAAGGCCCATCCTTGTGTGTTAAGAATTTGGAAATTTGGGCTACATGTGCAAAGCATATAAACATTAATATATTGTGAAATATGTGTTGTTTTTTTTTTTATAATTCTTAATTTTGCACATTTTTACTTTATTACAAACCACCACAAGTGTTTATGGATGCTGGGAACCTAGTTTCCAGCTTTAGCTGTTTTACAACACCCCTACTAAGTTTTCCAATTCTAACTGTCAAGGGTCTAATGGTTTCAATATATTTCAATTGACAAGCAAATTTGATCAAATATTTAACATTTTAATATCAGTTCTCCATTTACATTTGGTATTGTATTTCACTGAATCTGCACACACTATTTCATCCCATTGTACTTTATATTGCACAAAGGGAATGCAGCTATTATTGGACTACCCCCTATGTCAGGCTTAATTCAGATATTGCTTTATATATTATTATATTCATTTAAATTATATTATTATATTCATTTAGATTTTTTAATGTTAAAATAATTCTAACCAGCCTCTTTTTAGGTATATGAAATAAATATTTGTATAATTTCATATATTATCTTATATAGAACTTTTGGTTATGGGGTGCATTATTTTGTTCAAATAAAAAAGAATCTGTTTCCGACTCTTTAGTGCCATGTAGTAAATACTATTTGGTTCTAAAACAATATTTACTTTCCAATGATGAAGTCTCTTTTAAACATCTGAGTCATTTCAGAGTAAACCTGGCAACCGTTTAAAGGGAAGTCTTCATTAACTGGTCCCTCAGTGGTGAAGAAGAGATGCAGCAGCCCCACCTCTTTTTTGCATGTTTTATTTGCCTCTTCATTATCATATGAAATGCTAATACACTCTCAGATATTATATTGCTAGCGTTTTTGCCCATGGCTGGTTCTCTTCATTGGTACTAAACTGAATGGAGTGATGGTTCAGTCTACACTATCTATCAAACCACTGCATCTTCAGTTGCACTCCTAGGGGCAAATTCACTAAAGCACAAAGCATCTAACGCTAGCGCTAATTTGCCAGTGTGACATCATTTCTCAACTTCGCCGATTTACTAACAGTGACCCTGGCGAAAATTCGCTAGCGAAGTAGATAGACTAGCACAACTTCACATCCTTATGCCAGACGAAGTTGCGCACTGACGAAGGGACGCGACTACGCTAATTCACTAAGATGACACTGAACGTTACCTCTTGAGCTAGACTTTACTTCAACCAGGTCAGACCTGGGGAGGTTCAATAGATTCACATTTTCACAAATTCACATTTTAGTGAATTAGCGACGAACTAGTGAATTTACCCCTTAGACTTGCACATGCAAAGTACAATAAAATGTTTTATTTTATAATAAGGTGCATGAGCAAATATAACTATGGCAAAAGGGATCTCTGGGAATTAAGAGTAAGTTGGTTGTGTGGCTTTGTGATAGACATTGGGTCAATGCATTTTTTTCCCCAGAGAGGCATTCTAGCTCGATGGAAAAAGTTGATATTTAATACACTGGGTGGTGCATAACAAATTGGCACCCCCTGATGCGTTAGGGCTCTTCCAGACGAAGAGATTGCAGGGAGATTTGTAGCCTGCGACAAATCGCCGCGTGTTTGAAGCAACAAATCTCCCTGCATCTCTTCCCCCAGTCTTGTGCTTGCTTAAGTTAAAGTCGCGTGTGCCTATTCACACGCGGCGCGGTGCTTTAGCAAATCGCTCGCCAATGCATTTTCGCACGATTTTCAAAAGCGCCGCGCTGCGTGTGAATAGGCGCACGCGACTTTGACTTTACTGGGCGCAAGACTGGGGGAAGAGATGCAGGGAGATTTGTTGCCCCAAACACGCAACGATCTGTCGCAGGCTACAAATCTCCCTGCAATCTCTTCGTCTGGAAGAGCCCTAAGGGCTTTCTTTAATAACATTTTAAAGGCTTTCAATTTCTTACTATTTCTATTTAACCTTGTGAAATGATGATCCCAGTGAATACAATTCAGAGATGTCCCTATCCTTCAAATGTAATGTCCTATTTATGTCAGGGCTCTTAACCTGTGCACTTCCAGCTGTTTGGTATTGGGTTATAACTCCCATCATCCTTCCCCAGCATAGGAATTGTCAACCAATCCAGTGTCACTAGGAAGGCAACTTCAGGCATTTTTCTGACCGTTTATGTTCAGTGTGAAGACAAATGGTTTTATTCCAGGACTGAATCATTATCTCCCAGATAACCTGGGGTTAGTTGATATCTCTGCAGCTTTTCAGATTTGCCCTGTAAGTAACCCTTATCATTACAATGTATTTCTTTTGTGATTACTAATTAGTGATTTCAAAATTCAGCACTTATAAAACACAACCCAGCCCACTTGTGCAGTGCAATGAGCACTCTGAAAATGTTAATATTACTGTAATTTCAGCAGGAGAATATCTGTTTAACTAGTTAAAATTTTTATATATATATATATATATATATATATATATATATATATATATATATATATATATATATATATATATATATATATATATATATATATATATATGAAAGAAGTAGGATCAGCACTCTCTGTAATATGTGATGATGCAGTGATTTATTTAAAAAAAATTGGATGCCAATTTTTTAAAATAAATCACTGCATCATCACATATCACAGAGAGTGCTGAGCCTACTTCTTTCATATGCACTCCATGATTGATCATGCACCTCTGGCTTCGCTTTAAGGGTGAGTGCGGGCACTGTGGGACAATTTTATTTATATATATATATATATATATATATTTTTTGTTACATGTAGTAAACCTATATTAGAATTAATATATATTACACATATGTGAGTTCTTTAGGCAGGACATTTTTAGTACTCTAATGCATTCATAGCCAAAAGTTATAACTTTTTACCTTCATTATTACGTTTCAGTTAAATTTAGTGCGTTTCACTTTGCTTCCCTCTCTGTGAAGCTCCATGTATAGTACCTTTGAGACACTATAAAAAACATAAATGCATATCTGGAGGACTGCACATTGCCCAATTCAGTGCTTCAGCAGGGTAGGGACCTTTATTACTTGACCAGTAGAGGTCAGTACTTGCACTCTACTGGGAAGTCCTTGCCTGGAAGGGTGCCCACTTACAGTAGAAAGCACCAACAAAAGGGAACAAAAATAATTAGGAGAACACTGCCAAATATTGCAGTATTTACTAATAGTACTACTGAATGAAAAAAAAACAATTTTGTACCATAATTGCTAAAAATTTAAAATTAAAGCAATTTGATGGTCTGGACAGCTGTGTGTCCCAAAATAAAACAGGATTGTGTCCTTTGAACTGTGTTTGCAAACAAACAATATTATATTGACTGAAAAAGTCTAAAAACATGTTTACACACACTCAGTTTTTAATGTCCCCATCTAAATTGGATGAGCTCATGCAGCGGTGTACCTTGAAAGCTCATGACCCCCCCCACAAAAAGAATCTTCTGAAGAACGGTGCAAACAGTCCCACCCTGAAGTTTAAGGTAGGAGAAGGGCCAGAAAAGGGGGAAATTATATTGCAGTCCCAGCAGTGCAGTCCAGGTAATCTGCTATATTTGTAGTTACATCACTGTGCTCATATGCAGTGAGCATTTCATTATGTGGAAGGGCCTGTGCACCTGTGCAGTAAGGATTAATAGGCTACACCCACAATTTTCTGGTGCCATGCTTACATGCCCCGCAAATCCTTCCAGCTGCACTGTAAATTGTCATCAATGCTAATTTGATTCCTTGTACAGAATCATGTGCACTACAGCAAATGTCTAGCAGAAGAGCACATGATTCTGTCCGATGTGATCAAGGTAGGGGACAACTTGTAATAGAATAGGAAGATGTGAATGTATCCCTTTCAGCAAACTCCTGCACTTTCAGTAGCACAAAGGACTGGAGAGAGACAGGAACACGCACACTGGAATGTAATTAAATCTTACAAAGGCCAAGGAGGAAGCCATTCTGGCAAGAGAGGCTACAAGCAAAAATTTAATTTTTAATTTTATGCCCTCTTTAAAGTGGACCTGTCACCCAGAGGTAAAAAGCTGGATAATTAAAGTCATTTTCAAATTAAACATCAAATCCAATTTATTTTTTCATTAAAGCATTCATAGCTGTTATAAACTCATTTAAAAATCTCAGCTGTCAATCAAATAAAACCTGCCCCTCCACTATGCCTTAGGCATAGAGGCGGGGCCGACAATTACTTTCACTTTCCATTCAGCACTTTATAGTGTCACTGCACTCCCCACATTCCTCCTATCTCACAACCATTTACTTGTGTAATTGATGCATGGGGATGGACACCAGGTCCCCCATTCTGCTGCACAAGCAAGATTCCAAGATGATACAAGGCTTGCCTTAATAACAGTGTCCACAAAATTGTTTCTGCCTGCTGGCTATAATTCTGAAATTCATAGACTAAAGAAAACTAGATTCAAGTACTTTATATAGTATAATCAACGTTTGCCTGGCTAACATGATCAGCAAGGATTTGGAATAATTTTTTCAGGTGACATTCCCCCTTTAAAGGGACTTTACAAAGCAAGTGTGGCCTGCTATCTAGTAGGCATTAAAATGTCAGTACGTAAAGTGGCTGATGTGAACTATCCATGGCCTTTCCAGTAAGTGAATGAGCATATCTGATTTGACAGGGCTGATGAGAGAGAGCAGAGAAGTCCACACACATTAATACAATTGTCATGGGAAATGTGATATGTGTATACACGTGTCAAGAGGATGAGTCACAATTGCTTCATCATAAATAATGTACTTTGTGTTACTTTACTCTTATCTGCCTAGTTTTTCACCCAATTTATTTTTAGCATAAAACTAAGCATTTTGCACATCGGTGTATTGGGTTCTCATAGTATGTAAGTATTTTTTTCCTCAAAATCACTTTCTGCTATTTGATCTGCCTCTCTATAATTCATTCCTACATTATTATTGTTTTTAGAAATGGTACAAAACCATAAGATTAAGATTCATGACTTTCTGCAATTTCCTGGGCCCGGCTGACACCAGCAGGATGTTTTTAAATTATGGGATACAAACATGGGTATAACACCACTGAGATATTGCTCATGTTTGAATTGAAGGTGCAATGCATGGCAGCAATGCTATCTACTTAGTTTACTTACTATTGGTGCTATACATTATCCTCCATTCCATCTTATTAGATTTCTAACCTGTTTTTAGCCTGCCGTCTCTCCCAATAACTCCATCTGTGTCCACACTGGTCACAAAGACAGGCAGGTCCCATTCCCAGTTAGATGCTCCTCCTGCAACAGTCATTCCCAGAGACTCCGTGTTGTCCTTCATTATGCTCACCACTTTCTCATGGCACAAAACAGTGCGGCTGGCATTCTAAATATTAAAAAAAGGTTGAATTCATACATTTTTATACACTGCATTTTCCTTTGGCCTGAAACAAGATCACATACATTTGTTGTAGTAAAATACCATGGAATAGTCAACTGCGTCGAATTTACATGATATTGGTACATAATGCAGTAAGAGCTGTAGTGAGAGACAGGGCAGTGGGCTTAATGCTTACTACACAAGGGTCTATGCTGGTGTTTTCATGGGGTACTGTATAAAAAAAATAATATCCCATAGCAACTACTCAGCAGGTATTCACTGTTCATCTATATGAAACCAAACATCTGATGCTTGAGTGTGGAGCTGGTGTTACAGGAATCTGTTGTGTTTGGGGATAGCACTGTCAAAGTTGTAGACTGGAATCTAAGGCAGAGGTCCAAACTTTTTTTTACCCATGAGCCACATTCAAATGTAAAAAAATGCCAAATGATAGTTATGATTGGCTATTTGGTAGCCCCAAAATAGACTGGCAGGCTACAGGAGGCTCTGTTTGGCAGTAAACCTGTTGTTTTTTATGCAACCAAAACTTGCCTCCAAGCCAGAAATTCAAAAATAAGCACCTGCTTTGAGACCACTGGGAGCAACATCCAAGGGGTTGTGAGCAACATATTGCTGTTGAGCCACTGGTTGGGGATCACCAATCGAAGGTCTGTATGACATTCACACACAATAATGTTGTATCAGGGGATGATCAACTTGTATGCCTGAATTTGTGGAAAGACCACCAAAGGCCTAGGGCGACAGGATTTTAGGGGGTGGTATGCATTTGTGCGAATAAAGGGGGGAGGGGGATGGGGCGATGAATGACAGCAGGCCTAGGGGCGCCTGGTATGTAAATCCGGCCCTGCTTGTATGTTGAAGGAAACCAGAGTGCCTATAGGAAACCTACGGAAGCTTGGGAAGGACAAATGTACTGCAGATGTATGTAAATGGTGTGCCCTGGCAGGAATAAAATCTAGGACGAGCATTGCAAGACAGCAATGATAAACAATGTTGCAAAGGATAAACAGCTTAATGCATGGGTGACTTGCTTGATAAAGACGTGAATAAAAGGACAGACAGATTTTGGATGATTTGAAGGACAGATGGATAAGGAGATATATTGACACCTAGGTTAGTAGGACAAATTACAAACTAGGACAGCCTTGTGAATAGGATACATAATGGATTACTATTTCATCTGTTTTTCTTCCGCTCTGAACTGCATGTTGGTCTTTAGTTTTTATTTCGAAAACATGAAGAAGGAATATGTTACTCTAAGCAGATGCTTCAGCCCAGGATATTAATATTAATTAAATTGGCTTCAGAACATCATGTTCCTTTTAAATATTGCTTGCGGATCTGTTGCTTGTTCAGAACACTGCCATGGCACAAAAGTCATTAGCAGAGAGTGCAGGAGCAATGAATAAAGCATATTAGAGCGCTTTTTACAGCACAGCAAAGCTTGTTGCATTAATTTACTATGGAAGGGTAAGCCATTCCAATCTGAGTGTTTACCATTGTACTTTGACATCTTATTAAGCATCTGCCCCTGCTAAATGACCCTGCTAAGCCACAGAATCAAAACAGCTTGCTTCCTTTCTCATATTTACTGCAAGATAAATGTTTACATGAGGATATCAGAACCTAAAAAGTTCTAACACGTGCCCCACACATGAGCGGCACAGCTGCGTGTGCAGAGGACGTTGGACAGCTGCCGTACTGACAGTGAAACACGTGGGAGGCAGTGACCGGGCCACAACATGTGGAACCGTATCATTCATAAGCTTTTGGGCCCCATAAAAACATTCAATGTCTTATCCCAATTTTGTCATTCATATAATACAAAAACAGCAGCTAATCTTAAATGATCCATTTTAATTTAG
Organism: Xenopus borealis; assembly: GCA_024363595.1. Classification (NCBI taxonomy): domain Eukaryota; kingdom Metazoa; phylum Chordata; class Amphibia; order Anura; family Pipidae; genus Xenopus; species Xenopus borealis. The sequence goes on from CM044431.1 coordinate 38,589,386, forward strand.
AATCATATTTGTTTGGTTAAAATGCCCCCCCCCCCCCCAGCACTGTCTTTTTTCTTGCTCAGAATCCTACTAATTTGCAGCAATCTCAGAAGCTGTAATGGTATTGTTAGATGCTGTGAGATGTATATGCCAAAGAGTTACTTTACAGTTCTACAGAAGTGTTAGCATTCCAAGAATGCAGTTTCATTTTTAAGGACATGTATGGACATTTTTATGTAGTTTGGCCAATCCAGGGGCTTTACAGCTAATAAGCTGGTAGCAGGATTCATTCTTTAATTAATTAAGGGACTAACCCTTATTATTCCTAGACTGAGCCAGAAGTCCACTTTTGACAATTTCCAGGGCTTCCTTAGCCCCTAGCCTGTCCTATTCAATTGAGCCAGATGTTGTATTTAGAATTAGAAAGCACTACTAGTATATGTGACCACTACAGAAATTTGCAAAATGTTAAAGAGATACTGTCATGGGAAACAGCAGACTTCTGCACTGAAATCCATTTCTCAAAAGAGCAAATAGATTTTTTTTATATTCAATTTTGAAATCTGACATGGGGCTAGACATATTGTCAGTTTCCCAGCTACCCCTGGTCATGTGACATATCAGAACTTTAGGATGGAACTACTTTCTGGCAGGCCTAATTAATGTAACTAAATCAGTCTCAGTGGGCCTTGGCTTTTACTATTGAGTGCTGTTCTTGGATCTACCAGGTAGCTGTTATCTTGTGTTAGGGACCAGTTATCTGGTTACTTTCCCATTGCTCTTTTGCTAGGCTGTGTGCGAGGGGTGTGTGTGATTTCACTCCAACTTGCAGTACAGCAATAAGGATTGACTAAAGTTTATCAAGTCACATGACTGGGGGCAGCTGGGAAATGGACAATATGTCTAGCTCCATGTCAGATTTCAAAATTGAATATAAAAAAGATTTGGTTGCTTTTGTGAAAAATGGATGTTTGAAAAAAAACATGTTTTCCCATGAAAGCATCAGATTATTGCATGGGGAAAATGTAGGATGTTTCTCTCTAATGTTTACAAAAGAGCCCCTATGTGCTGTGAGGGAGTCTGGGTACTAAAAGTAGTTAATGCTAGCAACCAGCCTATTTAATTAAAACTTTTTTTTCATGGTCGAGTTTTTAAGGGAAAAAAATCATAATAATTCAAGGGGGAAAACCCCTCAAAAAAATCACTCCAGCTAAAACCTGTTGAAGTCATGTGAAAGGCAATGCCAGATGTGCCTTATACAATTTTTATAGTGTTTTTGGCTGTTTGACTGCTTTGTCTGAAAATGTTTTTGAGCAATAATTCGAAAAAGTCGCACAATTCAAATTTTTGCACCAACTTTGGTCTTTCTCACAGTGCCAAACAGGTGTGTTTGTTGCAAACCTGTTTGGCACTTTGAGAAAGGCTACGGTTCTAGAAGAAACGTCAGCACTTTTTTTGCTTCTAATAAATTATTCTTTACTTTTTATATATATATATATATATATATATATATATATATATATATATATATATATATATAGATAGATAGATAGATAGATAGATAGATAGTCAAATCAATTATCGGCACTCACCAAAATGTCCATCAAGTCCCGGGTGCAGCTCCCAATGTAAATTTAATAAGCAGAGAATGGAGGCGCTCACAGATATTTGTGCTTAAAGTGTTTATTGGATCAACACATAATCCCCCACATCTATGTGTTTTGATTCCTTAGAACTGTCCTCAAGACTCTTGAGTGCCTCCATTCTCTGCATAGTGATATATATTTATACACAAATGAAAATAAAACATATGGAATTGCATATGGCTTCAGATCCAGTATCACCACTTAGGAAATAAAAAAAAGAAAGAGAGAGAGTGTCCTGACTGAACTGTGTGTTTGTTAAGCATGCACCAACTAAGATAGCATTACCCACATGTTTTATTGGTCTCAGTGGTTGTTAGCCGCCACGCCATGATGTTAGCTCTGACCCGCAACAAGGGGGGTCAACTGGAATATCAGATTGCCCCAAGAGACTTACATGTGCAAATATAGTCTTGGCTAAAAGCAGCTATATAAAGGGCAATATTTAGCCTGACTAGAATATCACACCATGGACTATGTTATTGTTGTTTCCAGCACATATGCTTCTTCACTGGACCCAAGCAGGTACCATGAGGATATGCAACACTGACTGGTAACAAAACAACCGTTATTTTTTTCTCCTAATACAGATCTTCTTGTGTTCTTCTTTGTATTTACATGTCCTTTATGTCTCTTTAGGCCCCTTCTTTTTCCAACATGTGTGCTTTTGGCTAAGTATAGAAACATGGACACATCACAAAGTAGGGCTCAGCAACAGGCTAAAACACAGATCTTTTGTGTTTGCTTGTACGGTGGAGCAGAAGCAACAGCTTTTCCTTGCAGAACTGAGCCAATTACGGAATCTCGAGTGATCCAATATCCTATCAGCACAACTATTAATGTAACCAAATCATAATATCCTTTAGGGGAGGCCAAATTGTTTGTTTGTTATCATCTTTACTCAAAAAACTGAAATTCAGATTACCTTCTGCCTGGTTTAGGATTTTGAGCTAAGATAGTTTTTCCTGGAACCAAATTTCTTTAAATTACATCCCAAACGTGATTCAACAATGAGAGTTAACAAGACTAGAAAGCTTAGCTGTGACAGAGTAAACAAATATACTGGACTTATAAACCATGTAAATTATGTGATGCCATTATGGGATCTGTTGAGAACAATTTAATTGGCCCAGTGGTTCCCAAATAGTGGGGCGGTCTTCCCTGGAGTGGCCTGGAGCAGTAGTTGTGGCTCAGTCAGTTAGGGGGAGATATGGGGATAATGCCTGGTTTTACTATACAAATAAAAAGTCTGAAGAAGAGGTGGAAGAAAGCATTCTACCAGGACGAGTTGTCTTTTACACGTCCTTACTGCTGAATCGGTTGAGTTTTGGATGAGTGTTTCCAGCTGTTAAGGATGGTGGTGGACCCGTAATGGTAAAAACAGGACAGCGTCCCATAAGAGTATTTGGGGGGGGGCAGTTTTTTTTGTATTATTCCCACTTCCCAGGACTGCGGACAACTTTACACATCACTAAACAAGTTGTACTTAAAGACAAACAGTAAATGTGTATTTGCAGTAAAAGTGTTATATAGGACAAAATCTCCCTCCCAACATTTTAGATAATAAAAAAATTTGGACAAATTTAGGCAGAACCATCAATCTGATACGTCCATGCACAGGTGTACCAAACATCTTGATCCAGCAAAAAAAAAAAAAATCTTGATTTTGAAGTGCAAATGGGTCTTACAAATATGGCTGGACATCCTTCCTAAGGAACCCCAACTCAGCATTATACATTTATAGCAATTCATCTGTACAAGATGATATGGAAATATTGACAACTTGGGGACTATGATTGTTAAAGCATTGCTTGCTTGAATGTAAAGCTTGAAATATGAATAAGCTGTTTTTTGTTTAGCTGACTGGCTTTTACTGAGCTTTATAAAATGAGCCCTCTCTGACTGCTAGAGAAAAGTTAGTGAAACACAGCCAATTCTTCCCAGTGCCATGCGCAGGATTGGCACCCGCATTTATTGGTTACAGTTCACCTGTGGACCTTTGTTCAACTTCACTGTTGTCTCAGGGCTTCATTTAGAAGAAGATGGCAGACTTTGGAGACATCTTGAGTGATGCTTTTTAAACCTTTACTTAACCTCTCTATTTCCAGCCATATGAATGAAGTTCTCTGCACAAGTTCTTATTTTGGAAAAGCATTCAAATCCCCGAATCCAGTTAAATCTTTAGTGTGCTGGAGTTAATCTGTGTGACTAAAGATTGCACTTTAACACATTCCTTCTTTCTTAAAGAGTTTTACATTTCACGGCTGCTTGCACCCGTCCATTTGATTATGGGGCGACTCAAAAAGCGATTTCTATCAACAATTTACCCAGATATATCTTTGTATAAAGAATGGCTCTTTAAACATGTCATTAGGGAAAAACATTTCTTCCTCCTGTTACAGACGGATCGTTGACCCAGCTGTGCACTTGGGATCTTGGTGTACAAATCACTCCTTATATACAAACATTGGTTTCCAGATTGACCAATCATTTTCCATGTAAAGATGAATGATCGTCATCATGGTATGAACCAGATGTTGGGATGTGGTCACAAGCGCCTTGATCTATGCTTTAATCCAGACAATCCAGTGCAGCTAAGCTGCTTACAGCTGTTGTTGTAACACATTGTTATGTTCTGGGCCGAGCTCTATGCCCAGCTTGGATCAGTCACTGCACTGGCAAATCTTTCTACACTCGGCCTCAATTTCTTTTTAATTATTTACAACTGTAAGTCTCAAACAAATTATACAGCTCCAATTAGGATGCATTGCACAATGTCCTATATTTTATACTGCAGGTATGGGACCTGGGGTTTTCTGATATTACGGATCATTCCATGATTTGGAACTTCATACCATAAAGCTACAAAAAATAATTTAAACGTCAAATAAATTCAATAGACTGGTTTTGATTCCAATAAGGATTAATTATATCTTAGTTGGGATCAAGTACAAGCTACTGTTTTATTATGAAAAAGGAAATTGTGTTTAAAAATTTGGATTGTTAATGGAGTCTATGGCAGATGGCCTTTCCATAATTTGGAACTTTCTGGATAACAGGTTTCCCAATAACAGATGCCATACCTGTAGGGTATTTTGGTAGGTGAAGAGCTACTGGGCACTTTTAGACCAGTCTAAGTGCTGGTCTAGCACTCTAGACCAGTATTGGCTTTCAAAGAAAAAATGAACAGGATTTTTTATTCAATTTTAAATTATTTTAAGCAGGGGAAGATTTATCATAGATCAAACCAGAAGGATTCATAGCATTGTAATTTATAAGATGATTTATCAAAGCTTTAAGGATGGCCAGGCCATTCTGCTGGGTGGAGTGAAGGTGCTCTACTGAAATGATGGAACATAATAAAAGTTTTGAAGGGAAAACTATGCAAATAATGTTTAATTTGTGCGAACAATGTGCAGGTCTTAACGGGTAAGTAAAATATATTTTATATTCTACTTTGTATTGGTCATTTCTGGTGCTCAGTGTCAAAATTACTTTACACCTTATTTAGTAGTGTATTGCACTGATGCAGCCTGCAGTGAACTAGATATCTATTGAACAATATTACACTGAAAAAAATGCTAATCTTTACAACTTTTATTAAATCTTTCCAAAAAGTGTCATAAAAAACACTGACTTTCCTCAGCAATAAGGTTTGAACTAAACATCTCCGCTATGGGAACATTTTTGCGAGCAAGGAAAGCCAAATAAATCCGTTACTGTTGTTTTAATCCAGCTGGTATCTTTAAGATTCTCACTGGCAGACATCTTTATATAAATACTAGATAAATGACATGTTCCAGGCAAGTGTTCAGTTTTGTGCATTATATCTTTCATTAATTAACAATATATTGCTAGAAAACATACCGTAACATTGTCATGTTATTCTTTCAATGTTATCGTTAAATTGATTTAGTAAGGCATATTTTATTATAAAAAGATAATGTAAAGCTTTTTATGCATAGTAACAAAAATGAGGGGCATTTTGGCTCAACAACTTTCACCCAGAGGGAGATAAAGAGAGGCTCCTTGGCTATCAGTGACATATGAAATCAGTCAGGTGCCATGACATCAGTTGGGCCCCAAACCTAAGCCATTTTGTACCTGGCACTAAGAATAGGCCCCTTTTGTGCCCCTATGGGCATAGCTAATGTGGCATACACACGTTTTAAAGTCACACTACAATTTTGATCTCTACACCTTCTTGAAGGCATGGGGGCATAAAAGAGGTACGCTGGGGGAAATTGATGGATGACCACAACCCAAAAATAATTTATTAGAAACATACAACACAAAAGTGTTTTAATTTGAGATTCCACAAAGCATCGGTTTAAAACGATAACACTATAGTGTATCCTCCTCCTGGGCTAGTTTTAATTTGTTCCATCAAACGAACACATTTTCTTGAAAAATAATTATTTCCTCTTAAATGAATGGAATTAAGCTATATTTTCCAGAACTCTAGAAGAGAACCCCAACATGGCCATGGTAAATAGTGATGGGTATTATTACTAATAGTAGATCCCACAGTATCCCATGCCCCAACAGAATATGGAGAAATAATGAATAGTGGTATTTTTTCTATTATATTTTCTATTTTACAGCCAGCTGCAGAAAGCACAATTGGCTCCCAAACGGAGACAATTGTATATGGATGCTTTGCTACCGTTTCTGTGTAATAACAAATAAACAATGCTATGAAAGAAAATGAGGGAAAGGACGCTACAAAGGAATGGTTTTTGTTTTGGTATTGTTATGTAGTACAAAATCATTGTGTCAGAATTGTGTTTTGGACAGCAAATGTTCTGATGCATATTATATTCATTAACTATTCACCACACATACACGGCAGACTGGTACATACAGTCTAGATTAGAATAATATACACTTCACATTATCAGTAAAGGTCACACACATTATTTAGATTCATGTTTGCATCACTTGTCAATGTCACATGTAACAAACACACCGGGTAAATGTCAGATAGATGGATGCAATCTAGGGCTTTATTTGCATAAAGGCTGCTATTCAGGGCAGCCATAGGGATTGCTAATGGCCCAGATTATACAACAGTTTTTAGGGTTTAATATGAAACAGGGGGCCTTAAATGGGTTTTTGCCGGCAGACCTGACTGCAAGCACCAGGGTATTTTAAGATGTGTACAGGCAACCATAACCTCTCTAACACTTTGAGAGGTATTTACTGAAACAAAAATGTATCCTATTTTTTTATTAGAAAAAGTTGACGTAATCGTACAATTTTTTTTTAGTTGTTGCGTGAAACCCCAGGCTTTTTCGGATATTCGTACCAGAGCAGATTGCTGCATCTGCCATTGACTTCTACAAGACCTCGAAAGATTTTAGCTGGAGTATTTTCAGATAAGGACTTTAAAAATTCAAGTTTTATTTCCCCTTTGAAAACTTGACCAGAACAAAACAAGTTTATTAAAGAGGCCTGTGTGTGTATAATTTACTCACTTTTGGAAATAATAGAATCCAATAATGCAACACTATGACTGTACCTTGTTGAAATGGTTCCTCTCGTTGGTGCATGTTGCAGGGCTGTCATTGTTGTTGTGCCATCCCGCCTCCTGCAAAATATCAGGTGTCTGATGTCTGCTCTGCCTTGATACAATAAAGTAAACCCCCTCCTCGCTGGCCTGAGTGATGGAAAACAGATGTAAGTCATGGTGCCTTCTGATGCAGACATCAACTTTCCTACCAGAGGTCAGATGTCCATGCTGACGTCTCTTTCTGTTTTAGCAATGACAGCAACATATACACAAGGCCAATACAAATTTCACATTCAGTTATGCATCAATAATAATATAACCATGACACACTCCAACGGGTCTAAAGAAAAGCATAGAATTTTAATGTGCAGATAAAAAGTAGTCAGTAGACACCTGGGCATCTTTGCAAGTAGTGTAGAAGAACCCCCCCCCCCA
>CM044431.1:38597046-38615148 GCA_024363595.1 Xenopus borealis
ACCCCCCCCCCCCAGTAGAAATAAGTGGTGGCCTTGCTTTAAATATTCAGATACTAACTTAATTCTCCATTCAAGCGGAAGCAACAGTTAAGCTTAGAACATTTTTTAACCAACGCAACTTATAATTAAACACATACTCCTGAAACAAATGACACTACTGTGATACAGCGATAATACTATTTTTAGAGTACTGAAACTTGTTGAGCTGCATTGATCACAGACTGATGCCTTATAAAGCCAATGCTATATCAGTGCAACTTTGTGGGCATCATTTACAAACAATGGAATTTAAATTTTTTTCACAAATCTCTAAAAAAGTCATGGTTTTCTAAAAAATTTTTTTAAAAAGCTCTAAAAGTGCAAAAACTAAAGAAACACAAAACTTCGCCAGGTAAAAGTTGAGGTCCTATAGAAGTCAATTGGAGCTGTGCTGATCTTTTTGGACTGCTCTAAATCAATTCAGACACTGAGGTTTTCATATTTGTTTCCTGCTAAGAATTGTCCGAATTATCAAATTCTTAAAGATTTTCGAGGTATTCGTATTTTTTAGAGCAGAGTACAGTGTAATATTCCATTTGTACTTTTTTCATTTGGATTTTGGAATAAATCTCCTCTCTCTCTCTTTCATCCGAAGTATCAATTGTAGTTAAGAATTCCACTATCACCCTGTCTCCCCAGGCCTGGTGCCTGGGTGTTATCCTAGATTCTGCCCTGTCCTTCACTCCTCATATCCAGTTACTTAATAAATCATGTCACTTCCACCTAAGGATCATATCCAAAATACGATCATCTATTACCCATGATGCTGCCAAAGTTCTTATTCACTCTCTCGTCATATCATGTCTAGACTACTGTAACTATGAATTGGCCTTCCCCACCAGAGATTGCCACCCCTCCAGTTCATAACGAACACTGACACCAGGCTTATACACCTCCGCAACTGCTCCTCCTCTGTCATGCCACTCTGCCAATCCCTGCACTGGCTTCTGCTACCTTTAAGTGGAACACTGACATTCAAATCACTTCACAACTCTGCCCCACCCTACATCTCTGAAATCATCTCTATATAGTCACCCAACCACTTACTACTTTACGCTACCAGAATAAAATTCAAATTAATGATCCTGTAATTCAAAGCACTTCATAACTATGCCCCATCCTACATCTCTGAACTCATCTGCATATACACACCCAACCACTTACTATGCAAGGGTTAATATTAACACTAACAGGTAGTGATGTGAATATCAGGGGACCTTTTTACCCATAAAGAGGATCACCGCACCAGAGGCCACCCCTTCAGACTAGAAGAAAAGGACTTTCATTTGAAGCAGCGTAGGTGGTTCCTCACAGTGAGGACAGTGAGGTTGTGGAATGCACTGCCGGGTGATGTTGTGATGGCTGATTCTGTTGATGCTTTTAAGAGGGGTTTGGATGATTTTTTGGACAGACATAATATCAAAGGCTATTTTGAGACTAAACTCTACAGTTAGTATAGTTATAGGCATATATGGTTTGTGTGAAAGAGTGTAGGGGTGTGTGTGTGTGTATGCTGGGTTTTAATTTGATGGGTTGAACTTGACGGACTTTGTCTTTTTTCAACCCAATTACCTATGTAAGTGCATAGCACTGATTGGCTTATTCTGGTTTAAATAGGTGTTTCTCACTTTTGTACATTATCCTGATGACGATCCCGTGTGGGTTGAAACACGTAGATGTGAGTGTAAGATTCTCCTTGCTCCTATATCTATTAGCATATGAGAGTTGCACTATATACAAAGTTATACATACATATGATTATACTTTATTTCTTACATATTTTGCAGAGATTATACATCAGTCTCTGTCCTAGTGAAGCTTGCAATCTAAGTCCCCATAACCTTTTAATACGCTATGGTCGAATCAATATTAAGTTGCATTGAATTTGAGTTTTTTATGGAAAGGATAGGATTAAGGGATGTTGCCATGCTTATAGCCCTGTTAAATAGATTTTTGAATAATGTAATATAATCAGTAGAGCAATGGTTATCATTATAAAATGGCAACAGGAACTGAGTTCATCTGTCACCCTCCAAGCACATTGTGTCTAGTATTGCTATTTACTTGTATAATCAGCTTCATCTGAACCCTGTGTTTGTACTAATGGGCTCTGGCACAAGCAGACTGATGAGAATGTAAGCAATCTGTCTTGCACTGACCCCAAAGGTCCAGCCCTCTGGCCAAATTGAAGGAATATTTCTGTCTGTGCTCTGTGCCAGGCATTTCATGTGAAGTGCCCCATAGCAAATTTACTCTTTCAGGGATTGTTCTAAACCATTCAAACTGCAAATTAAGGAAGATAAATAGAGTAGCGAATCCCAAAATAACATTAGGAACACATGTAGGATGACCCCAACCAAACCTTGTTTTATTCATAATGAAATTTTAGAACCAAAAAGTGAAGGCTGCAACAACATTATTATTTTCTTCCTTGTTTCCCAATGGCTGCCTGTGTCTCAGGCTGATATCAGCAGTGAATTAAAGTCCATCAGTTTGTTAGATGCATTCATTACATTGTAGTAGTCGCTTTAGATCTGCCTGGTTATACTTTGAAAGTAAGTTATTTGGTTTCTGAAAATATATGCAACATGGATTGTACTGTTCCCTTAGATATTTATAATTTGGTACTGATTTTTTTGCTACGTTATTTATCATTTGAATTATCTACAAAATATTAAACTTTCAGCAAATGTTTTAATTTCACTGCATAGAGTCAGGTTTATTATAAAAATGGCACACATTTATTAATTAAAGCATATTGGAGATATATTTATTTGTCATTAAAGGGATATTGTCATGGGAATTTGTTAAAAAATGCATCAGTTAATAGTGCTGCTCCAGCAGAATTCTGCACCAAAATCCATTTCTCAAAAGAGCAAATAGCCTATTTTTATATTTAATTTTGAAATCTGACATGGGGCTAGACATATGGTCAATTTCCCAGCTGCCCCAAGTCGTGTGACTTGTGCGCTGATGAACTTCAGTCACTCTTTACTGCAAGTTGGAGTGATATCACCCCTGCCTTTCCTCCACCAGCAGCCCATCATCAGAACAATGGGAAGGTAACCAGATAGCAGCTCCCTAACAAAAGATAACAGCTGCCTGGTAGATCTAAGAACAGCACTCAACAGTAAATGCCAAGTCCCACTGTTTTATATTCAATTACAATAAGTAAGAGACATAGCCTGCCAGAAAGCAGTTCCATCCGAAAGTGCTGGCACAAGTCACATGACTAGGGGCAGCTGGGAAATTGACAAAATGTCTAGCCCCATGTCAGATTTCAAAATTGAATATAAAAAATCTGTTTGCTCTTTTGAGAAATGGATTTCAGTGCAGAATTCTGCTGAAGCAGCACTATTAACTTATAAGTTTTGAAAAAAACATGTTTTCCCATGACAGTATCCCTTTAAAGACTTGAGATTGCAATAATTTTCCAAGTAATATATTTAAAAAATTGTAACATGTATATTGCCTGATTTTGAATGACAAAGCAGTACATTTGGACTGGAACACTCAGGAAGTAGTTTGCTGTTTGGTTAGAAATGGGCCACACTGGCTGACAGGTTAAGGTTAAAATTACAAGCTTGATGGTTCTGTAGATTGTTAGTAAAACAGCCACAGTCTATTGAATATGGAATATCACATTTCTTCTCTGGAACACTCGGATGTAAAAGTTGCTATCAAAATATTCATACTTTATGATTTAAAAATGTTAATATTGGGTTGAATATTGTCCCATAAGTTGCAGAGTGCATAGTTGTTCACTCCATAGTTATTGCATATGCTAGAGAAAAGTACTATGTTTGTTTGGAAAATAACCATAAATAAATTAAGAATCTATACCTGCTGTGTGTTCAGTCTGTTTCTCCTCGTGAGAATAATCTGGAGCTTCAAGTTTCAGATTTCCAGGAACGAGTCACAAGGAGGGTTCATGTAATACTTGAAATATTAGGCTTCATATGTAAGAAACCTGAGATTACATACATATTCAATTTTGGTATAATTGATTGCTTTTCACAAATATGTATTGATCAGGCATGTGCCCATTAATCTCCCAATGTCCTTCCAAAATTGCCTGCAGACTGGTTTTACATAGTACAGATTTTAGGCTATGGGCACACAGGCTGCTGTCAGTGACTGTTTTCAGCCTGTGTATCTGGGCTGATCAGACTCAAATCAATGGAGTAGGGGCACTGAACAGATCTGCTTATCTTAGCCTACATAATTACTCAGGCCAACAACAGCCTGCATGTGTGCCCATAGCCTTAGAGCTTTGTGGGTGAAGTCTGTCTCATGCAGGGCCGGAACTAGGGTTAGGCAGAAGAGGCATGTGCCTAGGGCACAAAGGTGGAGGGGCGCCAGGCCTCACCTCTTCTTGCCCCTAGTTCACACCCTCTTTTCCACAGAAATCCCCACTTTCTGGAAGTTGCACTCTTCTGCGCATGCGCACACACACGCTTGGCATGTGCATGCGTGCTCCGCTTGTGCGCTGGTCTGTGCATGGGCATGCATGCCTGTGCGTGCTCATCAAGAATGGGTGATGTAGTCGGCCGGGTTGCCTTGGGTGCCCGGCTGACTTGGCCTGGCACTGGTCTCGTGACACGCTCTACTTGGAGTTCAAGGGGTTTTGAACTCCTAATGAACTTACAATCACCAGATTGTATCTTGGACTGATGCAATGATAAGAAAATGTTTCAAACCTCCCATTATTTGTCCTTAGGTTAGTGGCCAATGGGAGACACATTTTTGGTAAATTTGTCAAAGATAAATCAAATATTTATGAAACTGTTTAAAGGCATAGCCATTAAATTCCCTGATATGCATATAATGCAGATAGTTCTTCTTCAAAAACATTTGATTTGAACTATATTTTGTCTATTGGTGCTATTACTAGCGTTTCTAAATAATTCTCCTGTCTTAAAACAGTTCTTCAAATAGTCTAAATTAATTTTATTGTACTCATCAAAGTAATATAAATCAGCTTTGCAACTGGTCTGTTACTTTTTTATCAAAAGCAATTTCTTATCTAGTAGGGATGTACTATTTTCAGATTTGGCAGAACCCCTGAATCCTTTGTGAAAGATTTGGCCAAATACCAAAGAGAATCCGAACCCTAATTTACATATGCAAATCATTGGAAGGTAGGGTGAAATAGAACGCATTAAATTTTTTCTTTACTTCTTTGTGTGACGAAAAGTCACATGATTTTAAAGGGATACTGTCATGGAAAAAAATGTTTTTTTTCAAAACGCATCAGCAGAATTCTGCACTGAAATCCATTTCTCAAAAGAGCAAACACATTTTTTTATATTTAATTTTAAAATCTGACATGGGGCAAGCCATTTTGTCAATTTCCTAGCTGCCCCAAGTCATGTGACTTGTGCTCTGATAGACGTCAATCACTCTTTACTGCTGTACTGCAAGTTGGAGTGATATCACTCCTCCCTCCCCCCCCCAGCAGCCTAACAACAGAACAATGGGAAGGTAACAAGATAACAGCTCCCAAACACAAGATAACAGCTGCCTGGTAGATCTAAGAACAGTATTCAGTAGTAAAAACCCATGTCCAACTGTGTTCCATTCAGTTACATTGAGAAGGAAAAACAACAGCCTGCCAGAAAGCCGTTTCCACATAAAGTGCTGGCACAAGTCACATGACCAGGGGCAGCTGGGAAATTGACAAAATGTCTAGCCCCATGTCAGATTTCAAAAACGAATATAAAAAAATCTGTTTGCTCTTTTGAGAAATGGATTTCAGTGCATAAGTTTACAGGAGCAGCACTATTAACTGATGCATTAAAATATATCATTTTATTAACATGTATTTCTGTAGCGCCAACTTATTCCATAGCTCTGTAAAGTGAATGTGATTTTACAACTAAATCACATGAACATGCACTGGGTAGTTAAGAGTGAGGGTAGGCTTCTCTGAATAAGTGCATTTTTAGAGATTTCTTGAAAGCTGAAAGGTTGGGAGAAAGTCAGACAGACAGTGGGAGAGAATTCCAGTGGAGGGACACAACCCTTGCAAAGTCTTGAATGTGAGCATGTGAGTAGGTAATGAGAGAAGTGTTGAGTAGCAGGTCAGTAGAGGAGCATAGTAAGCGGTTGGATGAGTATATAGAGATTAGTTCAGAGATGAAGAGAGGGGCAGAGTTATGAAGTGCTTTGAATGTCAGGGTCATAAATTTGAATTTAATTCTGAAGGGCAGTGGAAGCCAATGCAGGGATTGGAAGAATGGAATGGCAGAGGAAGAGCAGTTGCTGAGGTGTATAAGCCTAGCAGCAGTGTTCATTATGGACGGGCGGGTAAGGCCAGTTAAAAGAGAGATACAATAGTCTAGATGTGATATGACAAGAGTTTACATAGATAGTAGAAATAGTTGCTTGAGTAAATTAAAAAGCAGATTATGAGCTAGATTATTACTTGTATTCTTTTTTTATTTGTTAACCTTCTGGTCAAGATCTATTGTTATTGCTAGGGTAATTGGGACCTTAGCGACCAGATATTAGCTTTCTTCTAAACTGGACAGTTGCAGAATAGAAAATTAAGATACACACAAAAATAGTATAATGTCATTGCCTACATCAGAAATGTTAAACTTATACGACATGGAACGCCAGTGGGTAAAAGTCAAAGAGGGTCACAGCCGTAGAAAAGGGGGCTGCATACCCAATGAAGGAGAAATGCTGTGAAGCAGAAACCATTTTACACATTCTTGAGCGTATTTCAAAATATATACATAAAACAAAAAAAAATTCAGATGTAATAAAAAATTATCCTAGAAATACAGTTGTCACAGATGATTGTTAATGGCTGGGTCTCCAAATTAACTGAGAGTATGAGACGGGTTTTGGTACAGCAAGGCAGAAGATAATGGGCCACATTCAAACACCAGCATACAAGTTTTAATTGCCTGGCATACATGATTCTAAAAGTCAATTTGAAGGGGATCTTGTCCTTTAAAGTCCTTAATACAGTTCTTTTAACAAGTACAATTTCTGCTCAGAGATTCTAAAAATGCTTGAAAATAAGTCATATAGTGACAGACCCCAGCTGGGAATAGATGTGTCTGATCTAGGTTACTATGCGGCATAAATGGACTGAGTGTCTAATTTACCCTGTTCAGGGATTTACATTAAATAATGTGAAAACAAAAATGGAATTGCACATTTTAAAGGAACAGTTCAGGGTAAAATTAAAAACTGGTTAAATAGAAAGGCTGTGCAAAATAAAAAATATTTCTAATATAGTTAGTCAGAGAAAAATGCAAACTGTAAAAGTTGGAGTGACTGGATGTCAAATATAATAGCCAGAATCCAACATCCTGCTTTTGAGCTCTCTAAATCTGAGTAAGTCAGCGACTTGAAGGGGGGCCACATGGGACATAACTGTTCAGTGAGTCTGCAATTGAGCCTCAGCATTCAGCTCAGATTCAAAAGCAACAGTTATGACCCGTGTGGCCCTCCCTCAAGTCATTGATTGGTTACTGCCTGGTCACCAGGGTAACCATTCAGCGTAAACAAAAGAGAGCTGAAAAGCAAGTAGTAGTGTCCTGTTCTTTTAGGTTAGACTTACAGTGACTCCAGCCTTTATACATTACATTTTTGGCTAACTAACTATATTGAAAACATTTTTTATTTTGCATAGCCTATCTATTTACCCAGTTTTTATTTTTATACTGAACAATTCCTTTAAGCCACTACCTGCAGCAAGTAATCTATTGGAGCAAACTTTTCCTAGTGTATTAACTACAAAACCCAATGCACCCTGTAGCCACTCTAATTATTTTTTTCAGATCCTTGGTTCATAAGATCAGAACGAATACTGATAAGGGAGAAGAACCCCTAATCATGACATGAAAAAAATATGTATGTTGCCTAGGTTCACGTCCTTGGACAACATTTTCAGTAACTTAACAATGCCCTTTATGAAGAATAATCTTATATACATTTTTCAGTAAACATCATACAGTACCTTATAGGGTTACTCTTCTACTGGGGGGGGGGATTTGTCGTCCAGTGACAAATCACCTCCTCTTCAAGTGACTAATCTCCCCTAAATGCCTTCCCGCTGGCTAGAATGCAAATCGATCACTTCGGCTTTCTGAAGTCGCCCAAAGTTTCCTTGTAAGGCAACTTCGGAAAATGATGCGTTCTGAGTGCCATCCCACCGGCGATTTATATTCTAGCTGCCGGGAGATTAGGGGATTTAGGGGAGATTAGTTGCCTGAAGAAGAGGCAATTTGTTGCTGGGCGACTAATCTCCCCCAGTAACAGCGTGTACCACTGCCCTTAAAGGAGAACTAAAGCTTTACTAAGGAAGTAGGGCAGAAATGTTGTACATTGTGTTTTGAGCTTATATACAAGCCAAAGGCAACCACAGCCCTTTAGTAGTTAAGATCTGTGTCTCCATTAGCTCCCCATCTTCTTTTCAGCTGATTCAATGCACACACACCCACATACAGTATATATGTCTATTATATATCAGATGTTACATGGGAGCAAAGAAACCAACACAATTAGAACCAGAATTTAATAATCAGACGTAGCATCAGCTTATATGACAGGCAAACCTTTTTTCTTCTTGATGATTTGTGACGGCCCCTTTGCTTCTCAACAGCTGCTGAAAGCACTCTGAGCATGTGCAGTTTCACGGACATTCCTAACAAAATCCAGGACAGGGAAGTCCTGTGCCAAACTTGAAGCCCTGGATCATTAATACTATAAAAGATGCTGAACCTTTAGGCTTGTTCAATCAGTTCAATATATAGAATATGGTATTTCTAGCCATGTTCATGTTTAGGGTTTTGTTCTTTTAAGCTGGACACAAATGCTCCAAATTCCATGTTTCTCTTTACCTTGAGACTTGAGTAGTTTAGTTGAACAAATGCTGATGCAACGGAACTATTAATCAAAGTAAAGGAAATGGCTGATCGATCACCAAAGATCAAATTAAGCAGCTATATGGGTTATGGGTTCAACAGATGACTAGGAGCTTTCCTGCTCTTTAGGGCACTTGCTAGGATTTGGTCAGCCTTTGTATGGTCAGCATGAATTATAGGTTAGCACTGTACTGAATAATGTAATAAAGTACTGAATAATGTAGTAGATATACTATATCCCCTCAGAAATTACATATAATTAAGAAACCACTGAAATGTATAGGGGGGTAGAATCCTGCTCTTGTCACCTGGCCATCTTAAAATCACCCTGTGTACCTAAAATAAAGTAAGTAAACAGAAGGTTTCATCTTAGGCGTATCATTTAGATTGTGTAATGGAAAATGGGAGTCTCTGTAATGTTGCTTTGTCGCAAAGCATTTAGGCTTGTGACACACAGGCAGATTTGGGGAGATTTAGTCACATGGCAACTAATCACCTCCTCTTCTGGGCGACAATCTCCCCAAACTGCCTTTGCGTGTCCTCCCATCCGCTATAATGAAAAGTTGCCTGCGCTAAAGCACATACGGCTCTTCGTTTTCTGAAGTCGCCCAAAGTTTCCAGAGGTAACTTTGGAAAACGAAGTGCCGCATGTGCTTTACCGCAGGTGACTTTTCATTATAGCGGATGGGAAGACATACAAAGGCAGTTTTTGCATGTCTGCAAACTTGTCGCTCAGAAGAAGAGGCCATTAGTCGCCAGGTGACTAAATCTCCCCGAATCTGCCCATTTGTCACAAGCCTTAGGAATACAAATAGCTATGTAATAAAATGGTGGTTATTCATTCCTAGTGATATTCTATAGGAAACCCTCACAAGCTGCAGAGTTTTCAAGTCTGAAGAACTAAGATACCCATGTCACAGAGCCTTACTGCTTATTTACGGCTATTCTTATTGGACATCAAGAGAATGACCTGCAAACTCTGAAATATTGGATAATACTTGTTTGCTCACATGTAGCTATAAGAGGAACTTACAATTATATCTGCCATGAAAAGAATAATAGAAGATATGTGAAGAACAGTGTGCTTTAAACCATGGTGAACGTTGCCTTCCCTCATACTAAAAATATTTAGTATGAATGTGTTTTAATCATAATAAATGAAAGTGACAAGCTCAAAGCAGCATTAGCACCTATGTAATTCTGCATTCTATCAAAAACCGCCTAAATGGTAAATGGCAGTTTAAATTACAGTTTCCATTTTTTTCCATTTTCTGAGCTGTGATGCTAAAATGAAATAAATGACAGATTATATTAAAGGACCAGTAATGTCAAAAATGTAAAAGCTTTATGTAGTTTGTCTGTTCATGAAGCACTTGCATATAAACTATTCCTTTCTATAAACTATAGAAGTGTTTCTAAAGTAAACACATACTGTAATTTATACCAGTGCAGGGCAGGGCCACAGAGTGGGATAAATTCTGGACTAGTACAATACTGTAGCTTTGTGCTTGGTCATGAAATAGTCTAGAGTTTGTAATTCTTTTGCAAAGCTAATTTTTCATTGCCTGTGTTGACAGTATATCCCAACTGATTTAACTGGATATGATACACTGAAAGAGAACAGCTAGGATGGAAATAATAACAGGATGTGTGGAATAAAAGAATATCTGTGTTTCTTTAGCGTTTGGAGGATCTCCAGACAATAGAAAGGAGGGGACAAAAAACAAAGGCTATGTTTGGAGCGCACACACACACAAATCAATAATACTTTTTCTTTGACCTCAGAAGTGTTTATAAACAAACACATATCACTGCCTTACAAGTATAGAGTTTGTCAATGTATGGAACAAGCTAGAATTTGGTAAAATGTGCCCAATACCGATGCACATTTTCATTTGAATCTTCTGATTGGATGACTGGATTGAGCCCAACAACCTCCACTCACCTACAGGGGACTGTTTTCATGTTCCTTAGTTACATGACTAATGGCTTGGTTTAACAAAGTGGAATATTTTTTAACCTTGCACTCTTTTTATTTGCAAGCTGCAGATCCTTTAAAGTTCCAAACCAAACAGTGAAATTACAAGTGCCTTAGTCTTATAATATACACTGATATACAATGGTTTGGTCCATTTAGACTATATATAATTCAATTATGAAAACTTAAAGGACAAGGAAATTGAATCTAAAGAAGTAGCTAGAAATGTTGTACATTATTCAGTTTTGTGCTTCTGTATCAGCCTAAGGCAATCACAGCCCTTTAGCAGTAAAGATCTGTGTCTCCCCAGTAGATGCCCCAGTAGCTCCCCATCTTCTTTTCTGCTGATTCACTGATTCACATGCTCTGTGCTGCTGTCACTTACTGAGCTTAGGGACCCTTTCACAATATACAGTACACATAGAATAGAAATATAGTCACAATATAAGGCTGATTAGTAATTAATACAGATAATTACTACTTGGCAGCACATAAACCAGTGCAACTAGCATCAGAATTTAATAATCAGCCCTGTAGCATCAGCTTATATTAGAGGCCAAGCTCATTTTCTGCTTGATAATTTGCAACAACCCCTACGTTTAGCTTCTCAACAGCTGCTCAGAGACCACTGAGCATGTGAGTGTCACAGACACTTTCCAAGATGGTGACCCCCTGTGACAAGTTTGAAGTCCTGGATCATTGCTGCTATTGACAAGCTGAAACTTTAGGCTGGTGCAATAAATTCAGTATATAAAAATAGTATTTTTAGCCATAAACCTTTTTAGGGTTTAGTTATCCTTTAACAATGGATAATATCAGTTGTAGAAATACAAAAATAGTAGTACAGCTGTACCTCTGCGAGATGCTACGGGACACAATTATGCAATAAACATATTTGAGTCAAGTCCGCATTTTAAAATAAAGAATTCTTTCCTTTTGTACTCGGAAATGTGCAACAAATGTTTGTTGCAAGATTTGAGGTTGGTTCCAATGTACATAAAACAATATAAATATATACAATGACAAACTCTGCATTGACAGATATATAGAAATGCTTTCCTCATACAATAGCAGTGAATATATGTATGGCTGCTTATTATGTTAGCCTTGGTGTATTGTGTTTGTTGCTATGGTTTCTCCCACTGAACTTGTGTCAGCTGTAAGGAATCTTTCACACTGTACTTTAATGGATTACTTTGTACTTAACACTTGTGACTTTATGAAACAACAAATTTGATCACGACCCAAATGTTATGGGGGGTGGCTGTATTTTTGGAGCTAAAATCAGTTCCGACACTTCCACCTCCATGAGACCTGAAAGTTAGAGAACAGTCACGGTGTATTTTTGGGTTGGATATCTGATGATTCCAGTCCTAGGGAATGGCATTGGCATCACTACATCATTTATATTTTTCACAAGTAGCTATTAGTGTTGCTTTAATGGACACAAATGTGCTCTCCTCTCTCTTTATGTAGATGGATATATTACACATTTTCCCCCTTTTTTATGCCAATTTCATCTGTCACTCACATTATAGAAGAAGGTAAAACAAACAATCTTTGGATTGTGCCTATTTAACATAATAAGCACATGTATGTATTGAATAAGCACACGTATGTATTGCTGGCACGTTACACACAGACCCTGTAGTAAAACTGGGGCCCTTCATAAACTTCTCCAGTGCCTCCTGACTGTCAGTGGCCTTTGTGTGACCTTAGTGACTATGCAAAATAACTGAGCATATGAGCTGTGTAATGGCTTTCAGGTGTGGCGTTCAACAAATTACAACATTCCTTCTTGGCATCTTGTCAGAGAGGGCTGGAGTCATTTGTGAGCAAAATGAATGGGGGGGGGGGCTGGCAGTGACAGATACTGAGAGGGCCCCCATGTCCTGCATAATGTCCCTGTCTCTGGATGGCTTTCATGAGGGAAGGAATTTTATAATTGCAAAGCAGAGTGTTTGTCTGAGGAACTTGTCCAAATGCTTTTCATTACTTTCCTTTCCTTGGCAATTTGAAAGTTTAAAGTGTCCCGTATTAATCAAGAAGTCTGGAGCCTATAGCTTGGACAAGACCAAGATTAGCATTTATTGTGTGGGAGAAACTGAAAAAGACACAGCTGTTCAAATGTAGCTGTCTCTTATTTAAATTGAACATGCTGGATGTAACTGCATCCCAAATGGCAACTCATCAGTACTGGCTTCTATACATACTGTAACACATACATTCTGTGTACATTTGGATGAAAATACTTTCTCATATGGAACAGACACATTTAAGTAAACTATATAGAAAATTCACACTCAATAGACAACCAGTCTGTCTTGCATATTTACTATAGATTAAGTTTTGTATGCACCAACAAAAATCTAACATTAAGCATTTTCCCACACACAAACAAAAATATAAAAACTTAAGAAATGCTGTGAAATATATAATGAATAAAGTACCCCCAGGGGCGATCCTGCTAACGTCGCCGCCTGAGGCGGAAATTTGGCTTAGTTACCAGGAGCGGCATTTTTGCAGCCCCTGGTAACTAGGGGGGCGCTGCCACCTGATTGGTGGAGAGCCCCTGAGTTAGAGTCCTGCGCGGGTCCATTTTTTGGGACCCGAACCCGACCCGTACCCGCAACCCGAACCCGCGACCCGCATTTTTACCCGCTTGGACCCGCGACCCGAACAGTACCCGCAACCCGTGATCCGCAACCCGGACCCGCGACCCGCTGACCATCAAGAATCAGGAAGTGCTGTCATCATAAACAGGAAGTGACATCATCGGAAGTAGCCAGGATCAGAAAAAAAGGAGTAAAACAGGAAGTGCTGTCATTGTAAACTGGATGTGACATCATCAGTAGTAGAAATGCTCAGAAAAAGGAGTAAAAATCCCTATAGCGAGGATCCGCGACCCGACCCTCAACCCGCCAACCTGCAGGACCACCGGCCCGCTTCTATACCCGCACCCAGAAATTCTATGAGCAAGCCGCAGGGTACCGCGGGATTTTGCGGGTAACCCACGG
This sequence comes from Xenopus borealis, assembly GCA_024363595.1. Lineage (NCBI taxonomy): Eukaryota > Metazoa > Chordata > Amphibia > Anura > Pipidae > Xenopus > Xenopus borealis. Next base: position 38,610,966 of record CM044431.1, read on the forward strand.
GTACCCGACCCGCTGCAGGACTCTACCCTGAGTACCCCTATTGTAAAATATAAGGATAATATAAGTTACCAAGGAGTTCCATGGTCATGGAACTCTGAGGTGACTTCTACTATCCTCATATTTTGCAAAAGGGGTACTTTATTTATTATAATACACAAGTTCAGTAAGTCATGTGACAGAAATGACATCACTAAGCTCCAATTATAACCAATGACATTGCTACCCACTGTTTATAAGCATATATTCATGCAACCTCTAGCCTTTAAAACAGTGATCCCCAAGCCATGCTGCCCCAGTGGTTTCAAAGCAGGTTCTTATTTTTTAATTCCAGGCTTGGAGGCAACCTTTGGTTGCATAAAAACCAGGTGTAGTGATGGGCGAATCTCCCGCGATTCGCTTCGCCTAAAGATTCGCGAATTTCTAGAGAAATTTGCGAATCGGCGAAAAATTTGCGAAACGAGTCGCGGGACGATTTTGACGCGCGTCGCGTCAACTTTACAATTACTATTTATATTGACCATTTCTTTACATTTAATAATTAGCTTATAATACATTGGGCCACAATCCACACTATGCTGTTTAACTTTAAATTCTTGTTGAAAACCAAAGAAAATCAAAGTCTGGTTTTCGTTTAATTAATTCAACTCACATAAATGTTAGAAAGGATTTACTATAATATACATTTGTCCTGACACAATAAAAATTCCTTAGACACTGGAGGGGGGTAACAGAATTCTGAAATGCATTAACAGAGTCAACTCCAAGTGTTCGTTATGCACCATGTAATTAGAATGCATTAATGAGCATACAAACCAGGAACCAGATTGCCCATCACAAGGAATACATGAAGTTACATTTAAAGCTTTATGAGCCCACTTCCGTTTGCCTTTTTTTGGTGTATCTTTGGCTATAATTTATAACACAACATTTTTATTTAATCTTTATACAATAGAGCAGTGGTTGTCAAACTTCAGTTACGATTAAAGTTAAAGCTCAAGATTAAAGTCCAGTCTTTGGCCAGTAAACCCCTGAAGGCTGAGCCATTGGGCTAGGCCCCCCTTAGCTCATGAGCACACATACAGGAATGTATTGGTTTCAATATCTAGGATAGCAAATATTCAACCCAACTCACCTAACTGACCTTCAGGCTTTCAGTTGTATCTAGGAGATCAGATGGCATTACTTTAAATTGCTTTCAGGCTGAGCCCCAGCCTCTACTGCTCCACAATCCCCCTATTGGGTGTGGTCCCCATAGTTTGGAAACTACTGCAGTAAGTTAACAGTAACTCACCTGTATAAGCTGGGCTGCAATTTCAGGTGTGCCATTGCGTAAATCATGGCCATTGATTGACAAAACCCGATCATTTTCCTGCAAATAACCATCTCTTGCAGCAAGGCCTCCTTCCAATAAGTTAAAAATGTATATTCCAGGCTCCTCTCTTCTTCGGACCAATTTTATTCCCAGCTGCACATCATGGCTGCTCTTGTTTAATACAACATGAATGCTGTCATCTTGTGGACTGTGTTGGTCCATTGGGACTCCATTGGATCGACACTTGTACCTCTGTTCTCTGAGAACTGTAAGCCTTAGTACTTTGGAAGGCTGTCTGAGAACTGACAGTGCGTATGTATGAGGCACACTGCTTATATCAATGCCATTTACCTGTTCGAAAGGATGCAAAGGAAAATTAAAATTATTTTACTGTATTTATATAGTGACTAGTTTCTGTGGGTGTATTAAATATACTAATACAACATATTGAGATAAGCAATGCAAATCCTTAAACCATGAGGATTTGTGCAGTATATTGGCTTTTTTTTTATAAAGTAGAATTTAAAAGAACAATATTTTTATATTCCGTAATGAATGGTTTTATACCAGGCACCAGTTATAAGAAATGTATAGCCACAATGTAATTTAAAGGACCAGTAACACCAAAAAACGTATCTGTTTGCTTCAGAAACACTAGTATAGTTTATATAAACAAGCTGCTAAGTAGCTGTTGTGTTTGGTAGCCGAGGATAAGGAGAGTATAACAGTGCTTTATTAGCAGGTCCTGCAGCCCTTACATAACAGCATTAAGAAATGACGGAAATTGAAAAACGGCTATATGGCACAGGATAAGTAATGGATAACAGATAACATTAAGTTCTACAGAGCTTATCTGCTATGTAACGTGAGCCTTTTCTACTTTGAATGGCTGCCCCCATGGCTACACAACAGCTTATTTATATAAACAATAGTAGTGCTTCTGAAGCAAACACTGCAGTTCAGGGCAACACTGCATTATATTTGTATTACTTTAAAACAATTTCATTTTTTTATGTTACTGGTCCTTTAAGTTATAAGACCCAATTCCTTTCTACAGATAAAGATATTATGACTCACTGTAGACATGGATGTCTTTCAAACATATCTTGATGCAAACACATGATTGAAACAGAAGAAATAGAAGACCATAGGTTTCATGTTAATATGCGAATGTGGAAGCATTATCAGGAAAATTTTGGCAGAGCACATGTAAAAAAAAGTGAGACTGACTGATGAGCCAGGAGTTGACAATGAATGATTTCCAGCTGACTGACCATATGAAGAGTTAGTACAGATGACAGTATTCAGTGCTCTTATGTGTTCCAAAGAGTTTGAGAGGCAAATGGGTGATGGTTGGCTATTTTTAGTATAGAGACACTATCATTCAATATTTGGGTCCTGTAAACATGCATAGCCATTGGGTTTTCAAACTGTATGAGCCCACAGGGTACCACATGAAACAGAAACAAATACTCTTACCACAATATAGAATTTGGGAATAATTATCCTGCTGATAGAATTCAGAATGTTGTGTTTAAATCTGTGTTTATGCATTTATAGTGCTTTGACACTTTTTAAAAGTTTTGGAAGAGGTACAAGTTCCTGAGAGTTGTTAAATGATAGACTACACCAGTTGTATTTAGCTGCCTGCAGAGCATTTTTGCTGAGTGAGGGCCTCATCTTAGTAGATATTATATTGTTTCAGAGTTCTGTAGTACCTGTTCTGTTTAACTATTTATGTATGTATGTATATTTTTATATGTATAGCGCTCCTTGAGGGCAAAGCACTGTACAGCAACAATAAATTAGTAGTAACAAACAAGGGATCACTGCATTAATAAGTAACACTAAGAGCATTATTATTAATACAATTCACATAAATATAAAATAGAATTACAGTGTCGAGGAGACAAAAGGATGGAGGACCCTACCCCGTGTGGCTTACAGTCTAAATGGTAGGGTAACTTACGGACACAATTTGGAGGAGTAATAAAGTGCTGTAATTTACAGTGGGTGAAACTGTCATATAAGTGCCAGTACCCTGTTCAAGTGTTATCCTTTTAACTGTTTATGTTTAACTGAAGGTAATGGTTATTAGTTTAAAAAAATTTACCAGAAGCAATTCAAGGAAGGTTATTGAAAATAAGAGACTAGTTACATGTTTCTTTGGTAAACTAATGGATACAAACAAGTCGCTGGCACACAGGTGAAGGAAGCAGGATACACCTTGCTAAGTTTTTATTGCAGCATGCTGCAATAAAGAATTGGCAAGGTTTAGCAACAAGATAGGGCCATTAATAAGAGAATACCTGGGAGCATGTCTTATTTGGAAATCTTGCCTTCTGAATGAACTGGCCACATTAGGCAAAGTAAACCTTGGGTTAACATAGAAGCCTGTTTGTGGGAATGTGGCAGTTATAGGTTTCTGTACAGTGCCTTGGATATTCCTATACTAGGGATGCACCGAATCCACTTTTTGGGATTCGGCCAAATCTTTCAAAAAGAATGCTGAATTGAATCCTAATTTGCATATGCAAATTAGGGGTGGGAAAATGTTTTTACTTCCTTGTTTTGTAACAAAAAGTCACATGATTTCCCTTTCCATGCCTAATTTACACATGCAAATTCATATTCGGTTCAGCCATGCACAAGGATTCAATCCTCCCAAAACTCCTCTACATGTTCAGGTTACTGGGTATTCTTCAATACAAAATGCTGGCGAACGCCGAGACCAAACCACGTGATTGAATGTTGAGGCTGCTTGTGAAGAGACCGCTGGGATCCGCTCTGGCTGCGGACGAAATGACTGCAAACAGGTAAGTTTTGGCAGCATCTACTTCAACAAGAATATGAAGGGAGGCGATGTCCATT
>CM044431.1:38624048-38662012 GCA_024363595.1 Xenopus borealis
TATATATACACACACACAGTATATATGACATCCATGCATGGAATACAGAAGAAATTAGCACAATATTATCCTCCTGGTTGATAAAATACATAGAAATATGTATGTATCACACAATGAATTTTTGGTGCATGTGTTTACCCAAACAAGGGTACCGTATAAATAAAAGGAGTCCCTAACCCTTGTGTTTTAATTCTGGCTTGTTAAAACCATTGAAACCTAGAACTGCATAACACTGAACTAGATTCCCTGTGAGTATATGCTGTTTTTTTTACCTTTAATATCATGTCTCCTGAAAGAAGTCTCCCATCTCGAGCAATAACCCCATCCTGATAAATGTGCTGTATGATGATATGAGTCAAAGGTGTCTCATTGCCTCCAACAATCCTGATACCAAGGATTTCATTGGGATCTGCCCGATTGATTTTAATACAGGTAATCTCTCCATCTGGAATCAGGTGATATTGTCTTTGAAGACCTGTGTTCAATACACAAACGGGGAAAAGCTTCTTCACTAGAAACTTACTTTAAAGGGAAAATAAACATTTGTTTTACCTATAACAATAGAGGGAAATAAACTGTCTATTAAAGGGGTTGTTCACCTTTGAGTGAACTTTTAGTATAATGTAGAGGGTGATATTCTGAGACAATTTGCAATTGGTTTTCATTTTTATTGTTTGTGGTTTTATAGTTATTTAGCTTTTTATTCAGCAGCTCTCCAGTTTGCAGTGTCAGTACTTTGGTTTCTAGGGTACAAATTACCCTACCAACCCTGCATTGATTTGAATAAGAGACTGGAATATGAATAGGGGATGGACTGAATAGAATGATAAGTAATAAAAAGTGCCAATAACAATATATTTGTAGCCTTACAGAGCATTTGTTTTTAGATGGTGTCAGTGACCCCCATTTGAAAGCCGCAAAGAAACAGAAGAAAATTGCGAATCATTAAAAAACTATGAAAAATAAATAATGAAGACCAATTGAAAAGTTTCTTAGAATTGGCCCTTCTACAATATATCAAAAGTTAACTTGAAGGTGAACCACCCCTTTAATGACTGGGAACATCATACTTACTGCACTGAAAGCAATTAAATGTCAATCATAGACTTTAATGAAAGAGAGGCCTTTGGCAATCGAGTTACTATCTAAAAGTATGAGAATGTTTCAAGATAAAGCAATACTTTGAATAAAGAGTCCTTGCTTTAAAATATAGAAAACAATCACGTGCACTGGATGGGATTTAAAAAGACGAATATAGTTGGACAAAGTATTAGAATGCTATCCAAATATTAAAATGCTATCTTTATGTTAATTGACAATAAATATGCGCAAAGGCACTACAGCAGCAAAGCACAGGTAGAAAATAATTTACGTCTATTGCATTTTTCTTTCTCCCTCTTTGTATTAAAGAATAATACAAACCAATAGAGTCTTCTACAACATTGGCATTTTGCAGATTTGCTCTCTCTCTGTCGGCAGCATGCACCACAGCGCTGCCACTCTTTGTTCTCCGAAGAACACTAAATGCTCGATTCAGTTTCTTAAAAGACAGACTCCTGACAGTGGAACGCTCAAAGTTCCGATCTGCAAAACAAAAACAATTCTGTTACAAGGGCCCAGCTGTTCTCTAGGGTTTGACTGTGCTGAACCTGAGCAGTCACAAAATAATAAGCTTTATTTTATGAAAGCTAAAAGCTGAATTGGGGTTATATTATTTAATTGCTATTAACATGAATCAGCATGTATGCATCAGTTATATTTGCAACACACACTGGAGTGGCATAGGACAAAACACTCACTATGAGAAAGACGGGGGCGTCCAACCTTCTTCAAGCTGTTGTGAACTTCTCAGACTTTGATTGGGAACCTTTAAATAAAGTGAACTTATCTCTATAGACATGTATTTCACTGCCAGCATGTTCTGACCCATTATATAGTGCGGTTAATAGCAATTTATTAGATACGACTGTGGCATGACCATTTTAAATATACAAATAATCATTGCCATTTTCAACTATGGGATGTCTCACCTTGTGAACTATAGAAGTACTGTCCTTCCACTAAGGGTAGCAGGTTGTATTAGATAACATTGAACAGTAAAAACTAGTATTACAAGGCAGTGTCCTATTGATTCTTGGTTTTGAACAAACCATGTCTATTTATAATAGTAAAGAGATTTTTTCACTGTGTACATTGCCTTACTTCTGTTCCTGTTAAGCCTGCAGTTTTCTTCAGATTCACAGGCAGTGGGGCTTTCTCCTTTGGCAGGACTAAATGCTGGATTGTCTTGGCCTGTTTCTTCAGTTGCTAAGGCTATGGCTGCTGAAGCTGAAAGCTCAGGGGAAACGGCTGCAACAGTGAGATCCAAAGAGGAGCTGCAGTCTGGGGAACTGTCTTGTGATCGTCTTTTACGCTCTTTGGTAAGGCCATAATGTGATGCTCCTTTACACCTAGAAGACAATAAGATTCTGTTATTGCACCAACATTATCATCATATATTATCAAATATGTAATTCCTACATCAAATGTTCCCATGGCTAAGACCTGTTGCTACTTTTAGTATAATGTAGAGAGGGATATTCTGAGGCAATTTGCAATTTGCAATTGGCTTTGATGTTTTATTGTTTGAGTTTTTGTGTTATTAAACTTTTTTTTCAGCAACTCTACAGTTTGCAGTTTCATCAAAATGCTAGGGTCCAAATTACCCAATGCACTGATTGGAATGAGAAACTGGAATATGAATAGGAGAGAGACTGAATAGAAAGATGAATAATAAAAAATAGCAATAACAATAAATTTGTGGCCTTACAGGGCATTAACTTTTAGATGGTGTCAGTGACCCCCCCCCCCCCCCATTTGAAAGCTGAAGAGAGTCAGAAGAAGGAGGCAAATAATAAAAAACAAAATATAAAAAATAAAGGCCAACTGAAAAATTGCTTAGAATTTGCCATTGTTCAAAATACTAAACAAGAGGTATAGTGTGTAGAGAACTGTTGGGGGTTTTATTGGGTAGATTGATAGATGCTCCTCACTTTAAATGTCCTTAATTGAGCTGCTGTTGTTGCTTATCAAGAACATGCAAAAAATATTTGAGACTGTTAGATTCCAAGGAGGGGGAAAAGGGTATAGAGCTGCCTTCAGAAGCTGCAGATATATTTTGTAGCCCTCTATATATAAATAGGAGGAATGGGAAAGAACAGTGCAAGATGGATAGCTCATAGAATGAGATGATCCAGGGACTGGTCTGATTGACATCTTAAAAGTCAGGAAGAACTTTTTCCCCCTCTGAGGCGAATTGGAGAGGCCTCAAATGGGTTTTTTTTTGCCTTCATTTAAATCAACTAGCAGTTAGGCAGGTTATATATAGATATAAAAGGTTGAACTTGATGGACTTTTTGTGCCTTTAACTTACTATGTTAGTATGGTGACAGGAAGACAAGATGGCAACAGTAGGGCAAGAAGATTATAGCAAAAATTTAGATCACTGGTGTGCACCTTACAGCCTTACAGTAATTGTGGTATGTACCCACCAAGGGATATAAAGTTAAACAATATTGCAATGTGTTGCTGTTCATATGGGTTTTAATGAAAGCTGAGCCTATAAATCAAGCATCCTGCAAACTCAAAGAGCCACGGAAATTGAATGTGATGTCTCATCTGGTCCCCTCTCGGGGAGAAACACAAGTGAATGACTACTGTATGATTAAGTAAATCTCAGCAGGGAGAAATATCCAGCACAGCATAGGGACACGCAGAAAGAAATACTAGAACTCGTAACAGATCTTTAATAACAAACAGAGGACTTAACAGGCAAATGATTGATGATACATATTTAACAGGAGATCTTTACAGCTAGCATATGCTCACCAGTTGCAAGCTATCAAAGCCCCAGCTATTACCCTTGAATTCAGAACGTATTTCTTACACAAAACAAATTTATGGCAACGTTCTATCACAGAAACCTTGACTTGATATTTTTCAGCTATCCTGTCTTCCAATATATCACAGCTGCTTCCAGATAGATGCTGGATAGCCTCAAATTGCTGTGAGCAAGTTATTACAACTGTGTTCATTTCTATATAAGGCTGGAACATGCTCCTCTTGTCATGCAAGTAACATGCCTACATAATAGTTACTTGTCATAACATACTGTGGAACAGACTGTGATTATTGTAACATCATAAGGAATAAAGGCCAAATATGACAGCACTTATATTGTCTCCAAAATTGACATATAAGGAACAGCACTAATGAATGAGGAAACCTTGATTTTGCATAGATGTGGGCTGATAAACTAGTCTATTGTAATGCATTATCATGGAGTCAAGGCCTCAATATATAGTATCTTCATAATTTATATTATACATATACACATAAATCAATTGCTTTATATCTACTAGTTGATCAAGAGAAGTTCAAAAGTTACAGAAAATAAAGCAAAGTCTTCCTTTCATCTCAAAGAGTAAAAAAAAAAAAAAATCTAACCACTATCAGTTGTCTTGTTTTTATTGAATTGTAAGTTGTTGTGTATGGGGCCAAAACAATCTCCTCACTGACATCTGATTGGGACTTGTTCTTATATGGTGGGGTTGTAATTCAGGCAGTGAAAATGGATCCCCCATGTGAAGAAAGTTTTAGCTTCAGTGAAGACATTTTTGGCTTCAGTGAAGAACATCTGGATCAGTCTCTTAGTGGCCAGAATGGGCTAAGGCAAGTTTATCTACCAACCTAGTCAAACAAGGGGAATCAGTTTAAGATAACACTAGTCAACTACCTACAACAGTGATCCCCAACCAGTGGCTCATGAACAATATGTTGCTTTCCAACCCCTTGGATGTTGCTCCAAGTGGCCTCAAAACAGGTGCTTGTTTTTTTAATTCTTGGCTTGGAGGCAAGTTGCATAAAAACCAGGTGTACTGCCTCCTGTAGGCTGCCAGTCCATATTGGGACTACCAAATTGGGACTGCCAATCACAGTCCTTATTTGGCATCCCCAGGGCCGATTTTCATGCTTGTTTTGCTCCCCAACTCTTTTTACATTTGAATATGGCTAGTGGGTAAGAGAGGGTGGGGATCCCTGACCTAGAAGAACCAACAGAAAAAAGTCATAGAGAGACCAAAATAAAATGAATCACTGGAAAAAAAAATATTTGGCTCAAACAAAATTTAGGTTTTTTTTTCAAAAGGGAAAAGAAAGAAAATACAAAGCTGTTTTTTTGTGCTGCTATAGCTAAATGGTTCTATGCGCTCCAGTTCCAGTGAATTAACATATATGCTACTACAGTAGACATTATGCTACTTTACTGTACCTTTGCCAAAGGTTGATTAGCTGATGAAATCATCTTTTCCCTTTAGGAAAATAACCTAGTCTAGTAAATGCAGCAACTGGACAGAATCCAGAGACAGGCAGCTAAATTAGAAAACGGAAAGATAGGAAAGGGTGCCCAAAGCTTGGTTTGTGAAATGTGGATGGAAGGCTCCTAAGTGAGATTATTAGGACTTCACGTGAACAGGACCACAACAAACTGGAACTGGATGAAATGATTTTGCAAACAAAATCATTTTGGTTGGACATAACAAGTTGTGATCTACATACTTTGTTTTTAACTACTACAGCTATTGTCAAGAATGCTTGAGACATGGGATTTTTTAGATAAGGGATCTTTCCCTAATTTTGGCTCATCATACATTAAGGGGCCAATTTATTAAACGTCAAATTTTTCTGGTTGAGTTGTTAAAGGGGAAAAACAGCGTAAAGGGGAAAAACAAATTTTCGAGAATTATTATGAAGCTGCTAAAAATCCGAAATCTGAAAACACTCCAGCTAAAACCTCAATGGCAGTCACAGGCAAATGTCCTTTTTACAATCTGAAGATGTTTCTTGCCATCATGATCTGCGCTGGTTGTCATTCGATAATCCAAAAAAGTTGAAGATAATTAGAAAAAGCCATATGATTCCAGTGTCAAAATTGAAAAAGTTGCACTATTCTCATTGATGCACGGTTTTGTCAAGAGTTTTCCCGTACTGACTTTTTCGATCTGATTTTTTTGATAAATTAGGTAAATTCATGGACTCGTTAGGTTGACTTTGCTTTAATTAAAAAATTGGAAATATTTGAGTAGTAAATCCCCCCCTGCCCAAATGAGTTTACAATCAAGAATGAGATTTTTTTTCAGTTACACTACGGTGTCATAGCGGAACACTACAGAATATTAGTCATAGAATTTTTTAGCCTCATTTACAAATGTGTGCAAAGATCACTTTTCAGATGCAGTTCTCATTACAGTTTCATTGCCGGCTACGCAGTCGCACCTGGTGCAAATCTGCGTGATGCAACCAAATGTTTGCCTTGCATGCTTTCTTCAGAGGAATGCATGTATAGAGGTGCAAGTCTGCAGTGGCTATTGATGCAACCCATTGTGGGGACCCTAGAATCACCACTACAAACTAGGTAGCAGGAATTCCTGGGTCCCTACCATCAATAGGTGCACTTGCACAATAGTCATCAGAGCATACTGTGTGGCAGGCCTGGACTGAGAGTCAAAATAGGCCCTGGCATTTCAGGTACACAGAGGCCCAATCAGCCCACATAGAGGCCCAAACAGCCCCCACCAGCCCACTAAATACTGACTTTCTATGGCACCTTATAGCAGCCCCTCTGGCATTTGCCACAACCCACAGATTGCCAGTCCGGGCCTGCTGTGTGGGTACATTAGTGCAAATAGAATACAATGCATACGTTATAGTGCATTTAAGGACTACATTTTGTTATTTTGACATACATTGCCACATCCTCAGCAACAACTACTAGACTTAGCATGACTTGTTTTTATGAGGCTTAATTTCCTCTTAATAACGAAGTATTTCAGTTCATTCCCCTGATTTCTGATTTTCCATTTTAAAAATTCCACTCCAAACTATTTATACAGATGAATATTTGAATAGATGGATCTTTTGATGTTCGTTCTTATCATCGCTCATACATTTATCCAAAAGCTTCAGGGACAGAGTGTCTCTGTGGAAGTGTGACACATAACTGAATGCAGAACACACACACACATACTTAATCTCTCTATTCTGGCAATGGCAAAGCGCTCCACTATTGGCAAGATGAATACAGGATCTGCATTGATTATGATGTTTGTGTTTTTATTAGGCTGGCAGGGTTGCCAAGAGTCCCAATTAACATTCACACACGAACATATTTCACTAATTAGGTTTCCTTTCAGATTTTGAAATCTGTATGTTTTTCCTCATGGAATGACACAACACATACGATGTGAGAGACATATATGCAATAACCACTATCATTAAAAGGAAAACCAGTTGCAGGGATATATTTGGCTAAAACATCAAAGTGTTTAGTCGTGTTAGAAAACATATTTATCTTTCGTGTCAAGCTTTTGCCATGGAATACTTTTCTTCTCACAGAAATCTAAGGTTTTTTTTTTTTTAATATTATGCTTCTAGATTTCTGTTAAAAAAATATGATACTTTCCATCTCTGACCCAGAAAATCATTCTCTCTACATTTACTTTATGTTTTCTCAGCAAAATCATTTCTGTTTATATTGAAGTAGGCGACATGCAAGTTTTTGTGGATTGTATTCTCACAAGGAAATATATGGTTTGCCAACATATTATGTGGTTTTTGGGTAAGGACAAGGGCCAATAAGCTGCAGACTCAGTCTGTCAGCAGCTTTTATTGGCCCCTGTATGGCCAACTTCATGCTGTTGAAGGTTCCGACCAACATATTTATTTACACTTTCTTGTGTTATCCCATTACGTGTTTGATTCTTCTTTTAATGAAAAATCTCAAAGACAATCATTTTTATCATTTAATATATTTTAGAGAGCTTCTAAATTAAGAGCCCACCTTTGCATCTAGGAAAAGAAGAATAGGGGGAGCCAAAGATGTGACAGTTGGGTCCCAGTTGAGGCCTTATTGATGGGCAGGAAAACAATTACCTGAACATTGAAAGGACTCTAAAATGTGTCCTTGTAATACTCTTGTTTTTGCATCTCTGCATTGCAGAAAGGAACCGTAGAAGTGTTCTGACACAGGGGATGATAAAGGAAGCCAAGAAGAGTGCACGTGTCTGTCATGCAAATTATTCCCATAACAGGGTAACTAGTGCCATGCAGTCACTTTTTCTCTTTGTTCATAACTGTGGAAAATTTTCATATGACAACCTAAATCCACCCTAGATTAATTTTAAATGTTTTCTGACCTTTTTCCTGCCACAGTTTTCAGTGATTTATGTTCCATGTTCAATTCATTTATTTCCTAACCCATGTAACAACTGTTTCTGGACAGGATATACATCTGTTTGTCACCACCATGTCAGGCCATTGGTTGGTGAGTCACACATTGAACTTCAAAAGGTCTACACTAACAGGGCATTTGGATCTTCTCTTGGAGGGACTTTGTCAGCAGAACTGTCATGTTATGCTTAACATAGACAACCATGAAATCCAAACCTGTGATTTTTCTACTGAAAAAACCTCTATTATAACATTTGTGAATATAATCTAATGCAGTATATATCTTGTTCTTGCTTGCAAGTCCTTTAAGGTTTGGATTTTTTGGGGGGCAATTTCCTGTGGATTTAAATTGCATGTGTCTATGTGTGCCTTGAACTGTTGATCAACGACAAAAACCTAATAGTATGCATTGTAAAACGCAACTCCTTTAGCTCATATAGTACAAATAAAAAGATAGAATTCTAGGGGGGAAAACAGCTCAAAATAACCAAAACCAGTAGGTCCCCAGGGAGCATTTCCCCTCTGCCACCCAGGCAAGTCCATCTCTTTGATCTGGGGCTGTAACTCTTTCATGTGAGCCCTAGGGGGCAGAGCTCTTTTATAATGCTGTGTATTCAAACCCAATTATTATTTTCATGTAACGTAAACCTGTCCTAAAGAAGAACTTCTACTGACACAGAAAAAACAATACTCACAAAGAACAAATAAATACAGGGAGGGGGAATACATATTGAGTCTGAAGCACAAAGTAAAGGGATGTTCCTTCTAGTATATTCTCTTATGTTTTCCATCTGCTAATCATCTTCACGCCTCACATAGGATAGAGCATGGAATGTCACGCTTGCTGCACATATGGCTTTCGGGCCACACATGTTCATGATTTGTCAGCGCCACCAGTAAAACGAAACCCCAAAGGACAGAGCTCTACTTTACGCAACAATTAAAAAACAAAACAATTTACTGTATATTCACGCGTATTTATATCTTTATTAATGTAGCACTACTTGTCTATGCAGCACTGTACATTTTTATAGTACAGTCACATTACAAACAGAGCAGGGCCAAGGGGTAGGCAGAATAGGCACATGCCTAGGGTGCAAAGCTGGGGGGGGCGACAGGCACATACCCACTCTGTTGCCTACCCCATGTCCTGTCCCCTACTCCCTGTCTTCTTCATCTCATGCTCAGCCAGGTGCCGTGGCCGGCCAGGTTGCCTAGGGCATCTGGCTGGTGTGGCCCAGCTCTGAGAGAGAAGGAAAAAACACTGCAATAAATACACATGTACTATTAGAGTCCATTTTAACCAATTAATTCTAATTTTAAAATGGGTAACAAATAAATCTAGATTGGCAAAACCATGATTTTTTTAGTTTACAATCCAAATTATGGAGAACCAGAGGACCTACACACCCTGGATAATAGATTCCATACCTGTATACAATAATACTGTGCAATCATTGTATAGAAGCAAAAAGTCTAAAGCAACCGAGTTTAGCCGTAAGCAATTCTCCCGGCATTTTAAAAACCTTAATACATTCACCATGATCCAATCACAATGACTCCGATGACAATATTCAATCATGCGCAATCATATTCTGTTGCAACTAAAACTATTTAAATGCCTTTTACAAATAAACATGGTTGAAAATAATAAAACACCACTGTTATCAAATATGTTTAAATGGGAGCAGGTGTCTGTCGGTTTCCTCTCTCTGTTTGAGAGTTGTGTATTTATTTACTCTGAGCCCTTGCTGATTTTACTGTCTGCATCAGTAACTTACAGCTTTGTATAGGTTCCTTGGTGCCTCAAGTAGAAGCCAATATATTACTATCAGTGTTATCATTACATAACAGAACGGCCAGCCAGGGTGGAACCAAATCTGGTACCAGGACTAAGGGGCCAAAACATTCTGTACACTTGAGCCACTGCACTCACTGCTGAGGTTGGGTGTTGGCCTATGAACACATGGATTCAGCATCATTTCACAACTGCCATAACATCAGAACCTCCTGAAAAGCAAAAAAGATAGCTGCCAAAAATAATTTGTCAGGGACACTTTGTACCCACAGGAGACTTGCTATAAAAGAGAGAATAATTCAGATCTACCACAAATGTTATGCTTACTGGTAAAAGCTATAATAATGTAACTAGAACTGCCACGAAATTTAGAGACAGTTTCAAACCATGAAATAACTCAAGCAGGTACCACTAATAAACCATGAATTGTAGTAAGATGATCCGGCATGGCCTCACACGCAGGCTGAATGTCAGGCAAGCCTAACCTTTGGCCTGCAGTTCTATCAGATTTCATTTGGCTAAACATGTAAATAGTTATTGGTGCTTGGTCCTACACTACAGTCAAATACTAGAACATTTTACATTTTAAGCCTAACAGCAGCAGTCAAATACTGGTATAAAATGCATTTTATTATACCCACTTCACAAGCAAATAGGTAAAGAGCACTTTTAGTGCAACAGACAGAAGATTCGATATTTAGTATAGAATATAGTACATTTTATTCCTCCAAAATAAAAGAGCAAACAAAACAAGGTGCTCATCTGTCCAAATTTTGTATGGCAAAGCTTACTTCCAGGACTCAATCTGTGTAAAATATTTACAGGTTTACAGAGTTTAAAAGGTTAGCAAACTCTAACTTGCAGAATCTCACTGTTCAATTTATATTGGGCTGTACACAAGCAGGCTGAATGCAAATTAAAGGGGGCATAGGATGAATGGCTCTTTGAACCCCCAAGGGCCTTGCTATTGTTATGTCTTTTCTACCCAACATACAGAAAAGCTATATCTAGCTATTCATCGAAAATAAGTGTATGTAAATGTATAAGAGAATTTAAGATTGTAAGGTCTACCGGCGCAGTGACCAAATTTTTGTACAGAGCTGCACAGACAATCATAATAAATAAAAATAAAATAAAGAATTAGAGGAATTTCAGTATGGATCTATATGCAATTCACACTAAACCTTTAGTGACTTAAACCAGACATGAGTAACTGGTGACCTTTTAGATGTTGCTGAACCTCTACGTTCAGAACCCTCTATAGCTTAACTTGAGGTCTGAGCTACCCCCACCAATTCATATATCACACAATTTGTTCTATTGCACCACTTCTATTTCTACATTAAGGTACAAAAAAGCAAAATGAATGTTCTTGCTTGTTGTTCCTTAGCTTAGACTTTAGAACAGTTGAACAGTATGCCACAGTCATACCCCAGTTCCAGTGTCCTTGTGTCTGTATTGGGATGGAACATGCAATGCTAGTGGAGAATTCCAAGCATCTGCTTTCTCTCTCTCTTTCTCTCAAGTTCTCAGAGTCTAGTCTTCTCCAAACCAGAACATTAATTCCCCCCCCCCCCCATTTCTTTTCTTGGTTTAAAAATTGAAGAATTGCATTAAAAGCTGATGAAATACAGATCACACATGTAAAGAAAAATATGTTGGTGTGTCTTGTAAATGATCCATAGCTGATAAGTAACAGGTCACCCTACTGTGAAATGCAATCCACTTAAGCTGTATGATGTCCTCACATCAAGAGCAAACACTAGTATTACCAAAGTAGCCTGTGTCCAATACTAGAGCCCTTCAAGACTGAAAATGACATTTCTACTATGCAGGGACAGATTATCCAAACAGATCTGTTATCTGTTATGCTATTTGCTCCCAGTCCATATTAATCATGCAAATGAGTTGCTTTATAGTACTCTTACATGGGATGTTTTTCTTAGGGCTGTGTCCTGAAAATGTCAGTGCTACAGGACTGCCCATTAGCTCCAAAGAGATGACTCCAGTCCATTGCAGGACTGGCAAGGAGCATGCTGGCAAACAAGACTCTGGAACATCACTGTTGGCTTCATGGGTTGACTCACAGTGCTTATGGGATGTCAGTCACAGTTAGCCAATTGCTCATTTGAAATAATTGACCTTCTCAATCATGAAAGGTTACATTTTTAGTTTGATATTTAAAAAAAAAAACAAAAACAAACAAAAAAGTTTTTACCACGTGTCTAAAAAAGCAATTCTGACATGTTAACACCTTACATACCAGAAACAAATTCTCATGTTAGGTTTTTTTTTTTTTTAAATAGTTGAAAGTAACCATGTTTCATTAAAGGGTGCCTGTTGGGCAAAAATATTATCCCTAACCAAAAGTGGGGATCACAAAGAAATAAGCACTGCCTACATCCAGTGGAGAAGTTACAAGAAAACAACCTTAGTCTACATATAAGGCCACTCTGTAGGTTATTGTTACCATGGACAATAAAACCTAACCCAGCCAATCATATTACAAAACAAATGTAAATTCTACATGAATCGGACACTGATAATTCACACAGGAGAAGTCTTCTGTGCACCTATTGTGTTAAAAAAGCTTTTCAGAGGTCTGGATTATCTTGACATTAATGACCCTGATGCCCCTTAAGGTCACCTAAGGTATAAAAGGTTTTCCATCATAATTTGAGATAGAGGGTTATGGAAAGAGAGGTTTTTTTGAAGGCCAGATAATAAACAAAAGTGAGTAATATTGCTTGTCTATATATGCCTGGAAATGAATTACAATATAAACACTATTATAGGAACAGATTGCACTACTAAAAGCAAATCTTAATTGTGCATCATAAACGTACAGGGCATCAGAAGTGGAACAAAATTCCAAAACCTTAATCTTTTAAAGGATAGTAATCCTGTTGTGCTCTGCAGAGAGAGTGATATCTCTATATTCAGCACTGCAGTTTGTATTTCATACATTTATAATTGTGCACAAGTAGCACTCAAGTGTCAGCTTAACTCAAAAATGTTAACTATGGCTGAAATCAATATTTGGTGTGCCTGTTATTCAGAAATTTCCTAAATATGATAATTTCCCATAGTGTACTTTTTAAACAAGCAAGACTCACTGCCGTGTTACCAAATGATAATCACTGAACCTGTGAATGCACTGGCATTATTAAAGAGATGATTACCTGTATTTTGCAATTTGCCCACAAACATGGAAATCCCACAAGTTACAAAACATTAGTAATCTCCCCATATACTATTTTCCTCAATGTTTAAACATTTTTAGCAGCCTTAAGGCAAAGTGCTTCAACTTACACAGAGACTCTAGAATGGTTATGAGTAAGGGAAGGAAAAGTTTTTACTAACTTCTCCATCTCTGCAGGACACAGTATATTTCTGAATTAACACCCTACCATTAAATACATGCATTACTTTATTATAGCTTCTGTGCATAATGGTTGTATAAAATACAGGTATGAGATCTGTTATCCAGAATGCTTGGGACCAGGGTTTTTTTGGATAAGGGATTTTTCCCTAATCTGGACTTTATTTACCATACTTTAAGGGTCAGATTTATAAAGGGTCGAATTGAAAATTTATTTTGACTAGGGAATAGCGGTTCGGGGAGATTAGTCGGCAAGCGATTAGTCGAAAGAAGAGGCGATTAGTCGGCAAGCGACAAATCTCCACGAATCTTCCCGTCTGGCCTAAACCTTAATGTGTATGTTACAAAATCTTTCTATTATATTTTTTGCTTCCCAGATAACTTGCATTGTTTCTAGGTTTTGGGTAGCCTTTTATGGATACTATAGAACTTGGCTTTCAAGTGAGAAGAGTAGGCAGACTAAGACCTGCTTGCTTGAGAGAACCAGAGAACACAAGACTGAGAGTGGAGGTCTGTATCACTGTTCATAGACGCTGTACTACAAACACTCTCTTGCTATAGTATAAACATCATTGTGGTGCTGTCAAGCTACTAATATTTCAGACTGTAACTTTGTTCTCTTCAAAGTCATATCAGTATTTAAGTAAAGATCAGTAACGGCACGCACCATGTTAGGAGACTTTGGTGACCCTGACTGCTTCCATAGTAAACAATTATAGGGTCCAGTGAGACTTCCATACTTGTGCCTCGTGTATTGCAACAAATAGCCAGTATTAGATGTGCTGACAGATTGAATCCAGACATTAAAATCAAATCCAGCTTGTTCTCTGCTAATATTACTGGAACAGCCTGCCATTGCAAATGTCTAATCCAGTCACACTGACCAGCATATTTTTTTTCAAAATGCAATATTCTTTGAGATGCACTAGGAAATTCCATTCGGTTTCAGCTTTAGAACAACAGCTGAAAATAGAAGATTTAAGACAGGATGTTTTTTAACCACAAGAGATAGACTAAACACTGTGCTTAAATGATGTATTTTAATATGACTATTAAAAAGATTAGAACATGCTTAATTTCTTATATAATTTTTAATTATTATTTTTTTCAGATTTCACCAACACTGAAGGGCAGTCACAGGAAACAAACTATTTGGTGCTACCTCCTCAACTGACATTTCCTTGTCAAGTCACTGCAATGAAATGAAATTAAAATTGTTATCTTATTTGACAAATGAAAGGGATGTCCAATCTATGACTCTGCAGCTGCCAGTAAACTGCAACCACCAACATCATGGACTACATTAACAGCAGAGGCGGAAATTGCAGATAGGGACCACAGAGCTAACATATTTCCTCCATCTCTTGTAGCCTTGATCTGGCATAGGGCTGTGGCAATATTGTGTATTGGGTGTATAACATCCTTGCACTACAGACAGAAGGTGCAATGACTTGTGGTTAAGAGTACTGATGGGCGAAGCTGTCCCATTTTGCTTCGCCGAAAAATTCTCGAAACGAGTCGCGTCACGTTTTTGACACACGTCGCATATTTTTTCCGAATATTCGCTGGCGTTTCACGATTTTTTTTCGGTAATTCGCCACAACTTCGCACCTGCCGAATAAATTTGACATCAAAGACACATCAAAGAGAACAAGTTGACTACAGAGACCATTTCCCCCTCTTACACCCACCAGATAATGGAGCCCCAAGAATAGATGAAACGAGAAACATGCAGGCAGATATAAAACCTGTGGATTGTTGGGAATTATAGCTCAGAGCTTCTACAACAGCTAAGAATGTTGACACTTTTAGATGAAAGATATTTGGAGGTCCCATGCTGAACATTTCTGGTACATATTACTGAAGTCAGCAGAAGTTGTTCTCTGGTTGTAGACACAGTTACTGGAAAATGTACCATTTCTAGAAGGAAATCTTTCGGTGCAGTGCAGAGCAATGAGAGTGCAACTGGTTTACTTAAAACATATTCCAATAATTAGACAGCCATATTAAATATATTATGGACTTGACAGACCTATTCATGTATGTGTATATTTTACCTAACACTTATTGGAGAACTCCTGTACTTTTTTTTAATGAATATAAATATTAAGAAACAAATGGTCGATTAGTCATCAGTACAGATAATTGCTACATGGCAGCACAGAAACCAGCACAATTCCCATTTGAATTTAATAATCAGCCCTTTAGCATCATCTTATATTACGGACAAACCTAATTTTCTGCTGGATAATTAGTGACGACCCCTAAGCTTAGCTTCTCAACAGCTGCTCAGAGCCCACTGAGCATGT
This sequence comes from Xenopus borealis, assembly GCA_024363595.1. Lineage (NCBI taxonomy): Eukaryota > Metazoa > Chordata > Amphibia > Anura > Pipidae > Xenopus > Xenopus borealis. Next base: position 38,639,803 of record CM044431.1, read on the forward strand.
GAGTGTCACAGACACTTTCCAAGATGGTGACCCCCTGTGACAAGTTTGAAGTCCTGGATCATTGCTGCTATTGACAAGCTAAAACTTACGCTTAAGTTCAATATATAAAATATGGCATTTTAACCATATTCATTTTTAGGGTTTCGTTCTCCTTTAAAGCACACTGAGCATGTGCTTGTCACAGATACTCCTTACAAAATCCAAGATGTTGCTATTGACAAGCTGAAACTTTAGGCTGGTGCAATAAGCTCAATATATAAAATATGGCATTTTAAGCTATATTAATTTTTAGGTTTAATTTTCCTTTAAATCATTGGTTCTTAACCAGAAAAGCATACATCCCAACTGTCCTGATTTTGACAGCTCAATCTGCAGTGCCAGATTATTTTTTTGAAATGTCCATTTATCTTTTATGTCCTGCATGGTACGCCAGAAAAAGATACAAAGGTCCTCAAACTTAAAGGGCAGCTACGGGCCGAAATAATATCCCCAAACCGAAGGTGCGGGCTGATAGAGCCTGCATTCCGGTTTGGGGTTCTAGTAGTTTAAATAAAAAAAAAATTGCCCCCTGCAGGCGCTGGATTACTCGCACCGGGAGGGAGCCAATGCTTGCAGGGGGCAAACCTTCGGTTTGGGGAAATTTTTTCGTCCCATAGGTACCCTTTAATTAAATAAGAGGCCTTCAGTGGATACCCCAGAGTATGCAGCACCTGCATTTAGATATTATTGTAACTAATAAGATAAGCAGGTCTCTTGGGGGAACTGTGACTTAAAGGGCAACTTTAACCTTTGTTAGCAGAACTGTAATAACTCATAAAACATGACCCTAAAACCCCACAGAAATGTTCAAACTTTGCATAACCTGCCAAATTTTGTAAAATCAATATGGTATTTAAGGGTGGATGGTCACAAAATACTTTTACATTTTCCAAATGAAGGGTGGTATGGGAGAGGATCCAAAGACAGGGGAAGATGGTGCCTTTGAAATACTCTGCACTTCTATGACAGGTTGGCGAACTAAGAAACTTTCCCATTGAATACGTTGTGGGACGGAGCAGAGGACAGGCTATGGTTTAGTTCTCCTTAAAAGAGAAAATATACATAAGTCAAATAAGGTCTTGTATTAAAATTTTCTACCTATTAAAAAAATAATTATGTTTGTACCTTTACCGCCTTCATCCTTTCTCTACTGGAAACAGGGAAGTTGCATAAACTAGTCTCTCCGATACCTTGGTGGCTACTTTAGTGATAACAGATATGAAGGAGCTTATTATGCCGGGGGGGTTTTAATTGGTAAAAATTAGCTTTCTCTTCTTTTTTCTACTCAAAGGAAGGAACAAGTGTAAAATGAAAGTGTTTTCAAATTCCAAAGTCCTGTTATATAGCTTATGGTTAAACCCTGCATAAGTCTTTTTTTAAGGTAAAGGAAAACGAATAAACAGAAATTGTATAGGAGTATATGAAAGGACAAGGTTAGCGTTGCACAATCCTGCTAAGCCAGGCACAATCAGAGGAGGGGCAATAAATCTGTGCACATTTGAGGATTCAGATCATATTGGTGGAGAACAAATCAGACATTTGTTTTAAACGAACAGCAACCCTCTAAATCCCTCCTGAGGTTTCTGATACTGCTCCAATAGGAAGAGGTGTTTCAAGAAGAAAGGAATTATGAAGTGACAAGAAGGAGGCTGCTTATTACCTTCCGTTGCAGCTCAAAGTCCCATTTCTAATATAGAGAAGTGCCTTTTTACAGTTCTGCAAGGGGATTTGGGGAAATAGAATCTACAGGAATACAGATGGAAAACCAATGTACAACTAGTGAAAAACACAGCCAAACGTTTAATTCATTTTGGCCTATAAGTGAAGTATACAGAGGTTTCTATGAATAGTATATATACAGTATATGGATGAGATGAGAATATCCACCCATAGAGAATTTTTTTTTTTTTTTTGTACTAGAAGCAAAATTTTAAAAGTCACACTGGGTTATGTAATAAATAGAGCAAAGTTTGATAGTTTGACTTGAGTTGCGTTGACTTCTGGCTTCTAATACTCTGGGAGGCACATTTATCAAGGGTCGAATTTCGAATTCATGCTTTTTTAAACTCCCATGAATTTGAAATTTGACTAGTCGAAATGTATTAATGAAAATGAATTTTTCCAACTTGGAAAACCCAAACTGAATTCCATCAAACTCTTTTCCTCCTAAAAAAACTACAGGAAGGTTGCAAACATCCTTTGACCTCTCCCATTGACTTAAACAAATAGTCAAATTCTTAAAGGACCAGAGAAAGATAAATCTCGAAAATCAAAAACGAATTTTTAAAAAACTTTGAATTTGGTTTGGGGAGAGTCTAATACACTATTTTAACACACTATCCTAAACCAATTCTTGGGTTATGAAGTTGACTTGAAGAAATTATTTTGGTCCTCTGATAAAAAGGTTAAGAAACCCTGGTGTACTAGAATAATTCCAGAGGCTGGCAGAAGCTATTTTATTGGTGAGTGTTTGAAGGTTTTGAGGGAAGGGTAGAGTAGAGTCTCAAGAAGAAAGGAATTATGAAGTGACAAGTATAATAATATCGTATTTTAACCTACTGTTCAGGCTACAAATTGGGTCCTCATGCTGTTAAGGTTAGGTTTCTAACTGAAAGTCCTGCTGCAAGAGACAATAATAAAATTATTTATTATATCTGATTCAAAACCAATTCTTAGGTCACAAAGTTGACTTATTTGGTTCCCTTGAATGCCAAGAAATGCTGGTCTAAAAGATGAATTCCAAAGACTGACAGAAGCCATTACATTAAATTAAGCCATTCAGGAGTGTTTCCTTTCATGTTAATTTTCTAGATTACATGTGTATTATGTGTTTTCTTAATGATTGAGAACATTTTATATTACATTTGATACCTAGTCATGCGGAACTATATCTAATGCGTCCTTCAAGCAGTTCTGCTCCTTTTTTGTGTTGAAAGTGTTCAAAACTGATTTTTCATTGCAAATATATTAAGATTATAATTGTTTGGCACCCATCCGAAACACTGAAATTGTCTAATCAGGCTGATAGCGCAGAAAGAGATAGATACACAGAACGCACAGGATACTTGTCAACATGGATTACAGTCAAACAGAAAACCTGCAACTGCAACACGATAACGTGTGAAACAAATCTCTGTTAGTACGTCAACATGCAGTGAACCTTGCTTGTAATCACTATGGTTGCAAAACCTTATGAAAAACCTTATGAAGTCACAAAACCATAAATGATAAAATATCTTTTTCCTACAGTCATATTAGTCACCAATTGTTTACATCATTGTATGTTCCTTGTTTTCTTTGGTAAAATATCTGAATAAAGAGAAATTATCGGTATTGAACACTTTCAGAAAAGTTTGTGTGCATTAAATTAAATTGCAGTTTTTAAAATCACTTTCTCCAAACAGGGGTTTTAAAGCAAATAAAAACCCCAATTATATCAGTTGTGAGATTTTGGTACTTCTCTCAAACTTTTTTTTTTTTGGCAAGACAGATTTTTCTGATGGGAACCTAAAAAGTGGTTTGTTGGAAAGTACAGTCTTCAGATGAAGGAATAAAGCATTTGGCCATCACTGAATAACTTAGAAGGCTGAATCTTCAAGCACTACCTATTTTTTTATTGGGAAAATAGCTACAGGGTGACAAGGATGGTAGTCCTTAGTGGTTGAGAGACCTCCATATTAATATGCTTCCGCTATGTAGACACAAAAAAGCAATATGTATGTAACCCTTTCTTGGCTATAATTAACCAAACCAAACTAGCATAGGTAGAGCATTGGTTACACGCGACTCTTTCACTCTCAGGTAGGGCTTTCGCTATGTGGAAAATCACGTGTGAGGTAGTTGAACTACAACTCGATACTGCAATAGTGTGTAATAAAGGTGTTGGACGCCAGGGGTTCTTTGAGCAAACAAGTAGAACAGGTTTATTTACAATAGCAGCACAGGGTATCATATACTCACAGACAGTGGTATTAAAAGCAGCAATGCTTTAGCACAGGCACAGCGTAGCTTATGCCCTCAGGTAGGATACAAGGATGGGAGTTGTAGTTGCACCAGCCAGGTTAGCAATGCCCATGTGGTCCGGATCCCACCAGCAGGTTCAGGTGACTCAGGGGTTAAATACTCTTCCTGCAGTCCCTATGTCTGAGGTCCCTTCACTTCAGGCAAGGTAGAGCCTGGGGGAGAGCTACTCCCTACTATCCTCCTTGATGGGGCTTTGAGCTGCCCTTTCTCTCTTTCCTCTCTATCTCACCTCTCCTAGAGAGTGCTATGACAGGAATATCCTCACTCTGACTATTCCTCATTCACGGGGCCCTGTTCCCCGACTTAATACAGGTAGTAGTACCTTTAGAGTATAACTTCTGGGGCCTTAACTCCAGGCTCAATGGATCTCCTGAGTTGATGGTAGCTGCTGCAGGCCAGAGAGGAAGTGCCCCTCCCTGCAAGTACTTTTAATACAGCACTGCAGGGGGTGGGTCACAACCTGTCACTAATAATGTGAAACATTATAACTATCTGGACTTTAGTCCAATAGCAGATAGTTAAGTAAGGGCAAGGGAAGAAGCCATAAGGGCCATGCTTCTTATGGGTCCCTACATGTATTTATGGGGAAGGTATATTTGTTGCCAATACATATTTTATTCTTTAAGGTTTGATAGTTTAGTAGTTTGGTTGTATGATTGATGTAACTCATATGTATTAATCTCTTGAACAATCAAGATGGCTCCACCAATTGTATCTAGGTGAGCTTCACTGTACAGCCTTGATCTTTGGTTAAAAAAAAATCCTGCTTGTTTAACTTGAAAAAACAATAAAAATTATTTTGATGACATATTTTATTTGGAGGTGCTAGATCAACTTATGCAAAGTTTAAGGGGATTATTTACTAAACCTAAATTTTTTCACATTGAGGTTTTTTGGTCCAAAACTTGAGGGAAGAAAAAAATTATTTTTTTTGATATTTATTATACACTGAAGCTGCTAAACATCTCAAACTTATCTAAGGGGCAGATTTACTAAGGGTCGAATTCGAGGGTTAAAAACCCTCGAATTCGACCTTGGGAATACTTGGGAATACTGTGGGAAGTAAAATCCCTCGAATTCGAATATCAAATTCAAAAGATTTTACCGCAATTCGATTGGTCGAACGATCGAATAGATTGATCAATAAAATCAATTTTAACCATTCCATCGAATATCGAAAATTCGAATTCAAATCTTTGTGAAAATTCGATCGAACTTCGAATCCTTCATGTGAATTTAGTAAATCTGCCCCCAAGTCATAAAGAAGTCAACGGTAGGTGGCATTGGAAATGCCACATCATTATCAGCATTTCACCATTTGAGATTATTTTCTCAAAACTGCAGCAAAAAATTAAAGTGTTTTAAATTAAAGAAAATATCATGTAGTGTTGCCCTGCGTTGTTAAAACTGATCTGCTTCAGAAACACTATTATAGTTCATATAAACAAGCTTCTAATTAGCAATGGCGGAAATTGAACGAAAAACAGCTATATGGAACAGGATAAGTAATGGATAACAGATAACATTATGTTCTACAGAGATTATCTGCTATCTGCTGTGTAACTTGAGCCTTTTCTCCTTTGAATGGCTGCCCCTATGGCTACACAACAGCTTATTTATATAAACAATAGTAGTGTTTCTGAAGCAAACACAGCAGTGCAGGGCAACAGTGTATTATATTTTTATTACTTTAAAACAATTTAATTTTTTGATGTTACTGGTCATTTAACCTTGTCTATAGGCAAAAGACTGCTTTTAGATATATTAACATATGATGCCTAAATGCCTCTGCAAACATTATTTTACTAAGTCTGCATATGCTTCATATATAGAGGTGAATATATATCTTCACATAAATCTAAGCATTTTTACACACACTAACCCTTTCTCTCCATCTAGAAGACTTTAACTGTCTTGCTGTTGGCTCTTTTATCTATGTTTTATCTTATTATTCTTTGTCATGTAAGTTAACGCCCGGCATATGAAAGATACAACTGGAAACACATAGTGCTGGCACGGTGGTCTTTTTTACATTTGGTAACAATAATAATAATATAGTATCTCTTTTGCACTGAAATTTTATCAAAATATGCCTTGACATAAAGTAGAGTCCTGCAGCGGGTTGGGTACCCTGCGGGTTGCTTGTAGAGTTTCTTGGTGCGGGTATAGAAGCGGGCCAGTGGTTCTGCAGGTTGGCGGGTTGAGGGTCGGGTCGAAGATCCTCGTTATGGCGATTTTTACTCCTTTTTCTGAGCATTTCTACTACTGATGATGTCACATCCGGTTCACAATGACAGCACTTCCTGTTTTAATCCTTTTTCTCTGATCTCGGCTGCTTCCGATGGTGTCACTCCCGGTTTAGAATGACAGCACTTCTGATTCTTGATGGTCAGCGGGTTGCGGATCTCGGGTTGCGGGTACGGGTCGGGTCGCGGGTCCAAGCGGGTCAGAATGCGGGTCGCGGGTCCGGGTTGCGGATTGCGGGTATGGTCATTGGACATTGTGTGTTTGGAGGTTGCATGTTTTCCTCGTGTAATATGGATAGTTCTCTTGGTTCTCCCATTTCCCCCTCCTTCCAAAACCTTCCTGCTAGGATAAACATGCTTTGTTTTTGCATCAGTGATAGGAAATGAAAATGTAAGCGGGCAGGAATTGATGGCAATGAACATACACTCTTTGTAAAGCCCTTTAATAGGTTAACAGCAAATAAGTAGAAGGGAATAATGAAATATTACATCTCTTACATAATGTTCTACTGCTTATTTTACTATGTTGCAACAAAAGTATGAATATATACTTTAGTATATAGCTTATAAATTGCATTTGAGCTTAATTTATGTGTCACACACAAGACTTACGATTGCAGTGTATGTGGGGGGTCAAAAGCAAGAAAAAGCATAGAAAGCAGAAAGACACCTTGAAGCTTTTGCTCCAGGTTTAATTATGTTTGCCTTGTTTTTCCCTTGATGCTGTTTGTTTTATTTCTAGTGCCTGGAGCCTTTAGAATTAACACAGAGAATTTGAGTTTCCTGAGTTCTGAGGCAGATAACACACAGAAGAGTGAATAGGAGACACTAGCTGGCTGCAGCCATAAAGCGCCCCAAGCACCAAAACTCAGATTGAAAATGATACTGACAGGGGCTCACCGGTCCTAAGAATTTCTCTGCACATGGATGTCAGGGAAGTTCATCTAAATACAAACACACAGTCAGGAAAGATTGTTTTCTCTTACTTGATGCAAACTGGGAAAATACTCAAGTTTCATCTTTGTTGTTTTCATAATCAACAACATCCAGAGGGTTGGCATGTGTTATGTAATCTTATTTCAGCAGTAGGGTCAGAAATATGTATGGCATGTTAAGTCTTTACTCTTTCTATTGTCTGCATTTACTCAGCTGGGAACCAAAAGGCACCTTAGCAGTCTGGGTGACAGCACTGAAGCATAAACACATGGGAAGAGAAGTTCTGTATCGCTAGAGTTACAAATAGATTCTATACAGTATTTGACTTGTTTAGAATTATATATATATCTGAGTCTTTATGGACTACTAAACAAGGTACAAACATTTTTGGATAGCAGTATAATACAGGAGGCGAGAGCAAGGAAACAATAAAAAATTTACTATGGATGCAGTGAATCCAGGATTCGGTTTGGTTTTCCGACGGGATTCGGCCATTTTCAGCAGGATTCGGCCGAATCCTTGTGTCTGGCCAAACCGAATCCTTAAAATCATGTGACTTTTCGTCACAAAACAAGGAAGTAAAAATCTGTTTTACCCTCCCCCTCACTAATTTGCATATGCAAATAAGGGTTTGGTTCGGTATACGGCCAAATCTTTCACAGTGAATTTGGGGGTTTGGCCGAATCCAAAATAGTGGATTTGGTGCATCCCTATAATTTACATTCACAACCATGTCAATGTGAACCTGCTATTTCCTAAGAAGATGAAAGCAGATATCCAATACTAATCCTTTCTGTTCGGCAGACAAGAAAGGATGCATTTTAGGAAACACGCTGCTGGACATTATTATTTCAGCAACCAATAATATCACAAGATGATAATTTACTTGAATTGAAATACCAGTGTATTCTATCCAGTACATATGTTTTAGTTTTTTTGCAGCGTTTTCGCTATCAGTTCTGCTGTGTTCAGCCATCCTTAGGAAATACATATTCATGACAAACTATTTTAAAAAAGAAAATATCATACTTAAAAGAAATAAAGCAGATTTTTCAAAATGATATACTATGTAAATGTAATTTATTAGGGCAAGTTTGTTCTCAGTTTTACTGGCCCTTTGAAATACTATTGCAAAGCAAATTGTATAAATGTTATTTTAAGCATCAGTCCTTGTGAGTCAGCGATCCTGAGGGCATGAAACACGTTTGATTGACCATTTAAACCCACTGCCTAATATAATCACAAATTGTGTTTAAATAAAAGCTGTCTTTCAAAAGAGAATGAAGCGACTATCCTGGATGTTTTCGGTCAGCGCTGAATCACGATTGAAACAAGTTCCGGTTTTGGATGTGCCGGGTTACCGCGTATGAGCAGTGGCCAATAGGAACACGCTACACAAGGAGGGTGAGCTCTGCTTTTTTCCCTACCCTTATTTGATTGTGTTATTTTAAGCATGACAAGAAAATGTTCATTTCTATAGAATATGCCGTACAGTTTTGGTCTCCCTCAATCAAACAGGACATTATTGCATTAGAGAGGGTACAAAGAAGGGCAACTAAGCTGGTAAAAGGTATTGAAAATCTTAGCTATGAGGAAAGACTGGCCAAATTGGGGATGTTCACGCTGGAGAAGAGGCGCTTAAGGGGTGATATGATAACTATGTATAAATATATAAGGGGGTCATATAATAATCTCTCTAATGTTTTATTCACAAGTAGGTCTTTCCAGATGACACGAGGTCACCCATTCCGTTTAGAAGAAAAGAGGTTTCGCTTAAATATTCGGAAGGGGTTTTTTACATTGAGAGCTGTGAAGATGTGGAATTCTTACCCTGAATCAGTTGTACTGGCTGATACATTAGATAGCTTTAAGAAGGGGTTGGATGGCTTTTTAGCAAGTGAGGGAATACAGGGTTATGGAAGATAGCTCATTATACAAGTTGATCCAGGGACTAGTCCGATTGCCTTTTTGGAGTCAGGAAGGAATTTTTTCCCCCTCTGAGGCAAATTGGAGAGGCTTAGGATGGGGTTTTTGCCTTCCTCTGGATCAACTACCTTCCTCTGGATCAACTAGCAGTTAGGCAGTTAAAATTAAAATTAAAAAAAAAAAAAAAGGTTGAACTTGATGGACGCGAGTCTTTTTTCAGCCTAACTTACTATGTTACTATGTTACTATGTTACTATGTATGTTAAAGGGAAAATATCACCTTACATTTGTGAACTGTGATAAAATGCTTTGTCATAAAGGTACCGTAAGTAGAAATTCAGCCAGAAAACATGTCAGCATTACTACTTTTCAGAAAATCTGAGGAGCCCCAGACACATACAGTATGTATGAAATACACCTCAGTTCATCAAATGACTACATCTTTCCCAGAACTTAAGTTAGTCATGTTTTCTCCTCACTTTTTTTTTATAAAATTTGACATTTTTAAAGAGAAAATATACCCTTTCTATTTTTACATTCAGTTGGACTTGTGTAACAAAAAGCACACAAACACTATCTGAACTACCAAAAAATCTAAATGGACTTTATTTTTTTTTAAACACAGACAAACCTGATCTATCAGATTCAAAGGAAACCATAATGGCTCCCATACACAGGCAGATTAAGTTGGCAGCTTATTGCGCCTCTTATTGCCCAGCTTGATAAAGAGCCAAACGTGGCCTGAAATGTTGCTGTAATGACTTTAAAAAGTTTGCAATAAAGGCATTGCCATTCTTTATAAGATAAGTGGTGCTGTTCCAATTGTGGTGTATATAGGGCCGGAACTAGGGGTAGGCAGAAGAGGCAGTTGCCTAGGGCGCAATAATAGGGGGGCGCTAGGCATCTACCTCTTCTGCTTACCCCTAGCACGCATCTTACTCCCCTTCCCTCCGGACACCCTCCCCTCCATTACTTTGCCCTCCCCGCTGCCATTCCCTCCGTTGATTGTACCTCCCTTCAGTCTCTCGTCTCTCCCGTCTCGTCTCGTCGCGTGCACGCACGTGAGGGGGTGGGGCTTGCCGGCCGGGTTGCCTAAGGCACCCGGCTGACCTGGCCCGGCGCTGGGCGTATACACCAATGGGAAGTGGACATTGGAGGAACCTGCAAAGATTTGAAGTGTTGTGCCTACTACTTTCTACCAGTGTATGAGGCCCTTCGACGGGCTTCTCTGATTGATATCTGGCTGAAAGTCGTCCAGATGTCCAGGGTCGGAATGGGGCAGCTGGGAAATTGACAATATATCTAGCCCCATGTCAGATTTCAAAATGAAATATAAAAAAATCTGTTTGCTCTTTTGAGAAATGGATTTTAATGCAGAATTCTTCTGGAACAGCACTATTAACTGATTTTTTCCCATGACAGTATCCCTTTAAGGCTTAAAACCATTTTAGAAATAAACACATTGCTGCGCTTTAGATAAAAACTCTCCAACGCTTTCAGCTCACAACAAGATTACAGTTGTACAGTAATATTACTAACAAAATAGAAATAATACTAGCAACATAGAAATAATACTAGCAAAATAGACCCATACCCCAAACAATACGCAACATTTATTCAGCCCACAAGACAGGTACAATGCTGAATATATTTGAACATGCCCGTAGATTAAAAGTTTCAGGTATCGGGTTCTTAAATTTTCCTATCTTTAATAGCTCTGCCCTTCCTCATCTCTTAGAAGTAGCAGAACCTTTAATTCACAAACAGTAGATATCTCAACAAGTAGTTATGGAAAGCCAAAATAAGGTGGTTGGAGAACTTATCCACAAAAATAACTAAACAGTAAATCTGCAATCTGGTTGACATGGTCTGTCTACACTGAAGTGAACAACTTAAAATAGACCATGTGACATTGTTATTTAAAGAACATAACCATTTAATATACGTTTTTCAACGGCACCGTTATCACCTGCTCAGGAAGTTTGTTCCATATACCAAATATATGCAGAAATGTAGATTTGTTAAATCAATATATACATATAGAGTTAAAAAACATTGAAGAGTCACCCACAGTGGCGTAACTACCAGGGGTGCAATTGTACCAGGGCCCCCACCCCCTTGGGTCCCATCGGAGCCACAAAAATGGTAATGGCAGGTGGTTATCTAGGGGGAGATTTTACAGCACACATGCCATCAACACTCCAGCATGGGATTTATAGAGGTAAGGGCCTGACAGGGGGGCCCACCAGCGATTAGTTACGCCACTGGACACCCAGCTATGGCGCCATAAGTATCCCAAGCCAACCATCATCTGGGTGTCAGGCCTACAGTCTGGGGAAGCAGTATTTCGGGTGTAACTGTCTTAGTTAAATAGGAGCAGTGTATTGTAGGTGTGAATCAACTAATGCAAACATGCAATATTTATTCTTTTTGACATTTACTGCCACATATTAGAATAATATAGTCCACACTAGACTGAACCATTTATACAGTGGATAGAAATCCGACAGGGATGTAGGAAAATATAAATGAGAACAAATGAAAACCAAAGGGAATACACCCCCCAAAGCAACCTAGGCCCACATCTTCAGATATCCACAGAAAACCTGTATTGATGATAAATCATTAGTGATAATTAGGGATGCACCAAATCCAGGATTCGGTTCAGGATTCGGCCAGGATTCGGCCTTTATCAGCAGGATTCGGATTCGGCGGAATCCTTCTGCCTGGCCGAACCGAATCCGAATCCTAATTTGCATATGCAAATTAGGGCCAGGGAGCTAAATCACGTGACTTTTTGGCACAAAACAAGGAAGTAAAAAATGTTTTCCCTTCCCACCCATAATTTGCATATGCAAATTAGGGTTCGGATTCGGTTCGGTATTCGGCCAAATCTTTCGGGAAGGATTCAGGGGTTCGGTGCATCCCTAGTGATAATGGAAGATACTATCGGTTTTAGCCTCTTGATTAGCTGTACAGCTGAAGGTTAATCATTCTTCCCATTAACACATAGCATACATAACGATAAGGCAAACAATTAACCTTTAAAACAAATATATAAAATGGACTGGGTACGTTACACTTAGAACCAGCCCAGTTCCAAAATAGGAATGGCAAATGTTTGCTCTCCAGCTCTTGCAGGATGACGTTACAACTCCCAGAATTCCCCAGCAGGCTCAGCTAATGGAGATGGTATAAGTTGTAGTTCTGCAACAGCAGCTTGGAACCAACACTTCAGATTTTCATGGTTTTCAAAACAGACCTGGGATTTTCTTGGAGGAGCATTCAAGCGCAGACACTAATGATCCTTAATTCCTTGAGCCTTTTTTTTTTTAATGAACAGTGACAATAGAGCTGGAAAGTCTTTAATGAGCCATTAATCTGTTTACAGTGTAAATACGAGTGTGCCCAGGACAAATCCATTTGGAATGATTCAGTAGCTTAGAGGCACGTGACCCAATCTTAACAATTTAGTGGTTACACCTGTTTATCATCTATTGGGACAGTAATGTTGCTAAATCCTGTGGCTCCAATAAAAGCACTGGGACACGTGAGGGAAAACAATACATTGGCCAAGGGTAATTAGACAGGTAATTGGGGCAAACAAAAAAAATGTTTTGTTTTTTTTAGTCATGCCATGAATAATTACTGAAGAATTAATTGCTAAACAACCCTTTGCTTTGTCACTTTGCTACAGAACATGGATATCCATATTCCGCTTGCCCAGGGAGTTGTAGTTCCACAATAGCTGGAAGGCAGTAGCCTTTCACAGCACCACTTTAATCTAGTGGATAGATACTGGCCCATTGAGCTGCCGGACAGTAATATGAATATTTATGTCCCACCAGCCATTAGCACAAGGCATAATTCAGCCAGCAGCTGAGAATGTGTTTGCTACGAGCCCTCTATTATTGATGCACATTCGCTAGGGACACTGCACTTAACAGCAGCTACTTCATGCACATAAATGCAGACTGACACCCCCTCCCCCTCCTCTGCTGTGGTTTAATCTGAAGTAAAAAGAGAGCTAGCTCATACCATTAAAGAGAAGACCCCCCCCCAGAATGGTTTATGCTTGAGTGAAGGCCCAGATATCATTTGTGTGTGTGAGATACAGAGACTCGGTGATTCATATGCTCCAGGCATACAAATGAGGCTGCTTAAAGTCATGCATGACCTAAAAAAATAATAAATAAAAATAATAAACAGCTGGGATGGTGGGCTAGGATGCTAGTGATGATGTTTTTGGCACCCAGTCTATTTATATTGTGGTTTCCCCTCACAGTCAAAACATGCTACATGCATGCAATACTTGGGCACCCAGATACCAAAGATGCTTTATTCCCACCATTGTCGTTACATTGAGCCCACGTAAGTACACAAAACACACTTGTTTCAACATGCACGTAATTTCCATGAACCTCTTCATGTCGCCTACGCCTGGAAGTTGGTTCCTTGATCAGAGTAAGCTTCACTTATATTACTGCACACAGAATGGCAAGTGCTGTGTTAGATAAACACAAGGGCTACACACCAAGAAGATTTATTTGTGAAGCCACTGTGACCCACAAAGCACAACACACAGCTCATGCCCTCCTTTTAACACTGGCTTGAGGGGTAGGGAGGTTGGACACTGATGGGAACAAGAGCAAACAAACACATACACACACACACACACATACACAGAGGTTTCACTGTGAGTACTCACAGTTCAGAATAGAGGAAATGGAGATTGCCCATATTGTCTATATAGTTGGCAGGGCTTAACCAAGGCAAGACCAATAACAGAAGAGCCTTCATTTTGAGTGGAGTTGTTGGTTACTTCCTGGGCTTTCTCCTCATCAATTCCTTTGCCTGCTGCTTACAACCCCATGCTCCTCGCTCTCACAGCCAAATGTCTCTTTATTTTCCCCCTCTGTCAGATGGATCTTGCCATTTCCACATCAGCAACAGCAGCACATCATGGAACTGACTGGAATCTCAAACTAAAGCTACTGTGCAAATGTCATTGACCTGCAAGAGGATTAGGATGATTGGGATCTCAGATTGGTAGATGTGAGGGGTTTAAGAACAATGCAGGATGGATGGCGAGACACTGACTTATGCTGAGAAACAGGCTGAGTTAAGGTAAAGGGACCAGCCTCCTGCACTGCTCAGAGTGGCTCTCTGCAAACAGCTGGTACATTTACATCACTGGGCTCGAGCAGATGGATTGCAAGAGCTTAAGCCAGTCATACAGAGGTCTGATCATTTCTCATGCTGAGGAACACATATATCCTTTTATTCATTCGACCAAAAATACCATAGAACATGATAAACAGAATGAATTAAAAAAAAAAACAACCTATTGCCATAAATAAAATAAGTCAATGAGCTGCTCTCACATGTGTATTAGAAATGGAGGCAAACTATTTCCATTCATAATTTAAAGCAAAACAGGCAAACTTCCCCCCACCCTTCTAGGCATGGTGGGAATTTGCCCATCCCTGACCTCTAGTATATTCTAGCTAAAATAACGGATAGAATCAGCAGTTGTTAATGGGTGTTGTGACAAAGCCAAAAGCCTTCCAGTCCCTCATTCCACATATTCAAGTGATTTTAGAAATAAAACTCCACCTACTACTTTATTGTGCCACGCTTTACCTGAATCAGAATCAGTGAAGGTAAAACACAATTACATACATCTGAACATCTTTTCATAGCATCTTATTTATATTTTAATCTTTTTCCCAGCCTGCTGCCCAGAATAAACAAACAATGACTATTTTCTGCTTTGTGATTCTGCTCAAGCACAATACAGAACAGTACAGCCATGTGCAGTTCCGCAAGGATTCCCTTTCTCGGCCCTGTACCTTGTAACATATGCAAACAAATAAATCCTCAGCTAACGCCTCTGTCTCCCTTCCAGCCCTCATGCAAACATGCCTTACAGCTGACTACACGTCACCATATATTGAGCCATTTTTTTCAGTTTATGATCTTTTACATTATTATTATTAAAATAAAACAATGACACTCACAACTGGACTAAAATTATTATGATCTATAATATAATATTTTACAAATTAAACTGAAGCATGTCAAAACATTCATAGCATGTGAAAGGGTGTAAGTGACATCACAACCACAAGGTGACAAAATGCATTAAAGAAATTTCTTTTCATTAAAGTTTATGCAAAATTATTGTAAATATGGGCCCAATAAAATCCTTTTAATGTATATAGAGCCAACATGTTACATTGATCTTTATGCAAATTGCTCATCATTTGTATTTGTCCCTGCTCGATAAATTAAAATCAAAGGTGGTAACTGAATTACAGCCTGTTTTAGAGGAGTTTACAGTATTGTTGTACACACATACCTTAACCTAAGGTCACTTTCAGGAACCAATAACCTGTATGTATTTTTTTGGAGTTTGCAAGGAAGCACTGCAAAGCTGCCCAGCAGTGAAAAAAATATGGATAAAATTTTTTTTTTCCTTTTAATTGAGTAATGTTACTTTATGTAAAAAAAAAATAAGCACCTGCTTTGAGGCTGCTGGGAGCAACAGCCAAGGGGTAGGAGAGTATGTTGCTCATAAGCTACTGATTGGGGATCACTGGTGTAAGGTCATATATGGGGAAAAACCTCAATATGGGTTACTGCACATTGGCAAACATATGCAATTTGTTACATATAGGGGTAGGTCTGTTCAAATGCTAAAAGATAAAATACAAACAGTACATACGCATAAAGATCATTCTGCTGGAAAGGGGATTTGAGGAATTCTAGACATCAGTAGATCTCTACATAGGCCACATTCGTGCATTACTCTTCTTTTGGGGTAACGCAAATGGGCCAAATGTCCAGACCGTTAGGCATGGCAGAGCTTTAAACAGTCAAAATAGGTTACTTTACTGGTGCTAACTTACCCTGGTGCTAAATTACCCAAAACAGGGGCACATTCCCATAGATGTAAGACATCTATATAATAGTCACAAAGTAAACATATATTCATGAAGTTGTCCGTCACCTCATGTCATCACCCCCATCATCTTTATATCAAATGAAAGCCTAGGATGCTGGCACTTATGTGGAAACATCGCTATTGCCAAAACTTTGGCTTTTCATCTATTGGAGGTTTTATTTAAGAGCCCCTGAGAGCTGAAAGTTGGTTAGCCCTTCTTTATGTAAACAATGAAGTCAAACCCCACTGCTATAATGATCCGGTTCTCATGTATCTTGTATCAGAATGCCATAGCCACCCTCAGGTTTCAGACAGTATTCAATAATATGAAGCCATATAACAGAAGAAAACAAGAAACAGAAAGATATAATATGAACAAGCACAAGTTGTGGTCATGTCGACATGGGTGACATTTTCTATTGGATCTGTGCTAATCTGTGCAGATGCAGTTAGTCACCGTCGCTGATATTCTGCCAGTCAATCTGCAATCTTACAGACCACAGCTAAATAAACAGAACTTACATTACACACGGACAGCAAAATATCAGAAAATCCCCATGTACCAGTACCGTCACAGTGAAAAAATAACGCACAGTAAAGTTAGCCAAGTATATTTGTATTTCAGTAACTGGAGTCAAACTTCCGTAATTATAATCTATGTCCTATGACATTTTCCACAAGGCTTTCAAAGAAGGTGAATAATCACAACACACTTCAACAAACAGAAAGGCTATTCAGGAGGTGGAATTGTTCCATTTTACAATCTAGAGAATTAAAATGCCTAAGATTAACTGAACTATAGATATCTAGGGATGGCACGAACAGTTCGCCAGCGAACTTGTTCGCGCGAACATCCGCTGTTCGCGCTCGCCGGAAGTTCGCGAACGTCGCGCGACGTTCGCATTTTGGGTTCCCGTCAATTTGGCGCTTTTTTTTTGCCGCATTTTTTTGCCCTCTCACCCCAGACCAGCAGATACATGGCAGCCAATCAGGAAGATCTCCCTGGACCACCCCCACACGCCCCCTGGACTAAAAAAAAACAAAATGTGCATACCTCCCGAGTCCCAACTGTCCCTCTTTTGCGAGCTCAACCCTCTGTCCCTCATTTGTACTGGAAAGACCCTCTTTTTGGAGGACCCTCTTTCACTGGAAAGACCCTCACTGAACAGCCAGAAAAAGAAGCAAAGATTTGAACTTGGCTTTTGGCAGAGAGTCCAGAACAGCTAACAGGTGCAGGTAAGATACTTTGTAACACTTTTGACATAAGAAAATAATGGATTTTTGTTTTCCCTTGATCCCCCTCTGGCATGCCACTGTCCAGGTCGTTGCACCCTTTAAACAACTTTAAAATCATTTTTCTGGCCAGAAATGTCTTTTTTAGCTTTTAAAGTTCGCCTTCCCATTGAAGTCTATGGGGTTCGCGACGGTCGCGAACTGTTCGCGCGTTTGTCGCAAGTTCGCGAACGCGTCCGCGAACTTTTTTGCGGCGGTTCGCGCCATCCCTATAGATATCCTTAATGTCTTGTAAAGTTGAGTGTTTATAGCTTGAAACTATCCCTCAAGTTTAAGATGTGCTGCAAAAAAAACCTTTTAGTAGCAGGCTGCAAGAAGCAGCTACAACTGCGTATCATCAGCAACTGTGTATCATTAGCAATTGTTCTTCCACAGGTAAAGCACTAAATTTTTTACCCAGCAACAACATATCAAATATTGCCGAAGGCACTAACGTACCAGTCCTGTCAGTATTCATAAGACAAAGGTAACAATGGGCCAGAGATCTAAAGAAGAACTCATAGAATTGTATAAGTGAGGAAACTACTAGTATTCACAATAATGAAGCTTGGCTATATGAACAAATAGAAATTGGGTGTTGAGGTTAAAACAAACACACTAGTGGACTGGCTAATATCTAAAAAAAAAAAAAAAAGTCAGATACAGTCCCATAAATGCCCACATAAGAGCAAAACAGAAGAGACTTGTATTTTCACAATACAACTTGAATTATTAGCTAAATAGCTAAACAGTAATGCATAATGTTGGACACAGCCCACTGTCCAGAACGTTAGGCATAATAATAAATAGGTTATTGTACTGGTGCTACATTGCCCAAAATAGGGGCACATTCCCATAGATGTAAAACAGTAAAAAAATTGAAATAAAAAGTATTGCATTCACAATGGTTGATCAAAGTAGGCTTATCAGACACAATAGTCACAAAGTAAACACATATTCATGAAGATGTCCGTCACCTCATGTCATCACCTTTATATCAAATGAAAGATGAAATTCAACCACTTACTGTAGCACAATTCTTGTGTTTCTTAGCATTTCTTAAACATTTTTCTATCGCCTGCTCATAGACTCATTCACACCAGCAAAGCTTTTTCTAGTGTGAAGTGCCTTTAACAGATATAAATATGGCTAAATGATTGCAATTCTGTTTGAGTTTATGCCTGGTGATAAATAACAATAATGCATGGTACAATATAAACTATGGGAAAGTTGAGAATAGTTTGCACAGGCAATTTCAGCTGTAGCCATGTCAGAGTTTCCTCTATTAAACATTAATCTTCTATATTAGTTTTTTGCTTACTTTTTTCTGTAGGGCATTTTGGATCTTTAAGAGAAATCACAGCTGTAAATGCAATTGGGGTGAATCTGCTAGAATCTCAACGAGTTAAAAAGGCTGCAGTGCAGTGAACAACCATCATCACATTCCAAAACCAAGGGTATTAATATAAATTAGTCCTCCCTTTTTTGCTATGACAGTCTCTTCTTTCTACTTGAGAGATTGTTGATGGGATTTGCTTCCATTCAGTCACAAGCACATAAGTAAGTGAGGTTCAGCACGGATATTGGAGACCAGGCTTGGTTTAAATTGGAATTTTTATTATCCCACAGATTTTCATTTGGGTTGAGATCAGGGCGTTGTGCAGCCAACCAAATGCTTACACTGCTATCTCAGCACTGAATTTGGAGTTTGCTCTGTACATGGGGTTATAATTGTGCTGAAATATGAAAGGGTCTTCCTCAAACTATTGACACAAAAATGTGTCACAGAACAGTCAAGAATGTTGTAGCCTTAAGGTTTTTCAAGAAACCAGGGGCACTAGCCCAAACAATGGAAAACAGCAGCAGCTCATAATTTTTTCCTCCACCAAACGTCTGCATTATGCACTGGTAGTGTTCTCCTGGCATGTGCCAAACCCAGACATTTGCACCAGAATACAGTATCAGATAATGAAAAGTCATTTATCACGCCATAGGATTCATTTTTACTTCACCAAGATCAGTGTTGATGACCTTTACAGAACTCCAACTGGCACTCGATTGTACACATTGTACTTGATTATGTAAAGTTTGTTTTTAATTATTATTATTAACATTTATTTATATAGCACCAACATATTTCACAGCACTCTAAAGTAAATGTGCTTATACAACTAAATCACATGAATTACATACATAGAACATATGGAGTTACATACATCACAACCAATACAGGTACAAAAGGTGAGGAAGGCCCTGTGCAAGAAAGCTTACAATCTAAAGGGAAGAGAATAAGACACAAGGTGTGAGAGTAGGCAAGATCAGAATTAAGTGGGGGAGAGATGTGGTACTGCCTTTGGTATTGCCTTTGGTATTGCCTTTGGTATTGCCTTTGGTATTGCATTTGGTATTGCATTTGGTATTAAAGCAGAAAGAAGGGAGGGTTCTCTAAATAAGTGGGTTTTAAGAGATCTTTTGAAAGCAGAAAGTCTGACAGACCGAGGGAGAGAATATCTTAGGAGGGGGGCAGCCCTTGCAAAGTCTTGAATGCGAGCATTTGAGGAGAGAATGAGAGAAGAGTTGAGCAGAAGAGTGTAGCAAGCATTTGGGTGAGTATATATATATATATATATATATATATATATATATATATATATATATATATATATAGAGGAATTCAGAAATGTAGGGTGGGGCAGAGTTATGAAGTGCTTTGAATGTCAGGGTCATTAACTAAAATATTATTCTGAAAGGTAGCGGAAGCCAGTGTCCCTATTGTCCTATTGGCCGAGTGGTATGGCAGAGGAGGAGGAGTGGTTGAGGTTTATGAGCCTCGTGGAAGTCACAATGGATTGGACAGGTGACAGTCTCTGGCAGGGAAGGCCAATTAATAATGAGTTACAGTAGTCTAGACTTGATGATGAGAGAGTGAATAAGAGTTTTGGCAGCATCTTGTGTGATAAATTATCATATTTTGGATATGTTCCTTAGGTGGAAGTGAACCATACAAACGCCATGCTCACAAAAAAAAGATAAAAAAAATCTTGTGCTGACATTGCTTCTGGAGACAATATGGATCTCAGCACTGGGTGTTCCAACTCAGACCTTCATTTTATAAGGAATGGTTGAATATTTGTATCTAAAAATGTACCTGAATAGTTTAGCCATATTGTGTAGCATCTTTGGTATACACCCAAGCAATTGCTCATGTATATGAGTACACAATACCACAATAGCTACATGACTGGTGTGCTAACAGAGCACAGGAATGCTAATTTGCCGGCAAGTCTGTAGTAGGAAAATTGCAGCTGGCTTCAAATGCTGTCAATCGTAGCCTCAAGGAAGTGGTAAATGTCTACATCAACATGTACCATAATCACAACCACAAAAGCAGAGGTGAGACCAAGTTCTAATTTCAAACAGAGATGGATTGAAGTCCTTGGTCTTCCTTTGGGGGCTGTATTGAGATATTATAGATTTCACTAAGCATTCTTAAGTATAGAAATAGGGGCAGGCCCAGATTCCAGGCTGAGGCACCCCTAGGCGCTGGGTCCTAGTGCCCTGGAGATTGCTGTGGTTCACATCCCCAGCGCTCTGCAGGTTGCAGCAGGGCTGCATGCCGCCACTAAAATCTTGCTGTGCTAGGCCCAGGCCTTTGTGGGGAAAATTCTTGCAACTTAAAATCAATGGCTAGATTTAAATATCTATATATAGTTGATTTTGACCTAAGCATGTATACTCAAATCTGGGATCCATCTGAGAAGCAATTTCAGACATAAGGTTATTTTTACCCCTTGCAGATCCTTGAAAGAACTTTGTCCATGGCTGAGTGATTAGTAAAAGCTGCCTTTTATCTTCATATTAACATCAGTTAACAATTAACATCCATTTTCTTTTGTTTCAACAGATTACATTTATATGGAAGAGTTCAAATCATATCTGGTTTATGCCATGGTCACATAATCGCTAGGGTAATGTCAACGATGGATGGATCAAATTAAACTAAATTCAATCAAAATGTCAGCAACTGACATGATTATTAACAGGTATTTATAGTGCCGACAAATTCTGCAATGCTGTACTATAGAAGGGTGTAAATATCAAACATACAAATTCATATAATAATCTGACACAACCTGCTCATGTGACTGATTGCTGGACAACTAGTTACTCTTTAACCTTAATGATCAGAATTTCTCCACTGGACTGAGATTCAAAATAGGCCTTGCCATTCCTACTACACAGTCAAACAGAATCTATAATGGTAGCAGAACTGTTGTCCTGTCATCAACATCACCACCACTTAAAAACCAGCACCAACTTGTTCTATGACAAAGGGGTCTCACAGGGTGGATTTATCTATAACCAGGATATTCGTTTCTCTGCCATCAATACATTAGAGTTACCCTAATGTCCTGGGAAGTGCAGATTAAGTTTGAATGCAATTAAATAGATAAAAGCTCCAGAAACCAATCAGAAAACAATGCTACTTTACATGTGGAAAATCCCCACCCTACCCTAAAGCAATGTCACTTTAGGATAGCAATGATCTTTTTACCTTTGATGACCCATACTATCCATTGCTTTCTACTCACATATGTGGACCAGGACAACACTGTGTTGTTAATTTGTTCTGCTCATGATACAGAAAGATTGTTCTGATTCAGGGTTTTTCTCGCTCCTAATTGATATGGCATGTTTCTTTTTATCTCAGTACAAATAAATGCAGCTGTTTACAAATCTGCAGTCATGTATTTCATGGTCACATTTATCAGAACAGCATCAGATAAGACAACACTCTGTAAGCAGGACAGTGGGTATATAT
>CM044431.1:38670007-38719298 GCA_024363595.1 Xenopus borealis
CCATGGAGATTTTCATCCTGAGCCCATGACATATATATGACACTTATGGGAATTATAAAACCATATTATTGCTGTTTAATATACCTCATGGTGAGGTGTTGTTAAGAAAATTTAAAATGCTACATTAAAAATAGCCAAGTTTATCCAGTTTATTTATTGCCAGATATAACTGAAAAGGCAATGTGCAATTCAGGAACAAATCTCCAGACCGTTTACCCAAAATGCAAAGAAATTTTTTTTTAATCTTGCAATTTTTACACTTGCACCTGGTTCTTTAGATGCAAGTATGCTGTATAATTTGAAGCAGATTGCCCTGGAGCTACTGCAACCTTAGAAGGTGGTAGGAGCTCTAGGGTACCTCTGCATTAATAGGTGAGTTGAGTTTGATTTGGAATAGGTGGTGTGTTGGAACCAACAATGTTGGTGATGAAGTGCAAGGGGCTGCTTTACACACTCGAGATGCAAGCACCTTTAATGAATGTTGTATAATTGTGTGAAAGCAAAAATACCTCTGCAAAATCTACTTCTGGTAACACCCACTTCCCACCAGGAAGCATGGACATTTTGCATGGTTATTTCTGCAGTTACCAAAGTGAGAAAAGAATTAAGTGTGTGAAATACTAAAGTCTAATTAGCATGTCACAGATCCCCCAGGGCAGATACCATTCCATTAAAGCCAAGTTTCTCATTTTCAGATTTTTTGGCTGAAGTTTTAGACTTGCCTTAACATGCAGGTTTCTGTCAGGATATAATGTTATTAGCAATATGCTGGAAATTGCCCAAACTTGCATTCCTGCATTAAGTGCAGTTTCACTTGTCATGGGGAACAGCAATTGTGATTGTGTAAAGCAAAGCCATCTATCAGTTGAACAAATCTATGATAGTAGGGGGTGCTTGAAATTATAGTTTAACTGCGGCTTATTGAGGCTTGATTAGGGAGAATTCAAGATATTTTATGTGAAATGTTACACCATTACTGTATCCTGTGAAACCAGACCTTTATATTGGTGGAGATGCGCCTTTGGAACTTTACAGCAGTAAAGTGCCCAATATTGTTTATTGTGACTACCAAAGATTTGCGTAGCAAAGATCGAAAAGTGACTGTACAGCTCTGGTGTGTGACATAAGCCTTCACAAGACTGATTAGCAGAGTGACGGAGCTATACACTAAAAGAGCAGCTTGTTGGTCGAGGTCACCAAACAGCTGATCCTTCCCCAATATGCCCACCAATGGCAGCGTGATATCAGGTTAATTCAAGGGCCGAACATTCGGCTTACAACAAAGAGAATGGGCACAGACTGGTTGTTGGACAGCATCAACTAGCCAATGTGGTCCTTGATCGTAAGAAAAATCAAACCTACCCGATGGATTTTTGGTCTGATATTGATTGTGGAAACCTGTCAGAAACCCCCACACAAGGGCAGGTAAACTGCCAAATCAGCAGCTTTAATCTACCCTTGTATGGCCAACTTATTAAGTTTTCCCAAGGCAAAGAGGGTTTGACTCTGCTTTGTTTTAATAATATGTCACTTTACTTTAAGAACCTAGAAATATCTAGAAAAAGAAAACTGGCAAGCACTAGTTAGAAGAACGTAAACATGAAATAGGAATGTTTAACAATAGCCATGTTAGGGCCAAAAGTACAATTCATTGTTTTCATTCTAATAGATTTTCCCCTCAAATTTTTTCTCTGCATTAGAACCTCATCAGGCGAATACTGTATATAGGCATGTCTTTATCTTTTAAAAGCAAAACACACTGTATTTACTTTGCTAGCGAGGAGAGTCTTTTCCATGCATGTGAGTTTCCCTTAGATAAATGTGAGCAGAACCGGTTGGTCTTTTGCAGCAGTGCAACAGCTCATTAAGCTTTCCACAAATGCTTTCCTTCCTGTACTGGGCTCACCACCAATAATATAAGTATTTATTATATCAGCAACTTGGAACTTGATAATGGGTGAGGAGCTCCCCTTGCTATGCTGGACCTGTCCATACTCACATTTTGTGCATACTGAATAAACTCACAGATGGGGAACAGAAAAACCCTCCAGATGTTGTTGAAGTTCATCTCCCATTGCCCCCTATGCCCTTTGGCTGTCAGTGGGATGCTGGAAAATGTTTCTTAACAAGCATCTGGAGGGCTGCAAGTTGGAGATATATAGAATTAACAAAAGAATGAATGGACAGTATGCTAAGTTCCACGGACGATGCCTTCAAGAGATGCTACTGGGAAAGCAAGGGTCTATATGCTGTTCCTCATCTGTAAGTCGGCAGAAACTGGTTGGTGCAAGCAGCAGGGCACCCAGGACCAAAGCAAGTAAACTAGGTGCAATGAGCAATTAATTGCATGAGGCAGACTGCAATGGCTGCCATGTCGTATGCATCTAAATGGTCTGCTGATTAGCCATGCAAGATCTACATCAGTATGTGCTTGGGGACAAACCTAAGGGCCCGGAGTTAACAAAAGTCTTGTAAATGCAACAGCTCTTACTTGAAACCAGACATATATTAAAGAAGAAATGTCTCCTGGGAAGTACTTTGAATGTCTGCAAATTTATTTATTGCAAATTTGTTATTATATATATCTTCTCCTGAAGACGGCTCCAGTAGGGAGACCGAAACGTTGAGAGAATAAATCACAAGCTTTGTTGCTTTTTGCACAACACCCTGGAGTGCGGAGTATTTATTGAAGATTTATATATATATATATATATATATATATATATATATATATATATATATATATATATATATACTTTCATACTAATCTTGATGAAACCTCCATACAAAGTTAACATCCTTGAAAACTGCAGTGTGCATTTGGATACCCTTCTGCAGAGGAATTGTGAGAGCTTCACAACAGCTTTGGGTGCTAAACTACAGCTTTCACATGTATGGGGTAATGCAATAAAAGTTGTAATGTTTGCCCCATAATCAAGTAACCTATCCTAACCCATGAGCAGGAAGCATTTACTGGTAAGCCATCTGAAAGCAATCAGCTGGTTGGTAGCTATGGGCTAGCAGACCCAGAGCAAGTGCTGTGTTTATTATTATATCACCCCATTAGAAGTTTAACCATTTAGACAGGAATTTTTCCAACCTATGGAGCTTGTAGAGCGCAAGATCCAATGGCAACAATCTCTACACTTTTTTAATGACCAACTTTATGTATAACACTTAAGATGAAGTTTGTCCTTATAATAAAATATAATAACAATGTAAAAGTGACATTAATTTATGTACAGCTTGGGACATGATATTTATTGCAGCCCCTGAGTGTCAGATAATTGGACAAAAAGAAACTATTCGTGTTTATTTATATTACAGCGCTGACACAGGTAACTGGTCTCACACATAAGCAAAGCCCAGAGTCTGAAAGTTAAATCTAATAGCCCAGTCTTTGTATTGCAGCTCAATAGGGAAACGAGCTCCAGGCTGGTATGAACAGGCAGTGTGACATTGTGTCCTGCTGAATCACTGGCTCTACCTAACAAAGTTAATCAGGACAGGGGAGAAAAAAATCACACACACTTACCTTAGTCCCATGGGCAGGAATGGGCACAGTGTCCAGACATTTTTATGGTCATATTTGCCTGCAGAACTAGAGACAGCCGTGGGTGTTTATTCCAGTAACAAGGTAGATCACAACACAATCCTTCCTGTAATTGAGTTAGTTGATTATTCAACACAAAGCCTTTCGTGACATCACAAACCACACCCACCCCAGAGCTCACACCTACAGCCTGCACCGCACTGACTTTACCTGTGAGTGATCAGCTCCCAGGAATGCACCAATGGTAACTCATACACCTTGTCAGCTCTGATTAGGCTGTTACCAGGAGTATAATCTTCTATTCACTAGAATCTGATTCTGTTTTAGGGTCATTCAAATAAGTATACACTAGTGGTGGGCAAATTTATTCGCCAGGGACGAATTCGCGGTGAAGTTTTGCGTTTTGCTGCTAGCAAATAAATTCACGAAACTGCCGTGAAAATTGGGTGAATGGTCGCCGGCATAAAAAAAAAAAACAGACGCCTGTGCCCTGAATTGACGCCGGCATCAAAATCCACGTTTCACAATTTTTTGCTGTTTTTTTTTGCGAATTTCAGGAGAATGGGAGAATGGGAGGAATTCACCCATCACTAGTATACACATAAAAATATTTTTATCCCCATAGCAGCACATCATTTTATGATGTTTTGTCTCCCTGTGTTGAATCCAGCAGAATCGCAGCCAAAATGTCCCTGTAGTTCAGCCCTAAATATCTATGCAGGATTGGATATTGGATGACACCCTTTGGAGCAAGTTTATTGAATCACACTGACCCAGTGACAAAGGAGGAAAGTTCCCCTGGAGACAATTCTTATCCTCTTGTCTTTACAAGTACATGCTGAAAGCAGAAGGGTAAAATGCCTGTGTGCTGCAGCAGGGGCCCCAATCACCAAGCCACGGACATAAGTGAACTGGCCCCTGAGCCGAGTCCCCTTTTGACGCAGACACACCGAATTTGTCGCAGATGCACCAAATTTGATGCGAATTGAGGCGGCACACACAAAATCGATGAAATTGGGGTGCGTGCAGTTGACCCCCCCTTCGACCTTGCAAAAAATTCTGGCATTACACCGGTCACACCAGGGCAAGAAAGCTTGGGGACTGCTGTGCTAGAGTCATGTTTGCAGTTGTGGAGAGCTGTGGGGGTCAATATATGTGAGGGGGGGGGAGTTACCATACACCTATGGAAACTGTCTCTCTTGTGAAACATAGAAAACATATTCAGATATTGCACAACGTGGTGTTTTTTAAGTCACCAAAGTTTTCTTTGTTCTGCTCTTCATTATTTCAGTCTTTTCAATCTTTTGCTTCTAGTGTTTATGCTGTAGAAGTTTAAAGCCACCAACGTTTAGGGGATTATTTACTAAAACTCAAATTGATCTCATATTTTTATTAAACCAAGCTGAACTAAACTCCCACCCACTATTTTTTCTTATTTATCAGTAAAATAACTCAAAAAAGTTGGTTAAGGAAAAACTCCTTAAAATTGAATGAAAACCCGAATTGTACTAATTGTTCAGATTTGACACCCAAAACGCTTGATTTTTTCTGGATTATCACCCTAAAACCAGAATTCTTTGGATTATCAGACGAACCCCACTGCAAACCACGATATCTTCTAATTGTAAAAGGGACATCTCCCCTTGACTTATACATGATCTCGGCAGGTTTGAGATGGGGGATTGTCGGATTTTAATTTTTTGCAGCTTCAGGGTCGAGAGGATCGAATTAAAAAAGATGAGTAATAAAATGTAACAATA
Organism: Xenopus borealis; assembly: GCA_024363595.1. Lineage (NCBI taxonomy): Eukaryota > Metazoa > Chordata > Amphibia > Anura > Pipidae > Xenopus > Xenopus borealis. The sequence goes on from CM044431.1 coordinate 38,675,321, forward strand.
ACAATACATTTGTAGCCTTACAGAGCATTTGTTTTTTAGATGGGGTCAGTGACTCCCATTTGAAAGCTGGAAAGAGTAAGAAGAAGGCAAATAATTCAAAAACTATAAAAAGGAAAATGAATGCCAATTGAAAAGATGCCATTCTGTAACATTCCAAGTTAAGTGAAAGTTGAACCACCCCTTTATATCCCAAGTACATATAAAGCTAGTAGGGACTGACACAAGTACCAGGAATGAATCCACCACAAAGCAGATTTTGTTACATTGTGGGTTTCTCTAACTGAAGTGTACTCGCCAATACTGAATTCGCTAATTTAAAAAAAAAAAATGTAACTCCTGAAAATCTGGTATATAAATCTCTTGCCCCAATAAACTGCATGCAACCATGCATTGATTTACACAAGAGACTAGAATATGACTAGGCAAGGCCTGAATACAAATATGAGTGATAAAATGTAGCACTAATAATACGTTTGTAAATTTACAGAGCATCTGTTTTTTAGATGGAGTCAGTGACCCCCATTTGAAAGCTGGGAAGAGTCAGAGGAGAAAAGGCTAGTATATATTATAATATACTAAGGGTAGAACTCCATGGGCGATTTAGGCCGATCCGATGCAACACTACGAAACGCTTGCTTCATGTCATGGAAATAAGGTAAGTGATAGAAATGTCGTATGAAGTTGCAGCGTGCATCTGACACCACACGACTGTCAGATGGAGACGCAGAATGCAGACAGTCGTGTCGGATGCATGCTGCAACAACATCCGACAGTCCCATAACTTGCCTAGGCGCATCCAACATAACGCCTGCGCTTCCTTGGCTCGAATCGGAGGTAAGTGCTGCAGCGCACCATTATTGCCCGTGTAGTTCTGCCCTTAAAGTTAACTTTAGTGAACCACTGCTTTAAGGCCTATATCATGGAAAGTTCATGTACCTGTTTAACTGAGCAGAATATTATGTGAGATCCTTAGGAATCCTTAATTTCCTGACATTAAAGAAGGTTTTACATTTTTAACATATCCCTGACATGTTTTTATGAAACTGTAATTTACTTGCTTCAGTGCTTGAATTACAATACCTCTATGGGAAATTCAATCATTAGCAAGCAGTTTGTTAAGTCATATTAATCCATTATTCAATCATTTCGGTGGTGTCTGTGAGTAATGAGATATGTCTCTGTGATGTATTTATAGAAAGCCCTCACTGAGATCTCACTAGTAGGTTCCAGATGGGGCTGGAGTAACATATTTTCAAGGGAAGATATACAATATTTTCCCCCTAGCTAGACTGTAAAATATAATAGCATGTCTTAATATGTTCAGGAAACTTTTATTTAATATACATATATACATAAAAGCTCAATCTGACATTTCATGTCTTAAGTGAGGAATACTTTGTCAGGGTCTAGAGGCCTTAAAGATTGGATTTGGGTCCAAGGAGGAAGCTGGTGTACAGGCTTTACAAGAAATAGTCTGATTGGTGGTATCCAAGGGGATAAGAAAGTTTGTGGTCATATCCAGGCAAAATATCCTTCAAAGGCACCCAATCAAAAATGTATGTCCAGCCTGATCGGTGAGCTGACCGATATCCAACTCTTCTGCCGATATCAGTTAGCTTGTTTTCTTCCATACACTCACTGAATGTCGTACGAAAATTAGCTTGGTGCTATATTATCGGAGCGTCTATGGTCACCTTTACAGTAACTACTACAGCAACAAGCACAGGGATTGTTTCTAGCTTCTCAGAAGAGCAAGGCCACAGAGCTGCAATTATAGGACTAGACTGCAGTGCATTTCCATATAAACCCAGAGAGCATTGCTACAGTTGCACATAGGGTTGTCACCTGGCCGGCATTTTTGATGGTTATTCCCAATGTTATTAATAGGAAAAGGTAAATATATAGGAAGGCCTGTATTTTTTCCAAGAAAAGGTGACAACCCTAGCTGCACACTGGCAGCAAAATAACTATACGCACTGCCAGCTTCAAGAAGTTTAAAGAATAAAAAGTAATGTTAATATTGTTGGGTATATGCCTTATGTGTTTAGGTCTAGCAACACCATGGGCAGTCTGAGATTGTTGTCAACAATAGTGATGGGCGAATCTACCCCGTTTCGCTTCGTCGAAAAATTTGCGACTTTCCAGCGAAATTTGGGAATTGGCAAACAAAATCCGCGAAACGAGTGGCTAGTTTTTGACGAGTGTCGCAAATCATGAGAATTCGCCCCTGGCGAATAAATTCGCTCATCACTAGTCAACAATGATTCATTTAATAAAACATATCACCCCTATCTATGTACTGTGTAAATGCAGATACAAACAGATACATTGTAGGTTGAAAAATAATGTTGACTTAGTATAGGTGGAGATCTGTCAGCATAAGTCTCCTGTGCATAAATAGTATAAAGTCCTTTTGGTCACTGACCTTTCTCTGCTATCTGTGGATATTGAAGGGAGGCTTTATTCAGCATGGGTTTAGGAGGCTGTTCTGGGAGAGAACAATATTGTTTTTGAATAAAAAAAAAATATGTCTTAAAGTGGTGATTCACCTTTAAGTTCACTTTTACTATGTTCTAGAATGGATAATTGTAAGCAACTTTAAATTTGTCTTAATTATATTTTATAGTTTTCTTTCTTCTACTGACTGTGTCCAGGGGGCACTGACCCCAACTAAAAAACATAGACTCTGTAAAGCTACACATTTATTGCTACTTTTGATTACTCACATCAGGTTCAGACTGGGGAGCTGGGGGCCCACCGGGACTGATGTCCAGGGCCCCCCTCTGGACCCCCTGGCCCCCATCTGCGCCGCTGCTCATGCATGCACACACGGAGACGCACATGCGTGCACAGGGGGTGCACGGCACTGCACATCGGTGCGGCAAGCATGCGCACAGTAGCTGCACATCGGCAAATTGTTTTTTTTATGGGTCTAGGTGATTGGGAGAGGGGTACTCTGGCCCGGCAGGGGCCCATTAGGGCCGGGCCCACCGGGTTTTTTCCTGGTGTCCCATTGGGCCACCCTGCCTCAGATTTCTATTCAGGGCTTCTCCTGTACATATTCCAATCTATTATTCAAATCAATGCAGGGTTGCTAGAGTAAATTGAACCATAGCAACCAGACTGGTCAAAGTGAGCTGCTGAATAAAAAGCTAAATAACTCAATAACCACAAGTAATATAAAATGAAAACCAATTTCATATAGTCTCAGAATATCACTCTCCACATCATACAAAAAGTTAATTTAAAGGTGAACAACCCTTTCAAGTGTCTCAGTGGTGGCCTCCCAGTGTACTTTGACTGGGTCATTTCTGGGAGTGGGAATCTCGAATAGCATTAAAAAAATGGAACTAGTGACTAGTTATCAAGGGGGTTACAGCAAAATGTACGACTCCCCCCCAGACATAATTTGTATGACATTTGCAGTGACATTAACAAAAGTATCCCCAGCACTGAAGAGTGGAATGGTATGCTGCTTAATAGACCTTGGAATCAGGGTGTAGTGATGGGCGAATCTCCCGCGATTCGCTTCGCCTAGAGATTCGCGTTAAAGTTGACGCGACGCGCGACAAAGTTGACGCGACGCGCAACAAAATCGTCCCGCAACTCGTTTCGCGAATTTTTCGCCGATTCGCGAATTTCTCTACAAATTTGCGAATCGGTGAAAAATTCGCGAAACGAGTCGCGGGACGATTTTGTTGCGCGTCGCGTCAACTTTGTTGCGCGTCGCGTCAACTTTAACGCGTCGCGTCATTTTCAGCGCGCGTCACGTCGTTTTCGGTGCGCGTCGCGTCGTTTTCGTCGCGTCAAAAACGATGCCTGACTGACGCGCAACTCGTTTTTCGGCGAAATTTCGCCAGGCGAAATTTCGATGGTGATTTGCGAATTTATTCGCCAGCGGCGAATCGCGGGAATTCGCCGCGAATTCGACCTAGGCGAATAAATTCGCCCATCACTATCAGGGTGCTATTTAGTATATAGGCACTTGAGGGCTTGTACCTAGGATGCAGTGTCGGACTGGGACACCAGGGGCCCACCCAAAAACCTTAGACGAGGGGCCCACCATAAAACCTTAGACCAGGGGTCCACTCTCAACACTAACATTCTTCATCTCTTCGATCAACCTCTATTTTCCTAGTTTTCTTTACATACTATAATCAATTATTACATCTATTTATCCTCTTTGTAATCATAGAAATAGGGAATGGCCATGAAACAGGCCAAAAGTTTAACAGCATGAGGCCCCACTGACACCTTGGCCCACCGGGAGTTTTCCTGGTATTCTGGTGGGCCAGTCTCACACTGCTAGGGTGGCAGCTTTAGGCAGGTAACCCTCAGGTATGTATATGGTAAATAAAAATGTGTGATAAAAAATATCTCGCTTGAACTCTACAAACATTCTGATCATATGTCTCACTTCCACTTTCTTTTAGCTTGTGAGTTCTTGTGAGCAGGGTCCACCCCTGTGGCCTCCTAGCAATATGCAATTGTAACTGTGCACTGATTTTGGTGAAATGGTTGTCTGTATATGTAAATTGTTAAGTCTTGTATTTGTCCCCTTATGTACAGGGCACTGCAGTAGACAATGGCATTATTAATAAGAATAATGATATAAAGGGATCTGTGGGTCTAAAGATCTAAAATGTTGAGCTACAGCCTGCCAGTGAATATTTTATATTTTGACTCCTGGTTGTGTGACATGTGCCACTGTAGTGGTTTGCCAGTACTGGTATGGTGGAAAATTTGTTTGCTCTTATTCTTTGATACATAGTTACAATGGTTTACAAATAAAAAACATGTGCTGGTATTTATTCCAGGACACACTTTCCCATGGATGCACTGTGCCACAAGAATGCTCATGAATTACTGAGTTACTGGAAGACATTTATAAATTTCTACCAGCACAATAACCTATAGCAACAACAATTTTGCATTTATTATTCTCCGGTTTATTTTTGCCATGAGGTGAGAGGGTATGGAAGGAGCTGGGATCCTCTGCCCTGGGCAATGCTGATTTGTCTGCCTGTTGTAGAATGCTCGAAAGGTCATTGCTGACCGGTTGCTACTGCTTCAGAGCAAGTTTGGCCACTACTAGTTCTTTAGCACTAGTATGTCTTCCCACAGCCTTGATGAGATGGTCAAGTTACATATTAACATTGCAGATGAGGTTGAAAAAAGACATATGTATAACCTCAAGTTCAACCTTTTGCGTCAAATGTACCCTGCATAAAGGCTAGCTGGTCTAGGCCTCTTGGTTTTTTAGGGTGAAAAATCTTCAGGAGTGCAAAAGGATAAGTCTATGGATCATCCTTGTACTAAGAGTTAATTTCAGTTAACTGGTACTTTCTCACTTGCTAAAACTCTATAATCTATTAAAGTGGACCTGTCACCCAGACACAAAAATCTGTATAATAAAAGTCCTTTTCAAATTAAACATGAAATCCAATTTCTATTTTTTATTAAAGCATTCATAGCTGTTGTAAACTCATTTAAAAAGATCAGCTGTCAATCAAATATTGTCTGCCCCTCCTCCGTGGCATAGAGGCGGGACAGACAATTACTTTCACTTTCCATTCAGCACTTCCTAGATGTCACTGCTCTCCACACATTCCCCCAGTTCTCTTAACCATTTAATTGTGTAGCCAGGACATGGGGATGGACATTGGGACCCCCTTTCTGGTGCACTAACAAGAGTTTGAGATGATACAAGGCTTGCCTTAATAAAAAAATGGCTCCTGCCTGCTTGTTATAATTTTGAATTCCCAAACTGAAGGAAAAAAGAATCAAATAATTTATATAGTGTAAATAAAGTAACTTTTTCTTGACTAATGTGATAAAATAGGATTTTGAATATTTCTTTTGGGTGACAGGTCCTCTTTAACAAAAATCAGCAATCTCAGACTTAAGCTGTTATTGCAATAGTGCATATCCTTTTATATAACCTTCATCTGTAGGGATGGAAAGTCACAATGGAAGGACAGTAGAATGATTTAGTCCCACTGTGTTCGATCTAATTATATCTCACGTACACTGGAGGGGAGATTGTGATTGAATAAGTCCCCCCAAACAAATGTACTTGTTTTTAATTAAACCAATATGCTGAGCAGGTTGCCAACAAAGCATTTTGCTCTCTCTCCCTCTCTGTCAGTTCTTAATACTGGCTAAATGATTATGTTCTTAATACTGGCTTAATTATATTTCTTCCCTGTATGCTGTACACATTTTTTATTTCTTCATTCACTCCATAATGTCCTGTAATTGTTCACACTGTTTTTAATTATTTGTTATATCTTTCTCTGCTTAATCCCAGTGCCTCCATTTGCCCTATTTCTGCAAAGCTGTCTTACAGTGAAATAGTGAAAATAGGAGTCAAATGTGAAATACCATAAATAATAAGTAAATAAAGCAGTTAATATGTAAGACCCGTGTATATTGGCATGCATTTTCTTATGAAGCAGCTTTTCTCATTTCCCTGTGCATGTATTTTAGCCAGTCCTGAGGACTAAGGATCTATTACAAAGTGGAAGGCAGTTTTAAAAAAAATGGGGGTCAATCTGCCATTTTTTGGTACATTGCACCATGCCTTCCATGCTAGCTAAATTTCCACAGGTCTCTGTGCTCCATTTAAGAGCATAGAAACCTGTGTCCATCCCTGTAAATATATCTCTACGAAGATACCTGCATTTGGCAGCACTGTATTCATTTAGGCAGGCCCGGATTTGTGGAAAGGCCACCTAGGGTGGCAGGATTTTAGGGTGGCATGCTGCCCAGCCTTACCCACATTGGTTCAGAAACACTTGGGATACACAGGAGATACGATAGTTTTTTACATTTGCTATGCGCCAATCCCCATGGTCCTGACAATTTGAGCAACGAACGGAAGTGGGCCTAGTGGGCCCGCTATGTAAATCTGGCCCTGCATTTAGGACAGACAGATGGAGGTACATATTTAGCTACAGCCCTCTACTTGTCACTGAACTTGTGCATTATTCAAAAGAGCAAGTTGGGGTGTGTCGCAGATGCAGCCCACAATATGACCCTGTTCTTATTGCCTCTTCTATGGAAGTTAAGGATAAGGCTGGTGCTCTGCACCTAATTTTTTATCTGGGACAAGCTGCAGAGTGCAGTCAGACCCCGTAAAGAACCGTTCCCTCAATTAGCACTAACTAAGGGTGCCCTTAGAGCTCTGGCACTTTTGTGTAGGATGTTTTTAAAATTACATTTAACATTAAAAATTATTGGTACATAGCCATGTTAGTATAGATTTTATATGTGGGGTCTGGGTGTACATGCCCCAGGCCTACAGCTCATGGTGGCGGTATCAAACCAGGGAAAAAAGAACAGCAGGCACTCACAGATCCCACTAGACAGGCAAAGTAAAAGAACCGCAGATTTTATTAGGCTTACAACTTTCATGCACTTAGGGTTGAGGCATACAGGCAGATTCGGGGAGATTTAGTCACCTGGTGACTAATCGCCTCTTCAGTGGGGCTCCAAAGTCAAGGAAACTTCAGGCCACTTCGGAAATCAAAGCGCCGTGAGTGCATTAGAGCAGGCTATTCTTCATTCAAGCAGACAGAAGGCAGGAAAAAGGCAGTTCGTGTAGATTGTTGCCCTACAGAAGAGGTGATTAGTCGCCAGGCAACTAAATCTACACAAATCTGCCTGTCTGCCCCAACCCTTTTAAAAATGTCACCAATGGCATCTTTGCTTGAGTAGATTTTGATACTCACTTTCTCCAGCCCAATGATTTCAGAGTCGTCACTCTTTGTGATGCAACTTTTTTCCCAACAAGGTTATGAGAAATTATTGAATTTTTGTAAAAGTCAACCTGTTATGGGTTTTTTTTTAATATCTACTGCTCCACCCATAGATTTCAGACTTCTTGGGTTCCAGTCCAAAGTTTAATTAGGCATTATTCATTCAATTCATAATAGGGTTACAATCATATGGCTTATTGAGAAGAGGAATTTATTCAGGGGATAAGCATTTTAGCCCTACGATTTTAGGACAGGATACTCCTTGTGGCAGACAACCTGACTATTCTTTCCAGAAAAGAGTTTTGATCATGAGATTCAATTCTGAGTGACCTGGGAATGTTTTGCTTATATATTTTACAAGCTTTTAGTCTTGGGCTGCACAGCAATTTGTGTGTGTGTTTTAGGGTTTACCTAACAGATTGTGTTTGTATAATGTCAGCACTTCCTGTTGTAGATCAGGCCGGTCAGCAGGAGATGCTAAATTACACACTGGACAGAAAACAGGGGGAAATGTGGTTTGTTTTGCTCTTTAAGCCAATAGGGTTTTTTTTGTTTGTTTAAATATAATGAAGCATAAACACATATTAAGGGTCATCCAAACCTTTAAAATTTGCAGTCATCTAATTTTACTCAACACAAGATAAGCTTTTCCTATAATAAATCACATTGTTATTCTGCCTTTGTAAGAATTCTAATTTAACTGTGAGGAATTCTTAGAACATTTCACTTTTTCCAATTACGTCTTTTCTTCAATCAAGAAAGAAAATCATCAGTGATTATTAATTGCGAGTTACGTGAGGCTCCAGCAGTAACCTTTTGATGAAATTATAAATTCATTGGCGTAATCAGCCAGAAACATTGACCTTTAATGTGAAATTTCTAATTCATTGGAAAATTGGCATGTACTGTCACAGTACAGGATGGAGATATATTGAATAGCTGTAAATGCTGTATAGCCGAGCAGCTCCCAGACAGACACACACAACATTTATTTCTGATAAACAGCTACCTAAATCTGGTTCTGATTGTCAACATACTGCATTTGTATGATTTGTGGCACAGTTAGGGTTGCCACCTGGCCAGTATTTTACAGTAAACAGTAAATGTGGAGAATAACAGGGGCTGCGTTCATTAAGGTTGAAAAAGTCAAATAGTTGAGACTGAACAAATCAGGTAAATCCCCTGTGAAAAGAAGGGGCTGCGAGTGGTCCAGGAAGCAGGATCCAAAAAGCTGGCAGAACTAACTAAGATAAATATGCCCTGATAGTAATTTAGGCACAACCTGAGAGCAGATTTCCTATATATCCAAGCTGATTATGGAACAGTCTATTCTAGTTTCAGAACAATAAACTTTAGTTTGTTGCATATGCCTTGTTTTGTGGATAAGTACTCCTTCTATCATCTGAGGGAATCTGACACTTTGTAAAAAATTTGTGAATTTCCAGCAAAATTCGTGAATTGGCGAAAAATTCTCGAAACGAGTTGCATCTCATTTTTTGCCGTGCATCCCATAATTTTTTTGAAGCGCATCTTGGTTTTTTTTTACGCCACCGAATTTTCACGGGAATTTGTGCCTGGTGAATAAATTTGCCCATCACTATTTGTAAATCATCCCATAATGAACGTGGGTTGTCTTTTCAGGCTTTATTATAAGGTATTGAACCTCTCATCATTCTTACTTCTCAACCTTACATTTGTGTAAATACGTTTTCAAAATGTGCTAAGATTCATCAAATTCTGTGGACATGAATAGCATCCACTTTTCTAATTCCTTTCCATTGGCAATTTATGCTCAAGAGCATCTATAAATGACTGAATGGGGTGTGAGAAAGAGGCCAGTCAAACCACACACTAATTAGGTCAGAAGCCAAGATACTACCTGAGCAAGAAACTGAACTGTAATTGGTGAGTTTCTATTACAATTATGTTCTTTTGTTACCATTTTAAAATTTGTCTGATATTTGGGCAGAATGATTCAGTATTATTTTGATTTTTAATTTCATAGATGTAAATTATTAGGTAACAGGGCTAATCCACTGAAAAATAGAACTTAATGAATGAGGGGATCTAATGCCATCCCATTCATAATAGTTGATTTCAGAAGCAGATGGAAAAGAAGAGATAAGGCAAGTGCAAAGTGCACAGTAGTAAGTAGCTAGATTTGAAGTGAAGGATAACCCTGAAAAGGGATATAAAGAGGTACAAAGGGCTCTGTGAATGAGTTAATGTGGAACCTGAACCAATACAGGTTTGGGTGTAAAGAAGAGTAAAGGTACTATACTCACAAAGGAGGAGAAATGTGCGAGAGGATGAATGAGTGCGAACAAGGATTTAGAGAAAAGATGTACAAAGACTCAGAATACAGAATGTTGAATCAGAAATGTATGGGACCTTCTCAAAGCATTGTATCTGTAACAATGCCTTTTCCCTTAGGTTTTCTCATATTTATTTCAATAAACATTTTTTGTGCCCCTCAGGAACAAAACACCATTTCTAACAATATTCTTACAACAATATCTTGAGTATAAGACAAAATGCTCTGTGGAATGACATTGCTATAGGCACAGACACTTCGATCAATTTGAGTATTCGAGTTTTCTGACCCATTTGCATTCATTCAAGTTGCTTGCATTCAGGTACTTGACTAGCAGAGTCGGAAGATCCTGTTGAACGTTCCAGTAAATCTGTACTAAACCAGGATGCATCTAATGACAACCAAGCTTACAACATCCAGGGACACCTCCTGCAAACCATAATACTGGTCAGTCTCTTACACCTGTCACTACTAACACTTCTGTACCTTAAAGTGCCAAAACGCCCGAGCTGCAGATGCTGACACGGCAACAGCCAGGGGTGCCACCTGGCCAGGTAGATTCACTAACGGGTGAATCTTTGCCAGCGTCAGCTTCGCACAGCTCACACCAGTTTGCCAAACACAAATGTGCTACAACTACACCAATTCACTAATATGTGGAGTTTCGTCCTGGGCACCGAATGCTGGCAACTTTTCGCTAGCGTTACTACAGCAGTGCAAGCATTTCTTAGCAAAGATGCCCATTGGTTTGTGCCTAGCAAACATTCACTAGTGAGCTTGTGTTAAGCTCAATTTGCATAGGGAGGGTAATTTAAAATTGTATGGAAGTCTTTATTATAAATGTTTGAAGTTACCACTTTTTATTACAAATGTCCAGGAAACCTTAATACAGACAAGAGACTTATACAATGACCTACACATGAGCCCACTGTAAAATGAAAGTTCCATATGTTTGGAAGTTTGTTAGGACTTTTGCAGGCAATCCCGCTTCAGAAAAGGAAAAGTCAACAGATTTTTTGGAACTTTGATGCAGATTGAAGAAGATGTAGCTTCTTTTTAGCAGTTTGCCTGGTCTGCGGTGGCTAAGTCGTCTGGCGATGAACGCAAATAAATGCTAGTGACCATCTCTTTCGCTAACAAATTGACACCTGCGTTAGTGAATTGGCGATTTCCCTGCAGGTTGCAATGCTGGTGAATTGTCGCTAGCATTAGCCACTTCGTCCATTAGTGAATTTTGCCCATTCCCACACTTTATGTATAACTCCCTTACCTTTAGATTATAAGTTCTTTCTGTATAGGGCCTTCCTCACCTTTTTATTGACATTGATTGTGATTGTATGTAACTCCATATGTATGTAATTCATGTGATTTAGTTGTATAAACACATTTACTTTAAAGCGCTATGCAATATGTTGTCGCTATAGAAATACATGTTAATAATAATAATACCCCTATGTGTCTGGTGTGTTCAGCTTCCTGGCAAAGATTGCCCTCAGTGATTGTTACCCGCTCCATACAGGCCAGACAGAGAGGTCTCACATGGAAATCAGCCACTATCACAGCAACTGGAGTCTTTCTGAAAGCGCATGACCAGGCAAAATCACATAAGGTGGCTGCCTACATACTAATGTTACAACTAATACTAATATTACAACTAAAAAAAAATACACTTTCTGGAATAAAATGGTATATGGTAGAGTGAATTATTTGCAGTGTAAACAGTGTAATTTACAAATAAAAAATACACCATAGAAATCATGTCAGAATCCCATTAGTATTGTAATATTGTAAGTATTCAGCAGTGTATACACAAGCAGTACAAGCTAGCTTGACATTGAGCTTCATAGAGGTAATTCTGCAACCCTCAAATAACAAGATTCCTTAAATTAATTATACCCGTAGCCACTATTTGATATCCTTCTTACATGATATCCTTCTTACACCACTTGAAATAAGCATATTTGCCAACGCAACAAACTCCCCTTTGTCTGGCGATTTGAAGTAGCACTTAAATTGTGTCTTTAAATTAGTGCTTCATTTATGGTGTCTTTGAAGCAAGACTAATTTTCCAAATGTTTATATTTTCCAGCAGTTGGCTTTATTACATTTCAGATTATTATGTCTGAGAATGCCTTTGTGCAATATAGGTTGCACTATAAAAATGTCATTTTAATAATATGCATAATTAAGTCCAGACTGAGAGTCACAATAGGCCCTGGCATTTCAGATACACAGAGGCCCAATCAGCCCACACAGAGGCCCAATCAGCCCCTACCAGCCCACTAAATACTGACTTTCTATGGCATCTTATAGCAGCCCCTCTGGCATTTACCAGAACCCACAGATTGCCAGTCTGGGCCTTTTTCAGAAAGAGGCAAGGCACATACTATATAAACCAGGTGTACTATATTTTAGATTGGCTGAGAAGATGAAGGAAGGCAATAGCATTATAAAGCCTCCTCTGTACAATATAACAAAGTGGCATTATAAAATGGTACTGAGCCCCATACCCCCTCAAAACTTGGAAATTATGATTACATTTAGGTCTTCTGTACTACTAGGACAACAGTAGCTGCTTTGTATGCTAACCATAATGTTACACCACTGTAGGTAGGATATCGTGTACTCAATAAGCAAGTCAATGATGCTAGGAGAAGTTTTTTTGTCTAGAAATCTATAAATTTAGTAGACCAAACTTTTGGTCACCAGCGGCCAAATACAGACGCCATAAATACAGCACTCTCCAGTGTACCTTTAAAATCTAATTTTTATTCATAAGGTGTATTTGAAGCATAAACTCACCACACCTAACACATTTAAAACACATAATACCTTTACCTTTAGATTCTATAGTGGGAGCACCCACCGCACACTAAATACAAATTGTCACACCAGCGCCCACGCTTTTTTTTTGATATATGTAAAGAACCGGTAAGTTAATATTAACTTATCTTAACCACAAATTATAAATTACAGTGAAACCTCAATTTTAAGTACCCTGATTTTTTATTTGTTGTCCCACCACTGTATTTCAATAGGTGCATTTCTCCTATTTTAAGTAATGGTTCCCCGGATTTTACATCAAACTTTTGTCCTGTTGCACCGAATCTGTTTTTTTTTTGTCAAATAAAGAGGTTTAAAATACAAACCAGATGTATATTTTACAACGTTTCTGCCTGTAAATGGTCAGTTCCAATTAATCTGTCCCTTAAGTCTTGCACCAATCACTTATTGCTTTAGATCATCAAATACAAGGTGTATGAATGAGGGAACGAGTCACAAGCAGAATACCTGCTATTTTGCCACCACACTTATTGCTTTAGGTTGTGTATGTGACTGATTTTGGGGGGAATGTAATTAAAGTCGCAAAGAGAAAAACATTGCGCACCAATAAGAGTTAAAATCCACATCTCGAAATCAAAGATTGTTCATTAAACGGTTATTGCATTGCAATCGTTTTTGCGCATTGCAGATTATAATTGTGCACTCTTAAGAAGTGCTTGAAGGTGTCGTAATCTTTTGGAGCAAACATTGCTTTTTCAGTAAGACGTTTTATTACATTGACAGCGCATTAGCGCAAAGTATAAAATTCACAAACGGCCTTAAGTGGTCGCTAAATGGTATATTGCATTCACACAAAGCAAAATTTGTTTGCGCAAAGGCTTAACTTTTTGCATTACGAATAGTTTGTGCGACATATACAGTATATTACATTCCCCTAATAGGATCTTGCACATGCACTCCATAATGTAACATATACCGCTGCAATGGTTAACCCTTGTTAACCAGTAAATATTTTATCTAAAAGTAAAATGTTACTTTAACATATTTGCCTGACTTTACATTTTCCCTGGATTTTTCATAATTTTTTCCTGGTTCCCTTAAAAAACGTAAAATGGGGGTTCTACTGTAGTTAATTTTTCTTAAAATGTCCAGCCCAGACAGACACAATCTGATGATGTCCAGATAACGCACATTAGTAATTGTGCATGTTGTGTCTCGATATGTGGGAGTTGTAGCTGCAACCAATTAAATACAAAGACACAATTCCAAATCTGTAAATGTATACAGATTTGTAGCAAATTGCATTGTCCAGACTATAAACTTATATAAAGCACATATATTCAAAGAAGAAAGGACAACAAAACAATCCATGGGATAAATTAGTGAGTTTCATAGCTTTTAGGTCAAAATTAAAGAAAAACAACCACATATCCACAAATAAATAAATAAGTGATTGAGTTTCAATGATATTCTTAACAGATTGCATTCTCCACCTCAGTCAGAGTGTATAAACAATAAAAAAAAATGCTTTCTTTATTGAATGCATAGCCAAATACCATTGTTCCTTCCATATCCCCACAAACCAGTTTTGGGTACCCCCAGTTGATAAAATTGCACTTTAAATGCACTTTTTGTTGCTACCTTATTCCCTTAAATATGGGCACATTAAATAATGTATGATATAGCGTTGTCTTTAAAGCAGTGTAGATCTAAATAAAAAGTACTATTATTTGGAAAAATGTAAATGGATGAACTATTTTTTTTTAGTGAACTAGAATTGAAATGCAGAACAGTCAGTGTTACCCAGATCTTATTTTCTCTGCAGGGAATGAGGGAATATGCTTCCCATAGATGAGCTTCATTACTGGATAGAACTTTCAAGTTAATCTTCTATTAAATAAGTAATTACAGGATGATTTTGGCTTGGATTCCTTGTTTCTCTGCTCTTGAATAGTCAATTATGCTTCCATCTGCACTATAAAAGCATCTATTCCGGTAACCCTATCCAAATAGAGATTCATTTCTACTGCATAGTTTTTAATTTGATCTCCATGATATTTTGGTTGTAAAATATTGATCCAAGTTGTCACAGTGCTGTGTCAGGTATTTTATTCCTAGGATCACAGTGTCTCTATGTCTCTATGGTCTTTGATGTCCCCAATGTAAAAAAAGTCTAGCATCAAGCAGGCTGGAGTTTATGAACTGAAGAGTGTACCTTATCCAAATTTTGTTTAGATTTAAGCAAGAATGAGTAATTGTATACTGTACTGCAGTGGAAGTTTTTTAGAGATCACCACACATGGTCCTAACAGTGATTCCCAAGCATAGTGGACTTATGGTCCATCTGCAAAGCAACTACAAGTAGAGATGGTGAAAAGCTTATTCTTCTGTAGTCCTTAGACCAGGCATAAACAAATGAATGCCTTCTGGCGTCAATGGAACTGAAAATGTAGCTCAGCAACATCAGAAGTACCACCAATAGTCTCTGCCTGCCTTATACTAACACTGAATCAAATAGAACCTAAAGACCTTTGCCAATGTAAAATATGTATGGATAGGAAAGCGTAGTGTTAAAAAAACAATGGTATAGCAGAAAATGGAAATCAGTTGATTAAACATCAGAGAACTCACCTTCAGCCATTGCTCCAAAGCACAGCATGGACATCTCTGCAAATTATTAGCCACAGACAGACACATCAGTTTAATAAATTATGCGCTGAGCACAAGTTTTTCAGGTCTGTTAATTTCAGTGCTGAAATGCCTGTGCATCTGATCAGGTGAGGAATGAGGAATCTTTAATGCATGCTCACGAGAGTTATAGATATTACAAAAAGCATTGGTTCAGCCAAAAGCATCAAGTGAAGGCAATTTTTTTAGCATGCTTAGCAGAAGGTGAACAAAGAGAACTCTAAAACATTTGTATAAATGAATGGAGTTCTATTCCGGTGAACTGCCCATATTTGCTTTTTATTTTAGTCTTTGTAGGTGTTTTTATAGCTGCAATCTCTTTTAAATTATTGGTCAGGACCCTGCAACACTAACAGGAACCCCAACTGATGATGGAACTGGTCCCCTATGATTACACCCCATAATCCGCATACTGTATGCAAGCACTTCTTGTACCATAGTCAACACTCGGCCCTCACTCTCCTGATAAGTCACTATTGAAAGACATTACAGATGCGTCAAAAGAAAAAAAATCTTTCCTACTGAATATGTTCTACCTACCTTCTCTGAATTCTATATGTTTGTTGGCTTTGAGACCCAACAAAGACTATAATCATTCCTTGTTTGGAGTATGTGAGTAACTACTTATACCTCTGAAACTGACTCTCAGAGTAAATTGAGCTGCTTGAGTGCAAGTTAGCTTTAATAGCTGGACAATCACCATCAGGAACTTAGTAAAGCTGTATATTTATCTAAGCATTTTCCAAAGCAGATATAATGTGGCACATAAAAAAAAACCTTCCACGTATTGAAGAAAGCAGGCTGTAATCCAAGCACTCTCCAAATAACTGTGCTCACGTAACACCAATAGGAGAGTTTAATCATATCGGTGAGTGTTTATTTTGCTAAATGTAAGCTTTGGCTAAAGCCATTGTAAATGTTTTCATTGAGATGCAGTGCTTTCATGGCCATGCTGTTTGATTTTCTCTAAACAGTGTTCCAATGGCCTCACTGGCAGATCAGAAAGACTTCGGGGTCTGCACATATATCAGAGTTTAAATTCTGTTCCACAATTAAGAAAATTGCATACAAATTAAAAAGTAGATGAATTACAGCTTTCTTAAGATTGGAGTGAATGAAAGATTTCAGTAACCGATAAGGTTTATAACCACTGCACTAAGATAAGTCTTCTGATTACTATTTGTCCTGTTTTGCTGTTTCCTGTATTCTTCGATAATATGGCTTCAGGGATAGAATCCCTTTCCCATAGTGCTTACAATCTGATGTCTAGTAATGGAGATCTACCTTTTCTGGCTATTCAGGTAATTTAGCTACATGCGGTCATCATGGAAGCCTGTTCAGCCAAATATTATCTGCATTATGTCTGCTGGCATACATGCATTGTTTTCATGCCATTTTGGACCTCAAATGAGTGGGGCAGGGGTGTTACCTTAGTTGCTATGGCTGAGGTCACAACATCATCCAGGATTGCAATTTTAAAAAGCCTTTATTGGTATCACATGGCTCAGATCTCTGACAACAAACTTTGGGGCTCTTACACACGAGCGTTTCTTTGTGTGCTCCCCTGCATTGCACCTTCTTCTGTTCAACCGCAGGGGAGCAGAAGGAGTAGATGCACTCAATTATTGTGAAGGGGGCTGTACTCACACAGACGCATGTAAGCGCCAAACGCAGGTGTGATGTAGCATGCAAAATTGACTGCGCTTACTCCAGCACTTCCCTGTGGCTAAACGGAAGAAAGGGGAACGCACGAAAACCGTCCGTGTGTAAGAGCCCTTACAGTGAGAGCTGTGAAGTTGCGGAATTCCCTGAATCAGTTGAACTGGCTGATACATTAGATAGAGTCAAATAGGGGTTGGATGGCTTTTTAGCAAGTGAGGAAATAAAGGGTTATGGAAAATAACTCATAGTACAAGTTGATCTAGAGACTGATCTAATTGCCATCTTGGAATCAGAAAGAATTTCCCCCTGACCCCCTGAGGCAACTAGGAGAGGCTTTAAATTGGTTTTTTGCCTTCTTATGGCTCATCTAGCAGTTATGTAGGTTTTATACAGACTAAAAAGGTTGAACTTGATGTTGAACTATGTCACCAAGTCATTGATGAATGGACAACTGGAAATGGGCACCTATTTATTCTAAAAAGCAGAAGATTAGTGAGAGCTGACTAACTGCATAGTTGTTCCCTTAGTTGCTATCTAATTGCACTCAATTTTGTAGGTTAAATAATAATTTTGTTTGAAAGTGCCTGCAGGGAGTATTGGAATTAAAGCCTGGTCAATGGTCTTACCTTGTGGAGACATAAGCTTGGCCATACACAGATAAAACTGCTCATTTGACTGATTAGGGGGGTATAATGTTTCACATTATATCGGGATCCTATGAAGATAGGTTGGGAGAGAACCACAAAAATGTGCTGATGCAGTCCTTGCCCGACTGAATTTTTCAAATGACAGGCACCATACACAGGCCTATAACATGCCAAGTCAGTCAACAAAATTGGCCAGTGTCATCTTGTATTTTGCCAGATTTACACTTGTGAAGACCAATGTGGATTCTGTTCTGAAGCTAACATCGCCTTCAAAGATCATGGGTTCTTTGCATTTATAATGAATGCTCATTATGCTATACACAAGCTCCTAACACTTGTTGAGTTCCTCAGATTAGAAAAGCAAAACATTGAAAAATCATCATCATTACCTCATCCTACCAATCACCTAAAAGCTTTGCATGACTGGCACTCAGTAGGTCAAGACATCCCCTGGGGACAGGACCTGTGCCCTCTTCCAGTAACAACCAGTTTATACAAAAGCAGAACTGGGAATGCTATTAAAGGCTCCAGCACAGCTGACACAATTGTCAGAGTAAAAATGATTCCTTCACATGATATTGAAATAAAGTTCTACCACAAATAATAGCTTCAAATTCAGAATAATAATGTATTCAACTTTTTCTAGAAAACAAACATAGTTCGATGTCTTATTGCAGAAGCACAGAGTTACTAAAATTTGAGCTAGGGAATCCTGAATGATTCCCAGCAGTTTGGTTTTTTTTAATTTTGTTTATTACTTACAGTTAGGAAAGTCAGATTCTTGGAATGTGTCCGACTTCTTTGAAAAGTCAAATGCCATACTGTTCAGTGGGGTGTAAGTGCCCAAGAACACCAGTCGCCTTTGATTCATTCGTTTTCATATCCAAATGAATGTGGGGGTAACAGCTCAGAAGGAACCATTGGTTCAATATGAAAGCATTGGTAACTGTTACCGAGTTAACACTTCCCTTAGTGTGGCCTGAAGATCGTAGATGTTTATAGTCCTACCATAACTCTAACCTTGTGCAGAGTATAGATATGTGACTATACAGAATACTCAGGACCAGGGATTTTCCAGATAAGGAATCTTTCCCCAATTTGGCTGTCCATACCTTAAGTCTACTAAAAAATCATTTAAATGATAAATAAACCAAATAGGATTGTGCTGCCTTCAATAAAGATTAATAATATCTTCGTTGGGGTCAATTACATTTACAGGTATGTGACCTGTTATCCAGAATGCTTGGGACCTGGGTTTTTCTGTATAATGGATCTTTCCATAATTTGGATCTCCATATCTTGTCAACTAGAAAATCATGTAACGATTAAATAAACCCAATAGGCTGGGTATGCTTCCAATTAGGATTAATTCATTACATGGATTATTTGGATAAAGTGGAATCTATGAGATATGGCCTTTCCGTAATTGGGAACTTTCTGGATAACAGGTTTCCAGATAGCAAATCCCATACCTGTAATGCTTTATTATTGCAGAAAAAATACTTCTTTTAACAGGATAATCAAGCCTTTTTTAATTTCCTGTAGTCCTGTACTAGAAGCTTAATGGAAAAAAGTGTACACTCATACACATCCTGGCCGTCCCAAATAGAAGTGAACCCCAGGTGCACAGTGTAGGAGGAATTGGCAGCCTCCGATGCAGTATCAAATGAAGAAACAATGGCACAACTTGGTTAATGCTAACAGGCAAAGCCTTGCTTGTTTAATTGCGGATGCAATGTTTCGGGGCGTAACCCCTTTGTCAAGCATCACAAAGGGGTTACGCCACAAAATTTTGCATCCGCAATTAAACGAGCAAGGCTTTGCCTGTTAGCATTACCCAAGTTGTGCCGTTGTTTCTTCGTTTGATACTGTACTAGAAGCTGACAAACCACATAACTGATACCAGTTTTTTTTTTAGGTTTAGCTGAAATGATTATGTAAAATGGAAAAAGCACTGATAATTAAATCACCAATTTCTTCTTATTTCTTGCTGTGAAATATGCCCAATATTATTAGATGTGACAGCCAGATAAATGGCTATAGGCATAAACATATTGGGTGGCTGCAGGGGTGTCCAATATGTTTTGTTTCATTTGTATGCAATTGTACAGAAAAGTTTGTTTACCTAGGCAGGTCTTTGTAAACCTGTCCTTCACAGTATATGCAATGGAAATTGAACAAATTCAGGCTATATTCTGGGGGAACTACATCATTGATGAAGGGGGTGGGAGGCCCCTGTAAAGTTTGTTTTGTACGCCACACAATAAATATTTGGAGGTACTTCTGGTATACAGCATCATGTTGTAAGAGTCCATCTTTTTCTTTATATTCATGGGGAACACACCAGACTGTGCTCCATTTTGGAACGCATTGACCTGGAGCAATTCAGAAAAGTGCAGTGCAGGGAGTAAAGTGCCAAACGCATGACATTTTGTTCCACTTTTTGACACTTGCATTTGTAAATATGTATGACAAAATATTTCTTCAATCTGATCATTTTAAGGAACACTATCATGCAAAAAGTTTGCATTTGAACCTTGAAAAAAATATATATTTAACAGAGTTGTTTTGTAAGAAACTAAAATATGTAAAGTTTGCCATTTCATTCACTTCTCTCACAATGTGGCAGTTTCTTTGTGCTTTATGACTGAGCGTCTAGATTTCTTTATAACAGAACATTCTTTCACTGTCCTGGTTTTTGTTGCAGCAGGTTTGCTATAAGCATTGCTGTGTTCTGCCATCTTTTATCAGTTGTCTTAAAACCGCATCTGATCTGTTCTGTTCAATAGATCCTTAGATCATACATATTCATTAACTTTTCCAATCAAACACACACTTTCTAGGTGCTGAATAAAAGAACATGATGTGTAAATGTTTTAGGGCATTACCATTTCCAGTATTACTGGCCTTTGCAAATATGTGAAACAATATGATATATTTAGCATTGGTAAACTTACTGAATAATTAAAAGTGGTAAAAATGAAAAACAAAAATTGAAATATATTCCTTTATAGCAATGGCTCCCAAATAGGTGGTGGGGGGCTGCCCCTCAGGGGGGTGCAGTGCTGTGGCTGTGGGTCAGTTAGGGTAAAGCCTGTGCATTTGTAACTCTAGGTAGTCAAGGAAGAGGACAATGAAGGTCAGTTAAGGTTGCAACACACTGGTAAATAAAAGCTGATGACTTTGCCCAGTGCAGACAAAGTAGGCAGCTTATTAGTGCATGTATGGGATCTTTGTGCCAGTCTGCCCAACTGATACCTAGCTGAATATAAGCATATCTAGTGGGCTAGGGCTGCTCCTGCCAAGGGGCAAGGTGAATACTTTGCCTTAGACGGCAGTAAGCGGCCAGTTACAAGAGGCGGCAAAATGCCGCCCTGTGTAACGTTAATAGCCAAACTTTTTTTAACCCGGAAATTCGGCTCTGCTAGGGCAGAGAGCTCTATAGCGCTCAATGCACTAGCGATGCTGTCCCTTTTGACCGGCTCCAATGCTGATTTTTAATAGCAGAGCGGAAGATGGGAGGCAACAGCCCCAGGATCAGCGCTGTAGTGGGCATGTTACAAAAATCCGATAAAGCAGTTCGCTCCTAAAGTGTTTAGTTGTGTGTGCTTCAACGACCTCACATGGGTTCCTTTCGGACAGAGTGCAAAGCAGTGTAAAGGCCCTTGCCATGGGCCAATTATACAGCGAATAGGAAGAAAACTGCAGCACCTCTTATTTGCAAATGTGAAGAATTTATTGCAGTTGGTCAGTAACAGGCAACGATTCAATAGGCTTGAGAAAGGGCAAGACAAGGCCCGAAACGTTGCCTGTTACTGACCAACTGCAATAAATTCTTCACATTTGCAAATAAGAGGTGCTGCAGTTTTCTTCCTATTCCCTCCTAAAGTGTTGGCACAAGTCACATGACCGGGGCAGCTGGGAAATTTTCCAAATGTCTAGCCCCATGTCAGATTTCAAAATTGAATATAAAAAAATCTGTTTGCTCTTTTGAGAATTGGATTTCAGTCTACTGGAATAGCACTATTAACTGTTGTGTTTTAAAAAAACATGTTTTCTCATGACAGTATCCCTTTAAGCTAGTCTTCCTGTGTGTGTCCTGATTTTGTTATGAGCTAAGAGAGCCCTAACCACACACTGGTCCTCAGTGGAGAGCTTGGATCAAAATATCAGAGGAACAGTATATTTGACAATGATTCTCAAAATTGCACTGTTCAAGAATAGCTTAAAGTGCTTATTCCTAAAAGCATTCCAGTGGTATATTGGATGCTTGAGGGAGCTAAACGATTATTAAAATCAACACTATCCTTTGAACTGACACACCGGCCATTTTATCTTGTAATTTGTTTTGTGCTTGGAGATATCCTAGATCTGTTGTACCAGTAGACCAGTGATCCCCAGCAAGAGGCTCACAAGTAACACGTTTCTCACCAATCACTTGAATGAGTGGCCTCAAAGCAGGTGCTTATTTTTGAATTCCAGGTTTGGAGGCAAGTTTTAATTGCATAAAAGTAGATGTACTGCCAAACAGAGCCTCCTGTAGGCTGCCATTCCTCATAGGGGCTACCAAATAGCAAATCACAGCCCTTACTTGGCATCCCCACGGACATTCTTCATACCTGTGTTGCTCCCCAACTTTTTTACAGTGGCTCATGGGTAAAAAAAAAGTTGGGGACCCTTGCACTAGAGAATTGGTGTGTTGAAAAGTGCCACTAATGGACCATTCAGATAGGCAGCAGCAGGCAATTTGGTGCACTTTTCAACAGCTGAAATGTACCACTTGTGTCACCAGCCTTGGGTCAGTTTGGTGCTTTAGATAACACAGATCACATTTATAATCCAAACAAAAGGTAAAACTATTGTTTAAACAAAAATAAAATTTTCTCTAAGAATAAATGTCCATTGTCACACCTCCGTTCCCTTCTCTGTCTACTGAGAAAATATATTTAACATTAAATTTAAGAGCCTAGATATCAAGCTGTTTAAACAACAAAAATATATTTCCAGCAATGGATCCGGATGTGCAAAATGTGAGCTCCATTCCTATGGGATTTTAAGAAGCATACATATATATATCAAATGGGGAACTCTTTCAACACTTGATAAATACACTTCTCAAACTCACCATTGGAATGAATAGAAAGCGGGTGAATTTTTCCGTGGTGAGCTCTTATCTCATATTCTGATAAATTTGGCCCTTAGTCCAGATACGATGAATAACCACTGTTTATATTGGCAAACAGATACACAATTTCTATGGTAACAAGATTTTATAGAACTGCATATGTGAGAACTTTGCTCTTACCTTTGTGAAAAGGCCAGGCCTTGTGTTCTATATTGAATCCCAAATATGTATTTGTGTTGGGAACGCAGACGATTAGAAAACAACGTAGAATGTCGCCACTTCTTGTCTTTCTTTTCTCTTTAGCTATTATCTTTTTAAACTGCATTAATATTATTGGCAAAAGGGGCAGGACAGGAGAATCATCGATACGGATGTGAGCTCTGCGAAAAAGTTACTGTATTATTTTTTTTGCTAAGCACTATCCCCGACGGTTTAATCCCTGTAGAAAAGTCATTAGTTGATTAAAAACACAGCATGTTTCATAGAGAATCCAAATCCTAATTATTATTTCCCCTTTTCACCTTATCTCAATATTTTAAACCCACTAACATATCCTGGTTAGTGATGGGCGAATTTATTCGCCAGGGGCGAATTTGCGGCGAATTCCCACGATTCGCCGCTGGCGAATAAATTCGCGAAACGGGCAAAAAAATTTGCCACCAAAAATTCGCCGCGCAAAAACGAGTCGCGCGTCGTTTGTCAAAACCGACACGCGACTCGTTTCGCGAATCGGCGAAAAATTAGCGAATTTCTCTGAAAATTCGCGAATTTTTCAGCGAAGCGAAACGCGCCCGTTTCACCCATCACTAATCCTGGTATTCCCTCTAAAGTAAATTTGCTTTTTGTGCAATGTAAGGTTAAGACCCGACAGTACTGCTGTCCATTTGTCAGCCCTTTCATAAAATCAAAGTACCTAACAAGATTGCTAATACGATGATGCATCTGAATAACAAGGATACTAGAAGACTTTGCTTATAGGCATGTAGTACAGCAAGGGGCAAAGGTTTTCAGGAGTTCAAAGTTACCTTTGCAGTTAAGCATTTGACCAGATGCACCAAAAAAATAGAAGTAGAGAAAACCATATTAAAAAGGTATACAGATATGGGCTCCGTTATCTGGTAACCCATTATCCAGAAAGACCCCGAATTATGGAAAGGCTGCCTCCCATAGACTCCATTTTAAATTTTTTAAAACAATTTCTTTTTTCTCTGTAATAATAAAACAGTAGCTTGTACTTGATCCCAACTAAGATATAATCAATCCTTATTGGAAGCAAAACCAACCTATTGGGTTTATTTAATGTTGACATGATTTTCTAGTAGACTTAAGGTATGAAGATCCAAATTACTGAAAGATCCATTATCCAGAAAGCCACAGGTTCCAAGCATTCTGGATAACAGGTCCTATACCTGTACTTTATAGAGATGGCAAGTGATTAGCAGTGCTAATTTGCAAATAGGTGGCTTAGTTTGAATGGAAACTATCTGAAAGGAGTTTGTGTGTATCTTTGGGGACTCTAGTTCCCTCCTACATTCAGTCAACCTTAGGGCTGGTGCAGACAGGGAGATTCGGGGAGATTTTGTCGCCTGGTGATTAATCGCTGGTGAAAATCTCCCCGAACTGCCTTCTCCCTGTCTGCCGCCTGTTTAAATCAAAAAGCGCCAGCGCCAATACACACGTGGCGCGGCGATTTCCAGAATCGCCCAAAGTTTCCTCACGAAGCAACTTCGTGCGATTCCAGAAATCGCTGCGCCACGTGTGCATTGGCGCTTTTTAATTTAAACAGGCAGGGGAAAGGGAGAAGGCAGTTTGGGGAGATTGTCGCCTCGATTAATCACCAGGCGACAGAATCTCCCCGAATCTCCCTGTCTGCACCCAGGGCCGTTTTAAGGCCTTGGTGGGCCCTGGGCAAAGAGCAAAGTAGTTGCCCCCCCCCCCGCAACTTTTTCTTTGATAGGGTCCAAATGAACCTAGCACCAAGGCAGTGGTGTGAACGAGAGTCTGGAATATGAATAGGAGAGGGTTTGAACAGAAATATAAGGAATACAACAATAACAATAAAATTGTAGCCTTTATGGAACAATATGTTTTGGGAAGCTGGGGTCAGCCAGGGTAACGTTTGAAAAAATAAAGTGTATAACTCAAAAATAATTGAAAAAATGAAGACCAGTTGAAAAGTTTCTAAGAATTGGTGATTCTGTAACGTACTACCCTTTTAAAGGTGAATTCAACCCCTTTTATTAAATACCCCTACCCTAAATAGACCCCCCCCACCTCCTCCCCCTCAGCCTACCTGGTACCCCAGGCAAATGCCCCGAATTTTTTACTAACATGCAGATTCTGTCCTTGGGAGTTCACAAGCGCCATCTTCATGTTTTCTTCAGAATCAGACTGGCATTTCGGCACAGGTGCAGTTGGAGCAATCTTCCGATCCCGAACAACGAGAGAATTTACTGAAACTTTCATGACTTTCTGCGCATGCACAGTTGTTCAGAAGCGGAACTGCTTATGTACCAGAAACTCCACTCACTACACAAAGAATGCAGAAGAAAATAAGATCGCGTCTGTAAACTCCTCAGGACAGAATCTGCACGGAGGGGTAAGTAAAAAAAAATTGGGGGCATTTGCCTGGGGTACCAGGTAGGCTGGGGGGTCTATTTAGGGTAAGGGTATTTAATAAAAGGGGTTGAATTCTCCTTTGAGGTCAATAGTACACATGGTGAACTTTTGTTTAATGTTAACACTTGTCAGCCTGAAAGGCAATATACTGTAGCAGCCTTAAGAGTCGCAGCTCTATGTGTTCAGGTATTTCACATGCAGGCCCAGACTGGCAATCTATGGGTTCTGACAAATGCCAGAGGGGCTGCTATAAGGTCCCATAGAAAGTCACTATTTAGTGGGCTGGTGAGGGCTGTTTGGGCCTCTATGTGGGCTGATTGGGCCTCTGTGTACCTGAAATGCCTCAGTCCGGACCTGTTCACATGTAACACTATGGAAGGGGTGTGGTAGTATTATGGGCACTGTGAGAAACACACCAGACAAAACTTCTGAAATTTGCCCTGTCCATGATTAGCTCTTATGTTCACGAGCCAACTCATTATCAGTATTTCCTTATCTCCAAACAGCATCAAGCCTCTCTAGTCTAAAGCTGGCCATAGACGCAAAGATCCGATCGTAAGATGATTCCACGATCGGATCTTTGCATCTCCCGACCTGCTCCCGACCTGTCACTAACCTTCAGATCAACTATAAGTAGTAAAAAGCACAGACAGCTGACGTTCTGCCCCTGACAAGGATCCTACGAAAGTTGTACGATTAAAAACCTAGTGACGGTCTCCCACTGAAAATCGTACGATCTGCAATAGACGCAAAGATATTATCGCCAGCCGACAAAAATTTTCTAACCTGGCCGATCGACCAAACGACCGATCGGCATGGCACGACAAATGTCGGAGCACTCCACACACGATCCGAAAGTCGTACGATAGTCGTACGAATCCTCGACTCGTACGACCAAGTCGTTGCGTCTATGGCCAGCTTTAAGGGCTTATTTACTAGGAGTTGAGCCACTGCGCCTACATTCGTGTCTCTAAAAAATTCTATTTATTAAAGGTACTTGTTGCTAAAGGTGTTCTTTGCACTTAGGACATATAGTTTGGCCTGTCCCACCTCCTGTTCCAATATAAGTTGAAAGCAACTATTGATGCACACATCATTTTAGAGGCAAATGTTGGAAGTGACCCCATGCCTACATGTTTTGATCACAATTTTGCATCCAATTTGCATCAAAGTGTGTTTTTAAGGTATTGGCCACAATTAGTCCTGGTGCATTGCCACCTTTTAAACACTATTACACTGGAAGGATGAGGAATACCCTGTATTGGAACAGCACTTGTGACCAAAAGTGCACTTTGCAGACTGCAGAGTGTTAACTGCGCCTTAAGTCTGTTTGTTTAACAACGACACCCACCTTTACAGTCAACATCCTAATGTGCCGACAGATAAGTATTGCTTATTCCGCATAAATATCATTATAGAGCTACTTGCATCTATCAATAGAAGTATACTTTTAGAATTTAAGAACATTATAAGAAAAATGTTTCCCCAAGGAACCAACAAACAAACAAATAAACCAACAAACAAACAAACAAACAGTACATTTACTATTTATATAGTGGTTGCATTTAAATCAAACAGCACTGTCAGTGCAGGCATTTTTACTAATACTGTATATTATAATATCCACAGTAAAACAGGAAACTGCACACATAAAAACAAAAGACACAAATGATATATATTATTTGATATAAGATACAACTATTTGGCTAATTAAGTACTGCTGAGCAGAGCATGTAATATAAGTCCCAAGTGTTCTCTGCATTCTGGTTTGAAAGAACAAGCTCTTATATTGTCAGCTGTATTTCCAGAGACATCTGCACAATGTTAATGCATTTGTTGCCACTAATTCTAAGCACTTTTCAATTGTGCTGTGCCTTAAACCAGCGAATATTCCAGTGTTTGATAATTAGAGGTGGCAGAGAGAGTTAGGACACAAGGGAAAGGCTAAATAAAAGAAGCCAGTGCAGTGGGATTTGAATGCTAGAGAAGTTATGGCTTTTGTGAAACGTTATAAAGAATGCAGAAAACTCCTAGTTTCTCACACACACGCACACACACACACACATACACACACACACACACACACACACACACACACACATACACACACACACGCACTCACACACGCACGCACACACACACGCACACACACACACACACGCACACATACACACACATACACACACACACACACGCACACACACACACACATACACACGCACACACACACACACGCACTCAGACATGATAGATGATAACAGAGACAGCCCATTTTAGAAAATATCATCATGTCTGCAATGATTAATTCTGTTTCTAAGGTAACAACCAATATGAGACTGATTTAAAAGGAAACAGCTAAAAGGCAATGATATTGTCCAATAGTCATACAGTCATTTCCTACAATCTAGATTACAACTAACAATATTTGTATTTTTTCCTAAATGTTCTTCATGAAAAAACTTTTGTAGCACCAAATAACTACAGATAAGTCCAATAGAATACTTCAGTGCTGAGTGAAAACTAACAAAAGAGGGTTTAATTATATACACAGGTAACAAAGAGCAGAGGTACCCTAAGTGCAACTGCAAGGAAAAAATTGACGGAAGAGGCGCAAAGCAACCCATACTGGCACTGAATGGCAATTAAGAGATAAATCCCCTAAATCCACTACCCAATTATTTCATAATTCCAACCTACTGTCATAAGCCAGTGGAAATGGCATAATTATAGAGGAAGCAGACACAGAAGTCACAGGGAGGCCCCGGCTGTAGGGTCTGCTTTCTCTACAGTTTTAAGAAATCTCCCCGGTCGCTCTTTTATGTACTTTGTGCGTGTGGTGGGGAGAGGGTGCTGCGCTCCAGGCCCCTCAGAAGAATATTAAAAATGATTTGGCTACTCATCACACACACGGATATGCATTTTCATGCCAAAGTCCAACCCGTGTATACACTAACAGTTTCAGCTAACAAAGTACTGCTGTGAGTCACTGACAGGGCTATGTCACACAATGGGTTTTCTTCACTGTCATTAATGAGGCGGCAGTGAAAACTCAACTGCTCCTGCACCATTGGGTGAAAATCCACCCAATGTGAGAGTACATTAAATAGAGACTCGATAGATATTTGAGCCTTTCAGTCCACTGTATAAGCCTAAATGTGTGTCAGTGCAAGGCCACCTCTCACTGCCCATTTGGTTATATTCTAGCTCATATAAAGATATTATTACTCAGAGTGTTACTGGGGTCAGAACTTTATGGTGATGGTGACAGAGAACGTATCTTTATATAAATTCTGAACAGTGTAAATTAATCATGTCACTTCCACCTAGGTAACATATCCAAAATACAATCATTTATCACCCAAGATGCTGCCAAAATTCTTATTCACTCTCTCGTCATATCACGTCTAGACTATTGTAACTCTCTTTTAATTGGCCTTCCACTCCAGAGACTGTCACCTCTCCAGTCCATAATGAACACTGCTGCTAGGCTTATACACCTCAGCAACTGCTCCTCCTCTGCCATGCCATTCTGCCAATCCCTGCACTGGCTTCCTCTGCCCTTCAGAATAAAATTCAAATGAATGACCCTGACATTCAAAGCACTGCATAACTCTGCCCCTCCCTACATCTCTGAACTCATCTCTATATACTCACCCAACTGCTTACTATGCTCCTCTACTGACCTTCTACTCCACTCTTCTCTCATTACCTCCTCACATGCTCGCATTAAAGACTTTGCAAGAGCTGCACCCCTCCACTGGAATTCTCTCCCACGGTCTGTCCGACTTTCTCCCAACCTTTCAGCTTTCAAGAAATCTCTCAAAATGCACTTATTTAGAGAAGCCTATCCTACCTCTTAACTACCCAATTCAATACCTGTTACAGTACCACATCCCTCACCTACTTCAGCCTAATCTTACCCACTCCCACACCTTGTGTACCATTGCCTTCCCTTTAGATTGTGAGCTGTTTCTACACAGGGCCTTCCTCACCTTCTGTACTGTTATTAATTATGTTATATGTAACTCCATATGTTTTATGTATGTAATTCATGTGATTTAGTTGTATAATCATATTTAATTTACATTGCTATGAAATATGTTGGCGCTATAGAAATAAATGTTAAAAACAATAATAATAAAAATAAATACTCCCTCAGCCTAAAACTTTTTCTTATTGTAAACAACTCAGCTAAACTGTGGAGCATTGCAACTTGCTGACTCATGCTGGAATTAGCCAGTTAAAAAGGATCAGATATGTTGATGACTCACAGCATGTTTGCATTGTAACCAGAAAAAAAAAGTCAAGTTAAGGAACTCACAAATAAATTGTTAAATATAAAAACAGCTGTAAAAAAAACAAAGACTTTTTGGAAAGCAGATTTATGACTCAACCCAGCACAATAAACTTTTGGGCATTTTCAGCTCTTCCTCTGGAAACATTTTCTACAATTTACTATTATTAGTTTCAGTATCAGTTTATTTTTGGTCTTGAAACCAATTCAGATAGTACCTTATAAAGTTTTGTAGTCCTTTTGTTCCCCCCAACATAGCATTTAAGCTTAGAAGCCTAAAGGTGAATCCCCAGGTTGTGGTTTGTAGACTTAGGGGACCAGGATCTGCATAATTTTGCAGGCTTTTGTATGTTTTTCTTAACACCCCAAAAGGGAATCTCCAACCTAAAAGTGTAATTTGTCCTGGTGTAAAACACCTTTCCAGGCTGTAAATATTTATTAACAATTCCTTATAGATGTTTTGATCCTTTTGCGTTGAATAATAAATATATAAATATGTAAGTCATGTTCATCGGGAAGTTAGTGTTTCAGTAACATAATAGTATAACTTGCATCAAAAGATAAATGGGAATTAATATGACAGTAGGGTCCATTCAGAAATCCAGAGGAAAGGTGCACAGTGCACAAAAAGAAGAAAGCCACCCTTATTTTTCACACTTTGCACCCACACTTACCGGATGAATACAGTGTTGTCTGTGTTTGCCAGAGCTGTATTGGGTAAGGATCCGGCTGAAGAGGCATGCTGGCAGGTGCAGGGGGCCAAAGAGCCCTGTTATTATCACCTGCCCTATGGCAGCCAATTAGAACAGAGCTGCCTTGTACCTGGCAAAATCCAACATAAGGTGCAAATCTCAGTTATGCCTCAAACACAAGTGCTCAGTGAATGAGCAAGAAGGGCAGAGATTTTGCCCCCCTCAGTGCTCTAGCACTTGCATATGAGCAATTGTGACACAACCCTTCTGTTTCTTTATAAAACTTGTTTCAATTATTGTTCTCCCTACAGAGAAATTATATATTAGCAAAATATTGGTAATGACAGATACTTTCCTTTTTCTTGTGAGCTTCCCCCCCACCATGTTTCAGTCCTGAAAAGAAACAACCTCTTTTGAAGGGTTTAAACATTTAATTGGACAAAAGCTGCAGATAACATCAAATTTCAGTTGACTGTTTGTATAATTTTGCATGACTTGATTACTTTACAAATGTTATAAATAGATCCAGGGCAAGGAATCTCTGCTTTCATTATGCGTCTTCAGGTCTCCACCCTGAAACATTTGAGTGTATGTTTTAAATGAGTTGCGAAATCACCGGATTGTTGCCATGTTGGCCCGCCTGACTTCCTCTAAAAATATCTGAAGCATTGCAACCATTTGGAATCATCTGACAAATATTTAGTTGTTTCAAACTGAGTTTATTAAAATGAGGTCTTACAACAGAAATCAGAAAAAGAATTAAAGGTATATCACATCTCCCTTCCCTTAATAAAAAAGGCCACTGTAAAGAGCAAGAGCTGCCAGAAATGGTGGCCAAAATGTTGTTCTACTGCATCTTTTATACGCACAGAAATCAATGTGAGTAATTGCCTGCCATCCATGGATTTACTGTAGTAACAGGATTGATCTAAGGTAGCAATGTTCAACTTTTTCCAAGATCCGTTATGACCCTTTATGTCATGATCCTGGGACTGATTATATTAAAATGATGATGTTATAAATGAAAGATGACTAGAACCATGAGACACAATGTGAAACTGGGATTATAGCCAGTCCACACAGAAATGGTGACAAATGTATAGAATAGACTTTGTGCAGATGTAAAAAAGAAATATTTGAACTTTACTGCCGCCTGTGACTAAATTTACATACAAGGGTCTGGCTTAAGCAAGGCCAAATTTATATAGAAGGTGCCCCTAGGCCCAGCCACCACTGTTGCCTCTACCCACCCAATTGTCCAGCTCTTCACTTGGACATTTGGCCAGTGGACAGGTGGGTGAATTTTGGTTCTTCATGGGCTTGATATTGTTTGTTGACAATTTTGTCTATGTTAATATTCTTTTGTAAACTTTTTAATAAACAACATAAAATCCCTTCATGCCTGTGCATATGCAAATGCAACTTTCGCTGGGTCCAGAGCTGGGGATTGACACCCGGGAAATTAAAAAAAAAATTATTTTAAGTCCATGCTTTTACTTTTTGTTTATTACCATAGTGTATTTGTTATCACTATTATTTTCACAGATGCTTTTAAGTGAAGACAGAAAGGAAATTTTGTCTTGAGACTTATGAAATGGGCATCATTTACTTACTTACATTTAACTGTGTGTGAAATTATTATAAACAATGTAAAATGTCAGATTAATAAATCCCTAACCCAAAATCGTAGTCAATCACACTAGGGCCAATATTTTTTGTGAAAATATAAAGTTGTTCTATTGCCATGCTGGACAGGAATATCCATATGTTCCTACCACTCTATATTTGAGGTCACATGAAAATTGATATAAGTGGTTTCCACTGTTATTTGGTTAAAACTCACCTTTGGGTACAATGCTTGGTTTGGGTCCCCCCAGAGTTTAAATAAAAACCCAATTGTATCAATCACTGTACTATAGAATACAGACTGACGCTGAAGGTGTATTCACCTAAATACCCAACCTCTTCCCTCACTGCTGAGTTTCCTCGCATCTTAGTGGTTCTTCCTCACACTGAGCCGATATTGGCAAACAAATTATAATCTTATCCTATAGTGTTGATTATGCTGCTAAAACTTGAATCAATTTTTGTATTGATGGCCGCCATCAGGGGGCACAGGGGTGACTGCAGCTGCGGTGGAAAAGAAAGAAGAAGCTGTGCCAGAGAAGAACGAAAGAAGAAAGAAGCAGGGCAAGAGAAGAATGAAGAATGAAGAAACTGCAGTGGAAAAAAATGAAGAAGCCTTGCCAGAGGAGAATGAAGAAGCTGTGCCAGAGGAGAATGCAGAAGCCACCTCCAGAAAAGAAGTCATTGCAGTTGAAGAACAAAGAAGACTGCCCACTGAGGAGGAAGAAGGCTACTTGCTGAACTTTAAGGTTAAGTTCCACTGAACACCAGTGTTCTTATTTTATCTTAAACCATGACTACCAATTAATCCAATTGGTATCTCCTTTTTTTTAACGTGTAGGGGGCCCTGACCGCCAATGTATGGTTTTATTTTTTAACGTGTAGGGGGGTCCCGATCACCAGTGGCTCTTTTTCAGACTTGGCTTATTATTTTTACCATGTCTGTGTGGCTTTGTGCAGGGCCCTGTCTGTATTATTCTATATTGATACACAGAACCACATTGAGGTGCAACATTTGCCTGAAATTTGTTCTTCCTGCAAGAGACGTTGGGTTTTGAGGGAGGTCTAGATTCTTAGTCCCTTAACAGTCCCACAACATCCATAGTCCAAATAATACTTTCAGATGGCCAAACATATTTAGGTACGAATGCATGGATACCATTTGTAAGGGCAATATTTTGGTTATTTTGATGTTGACAAATACTACAAAAATAGATAGTGATAAATACTAACACACCACTGCATGATTGCACTGCAATACCTTCTCTGGGAATGTAAATCCACTACAACCAGCAAACAAGGCACTGAGGTAACTAGTTACATACTACCATAGAATAAAGGACAAGCCTTCTATATGAATAACGCACATATAAAGCATATAAGAAGAGGTATATAAAAAAAAGCACTTTATTACCCCTCCAAATTGTGTCTTTATGTTACCCTCCCATTTAGACTGTAAGCCCCAAGGGGTAGGGCCCCCCATCATCTTGTCTCAACAATGTGTAATTATATTTTATATTTATGCAAACTGTATTTATAATAATGCACTTATTGTTACTGATTAATGCAGTGATCCCTTGTTTGTACTACTAAATTATTGTTACTGTACAGTGCTTTGCCCTCAAGGAGCGCTATATAAATAAAAATATACATACATACAAGAGGTTCATTGCAAAGTAGGTACATTGTTCCGTGTTCTATTTTGACAAATCTTAAAGAAGCATATGCCTATGTTGTTCTTAAGTGTGACAACACAGATGTCAGTGATTCAGAATCTAAGTAACATTCCTGTGCCTACTTGCAGACGTGACATTTACGGCTATGAAATTAGTCAGTATTTTGGCAATCATAAAATGAGCAATTTCATATGCTAGAAACAACGCATGTTCTGCAAACATTTTAATTCATGGGAAACACTGAAGTAGAAGAGTAAACATATTGGATGTATTCTGTTACCATGAAAACCAAAGAGGCTGAATTTAAAGCCAGAAGAAGACATTCAAAAGAAGACTTTTTAAAGGGACAATTACACAAATTAAACCCCAGAAACAATGTCATATACATTTCTAAATAGCAACTGCAAAGTTTTTATCATTAAGTTTATTATATAAGGTTTTCATTCCATATGTGTGTAGAAAGTTACTGCACTTAAATATTGAAAATATAGTATTCTATGAAGGGGAAGGCCACGGGAGGGAGGGAGGGGAGAAGAAATGAGGGAGGCAAGAGCAACAGGGGAGCGAACCACCCACACTAGGGGTAGGCAGAAGACTTTTGAACCTGCCAAACACCCTCAAATCTTTTCGCCCTAGGCACATGTCTCTTCTGCCTACATCTATTTCCAGCCCACCCTAAAACAAATATGGCATGAGCTTCAAATGTTAAAAAAAAAGTGTAAATAAAATATTTTTAACAGTTGCAACTTTTAAACATAATATGAAAAAACACCAGCATTTAGACTTTGCTTAGGAATTTTTTTGGAATACAGGATATGATACCACTGACATAATGCTGAGGCTGTAGGTTCATTGTATCATTTAGGCAGTCAGAACCTGACAAAATAGATTTTGGTGACAAAGGTAACAAATTGAAATATTCACACTCTGATAAATTAGCGGATTTACAATAATAGGGCGAGGCAGTAGGCATGTGCCTAGGGTGCAAATCTAAGGGGGCACCTTCTCGGCCTCTACTACCTCCTAGTCCAGTCCCCGCTCACTGCGTGTCCTGTCTGTCCTTTGTTTCAAACATGCAAGTCCGCACATACACGCAGACATTTTTTTTCCATCCAGCCAGGGGACTTAACGCTCCCCAGTGCTTCTGTGTCAGAGACCGATGTGGCCAGGGTTAGGACCCTGCGGCCACAGGGCGATGAGAGTGGCACGACCGGAAGCAGCTGGTGCAGGGACCATTCGGTCTTGGGGTGCCACTTAGTTAAATCCGGCCCTGCAGATCAGTGTTGGACTGGGATGCCAGGGGCCCAACAGAAAACCTTAGACCAGGGGCCCAACTAGGGGCCCAAACTATTATTCCTTCTCTCCTCACTTAACCTCTTTATTCTCCTATTCTTTTAGATCTACTTACTATACTCTATTCTTCCATTATTAAGCCTCTTTTTCCACATAAAGAAATAGGGAATGAACATGAAATAGGCTAAATTGTTAGAAGCAAGAAGGCCACTGACACCTGGGCCCACCGGGGGTTTTCCTGGTATCCCTGTGAGCCAGTCCAACACTGCTGCAGAGAAGCTCTTTATTATACAATTTGATTCCTCAGAAAGTATCTGTTATCTACTGTATATTCTGTGCTTGAATGGCTGTCCCCATGGCTACACAACAGCTTCTTAATATAAACAATAGTAAGGTTTTTGATGCAAAGACTCTAGTGCAGGTGTGTCCAACCTTTTGGCTGGGCCACACTGGAAAAAGAAAAAATGTCTGGGACCACACATGAGGAACACAAAAACTTTTGATTTGTAAAAGTAAAGAAAATACACAGAAAAGAACTACAATACCAGTTGGATAACCAGATGGAGCTACACACTGGAATATGGGACACCTGGATATTACAGTAAATAGACGTATCGTATATTATTTTGACATTTCCTCGGGAACCAAGTGTTTCCAGCTGGCCCGCATTCAGATCCATTCTGGGCCGCATCCAGATCCATTCTGGGCTGCATGCGGCCCTCGGGCCACAGGTTGGACACCCCTGCTCTAGTGCATTAAACAGTACAGGACAACACTACATTATATTGTCATTCCTTTAAAACAATGTCATTTTTTGGTGTTACTGTTCCTTTAAAACATATTATGCTCCTTAGTTTTAATTCAGAAACTGAAGGCAAATTAATAGTAGTATTTGCATTCAGATGTGTCTTCCCATGGAATCAGTGGTTCTTAATATGAATCTGCATTAATTAATATTATTTCCATGTGTTATACATATTTCTGCCTGTAATATCACACAGTAATGAACTGCACATTTACATTTAGGAGAAAGCTATGAATAAATCATATAGTGTTCCACTGTATAACATGCCAGATAAGAAGCAGAAACAAGGAAACCAAGCCAATCCAGTTAAGCATCGCTTTGTCTGATCGATAGGGAATCAATCACTGCTCATTGAAGCTCATGAAGCATAATGTTTCAGACTAGAATATGCCTGCGCAGCATCAATCACCTAAATGCTGCAGGCTAACAAGACAAGAAAGGGATACTATGCACACTGTACTGCAGCTTACATTTCCTTGTCCTTTTGTATTGGTAATGAGAATTTTTCCTTCTAATTCTATTTCTTTGAAGGGCTAGCTCCTTCACTATGGATACTGAAACAATATCTTTAACAGACTGCCCTTTGGGAGAAGCAGATATATAAATAAATAAATATATATATATATAATATATATATGTGTGTGTGTGTGTTCATATAGAATTCTATCAATAGGTATGGAGATGTAGAAAGAACTGTGATCGTTTGTATGATGTGTGAGCAGGTGAACAATGTAGGCTCTTTCAGTCTGGGTCTGAGGTGTGAACAGTACAGGGATTTAGGGGTGTGAACGATGCAGATGTGCTCCTCGTTGTCTGAGTTTGCAGTTAAAAAATGCCGGGGACAGTTAATCTCTGATACCTTTTAAATCTTAAAATCATAGGAGGCAGACTTTCATGTGGGGGGCCACAAAAGGGGGGCAGGCTGTCAGTTGGACAGCACTGTTTTAGGTTAAGAAGAAAAGAAATAAGTCTCTATAGCCTAATGGGTGATTGTAATATGTTTCATTAGAGCAAAAAAAGTTTGCAAAGGCCATTGCGAATGTCTAAGATTTTTATTGTTTGCATCCTTTTTGACTGATTTCAGCTCTCAAACTACTCCCCCACTGTCCAACTTCTTACAAACCTTAGCATAAATATCTATTAATTTTGTGACCTATGCTTTATAAAAACCATGCTGATTGCTACTTGTAATGCCATTCTCCAGAACATAATTGAATGTGATTGTAATCCCTTTTTAAATATAGCGAAACCTCAATTTTACATCCCCAATTTTACATTTTCCCTAATTCTACACTTTTTTTGTGGTTGCACCACTATAAAATGCATAATGTATTTCCCTGATTTTACACAATTTTTTTCTGGTCCCATGAAACGTGAAATGGGGGTTTGACTATATTGGAATTACACCAGAGTTCCTCTATACCTTACCAGATGAAAGCAAGACTGATAAATGTAGAAAAAGATGCCTGGTTAAATCTTTACTAAGCTCTCTAAAGGTGGCCACAGAAGCAGACATCGCCAAATGAGCAGATCTCTCCCCGATATGCCCACATTGAAATGGGCGATATTGGGCTGATCCAATCGGATCATAATGCATCTGAAACTGGCGGTCGGATCGCAGTGCCAAATACACTCACAGATGCGGCTGCGATCCGACGGGATTTTGTAACCTTCCTGATCGAGATCTGACTGACTTTCGGCCAAATATTGATCGGGGAAACCCTTCGATGGCCCCACACCAGTGTTGGACTGGGACACTAGACCAGGGGCCCACCATAAAACCTTAGACCAGGGGGCCACACTCAGTACTAATATTCTTCATCTCCTCAATCAAACTCTATTCTCCTAATTTGTTTTCTATACATACTATAATCAATTATTCCATCTATTTAGCCTCTTTGTTCTCATAGAAATAGGGAATGGCCATGAAATAGGCCAAAAGTTTAGCAACATGAGGGCCCACTGACACCTTGGCCCACCGGGAGTTTTCCTGGTATTCTGGTGGGCCAGTCCAACACTGCCCCACACACAGGCCAATAAGCTGCCGACTCATTCTGTCAGCAGCTTTTATTGGTCCGTATATGGGGGCCTTAAGTATGCAAGGGTGTATTCCATCAGGCCCTGGTATCTTGTTCACATTAATTTTGGTTAAACATCTATGCACCATATCCTGTGTATCCAGCAACTGACTTGATTCAAGTGAGCCATCTGTGTGCCTATCGGATGGGTCATGAAACTCTGACTCCTTTACTGTATACACTGAATAAAAGAACCGATTAAGCACATTTGCCTTTTTCAATATCCTTTATAACCACATTATTCTCATTATTTAATGGAACCACAACCTGAATCTTTTTACTATTAATATACTTGAAAACATTTTTGGGTTTAGTTTTAGCCTGTGCCACAATCTTTTCCTCATTTTCTGTCTCTACTTTCCTGATTGTTGTTTAAAACACTTGTTATAGTATTTACATTCATTAAACATTAATTCTGTCTCATTTATAAATGCTTTCCTTAATTCTGAGTTAAGCCATATAGAGTGGTCAGTAACACTTACATTTACTTCTTGGTGTATAAAGTGAATACATTGAGAACAGTAATGATTTAATAACATTTTAAATGACAGTTATTTCTGTTTTGAAGCTTGGAATGATTGATTTATAACCACCCAATTTTATTTTGACAAATATTTTCCCCCCAGCTTATTGTGTGTGAGGTTCAGGCTTCTCGAACCTCTGATGAGGAACACTCATGTTTCCACCTGGAATCACACTCTGCTGGTAATTCAGCTCTACAATTCAAACAGCCTCTTGGGTGGATTATATAAATGGGCCATTTCATTGTTCTTATTTCCATTTTCAGCGGAAACAATACTAGCAATCCAACAATTCCCCCTTGGCGTAAATTCCACATCCTGCTTTCTTCCCTTTCATGACAAAAACAAGCAAACAAATGAAAAGTACAGGAAACAGAGGATAGTGTTATCCATATGGACAGTAGGACCAGTGCCTTTTTTCTTCTATTAATTGTAGCTTTACAGTATATCTTGCTGCAATACATTGCATAGTTCTGTATGAAAGTACCAGGGAAGGTGCATAGTGCAAACTGTAGTTACATTTTTGGGTTGGTTGTTCCAACTCAAACAGTTCATGGAAATTATGGAAACTATGGATATTTACATGTTATTCAGATACAATTCTTAGCATCGGGCTGACAGTTTCACACTCAGTTTTAGATAATCTGTCCATTAAATTGTCCACTAAGAATTGCAGTTCAGTAACAATTAGGGGGGCACTGGTCGAATATATTTCATCCTGAATAAACAGTATGTGGGGGCAGACTGTTCACTAAGGAAGTGTTACTATATCACTTCTATCACTGTTCCAGACCATATGTATCATATTTCTTTTGGGTTTCTACCCACACTCCAGAAACATACAGGTGGGTTAACTGCCTGGAAAAAGCTTTTCCTTCTCCTTTAATGGGGTTATTCTCCTTCCAAACACTTTTTCATTTGAGTTGTTTTCAGATTGTTCTCCAGAAAGACTTTTTTCAATTACTTTCCATTTTTTTGTTTTTACCGTTTTTCCAAAAGTTCAAAGTTGAACACCTGTCTCCAGTGTGAGTCTGGCAGCTCAGTAATTCATGTGCAGACTCTAAACTGTTACAATTTTGCAACATTTAGTTGACACATTTCTCAGCAACATCTCTGGAGTTTTAGCAACTATTGTATCAATTCTAACAGCTGCCTGTAATGAAACCCAGAGATTCTGCTCAGCAGGGACAAAGATAGGAGATGTATAAGCTAAATGTATCAATTTAGAACAGTTTAGAGGCAACCACCCATCCCAGAGCTGCTTTAGAAATGTGAAAGGTGATTTACACTTCTCTATTAGAAGAATGGTCACACATAGAAAATAGAAAGTT
This sequence comes from Xenopus borealis, assembly GCA_024363595.1. Taxonomy (NCBI): domain Eukaryota; kingdom Metazoa; phylum Chordata; class Amphibia; order Anura; family Pipidae; genus Xenopus; species Xenopus borealis. Next base: position 38,715,236 of record CM044431.1, read on the forward strand.
ATTGGAAAATGTCTATTCCTGGTGAACACTATGAAACCAACTGAACTGAGAAAAAGTATTGGAAGGTGAATAACCCCTTTAATGTATTGCCTGCAAATGTTTCAGTTGCTTTTCCTCCTTCAATGACAGTTTGATGACAGTTTAATGCCCCTCATAAATACAATGCTGCTGAAGGCAGGCAATGTAATATTAATGGAAGTCTCTGCACCTCATTCAGAGGCAGGGTGCAAAGTTATTAATCGCTATTAATATGGCCTAGCAAGTGGGAAGGCAGGGCACCCATAGAGTTGAGGAAGGCTGGGACCCACAAACTGAAAGAAAAGTAAAATGGACACCTGACAATTTCCAGCGGCAACTACAAGGGTACCTGCAGCTTTTAGGAACCAAAGGAATGTGGGATTGCTGTTCTACAACACCAGAGGACTTTAGTATAGGCAATACTTAGATAAATACTAAAATATCTATAAATAGGTATGGGACATCATAAAAATAAATTTGAATTATAATTTGTATAATATATAAAAAGAGCACATTGAGACAAGAAAATCCACTGTTCATTGCTTCAAGCTCTTAAAGGGTTCCTGTCATGGGAAAAAAATTCCCATAGTGCTGTTCCAGAAGAATTCTGCACTGAAATCCATTTCTCAAAAGAGCAAACAGATTTTTTTATATTTCATTCTGAAATCTGACATAGGGCTAGACATTTTGTCAATTTCCCAGCTGCCCCAAGTCATGTGACTTGTGCTCTGATAAACTTCAATCACTCTTTACTGCTGTACTGCAAGCTAGAGTGATATCACCCCCTCCCTTTTCCCCACCCAGCAGTCTAACAACAGAACAATGGGAAGGTAACCAGATAACAGCTCCCTAACACAAGATAACAGCTGCCTGGTAGATCTAAGAACAGCACTCAATAGTAAAAACCCATGTCCCACTGCGTTCCATTCAGTTACATTGAGAAGGAAAAATAACAGCCTACCAGAAAGCAGTTCCCTCCTAAAGTGCTGGCACAAGTCACATGACCAGGGGTAGCTTGGAAATTGATAAAATGGCTAGCCCCATGTCAGATTTCAAAACTGAACATAAAAAAATCTGTTTGCTCTTTTGAGAAATGGATTTCAGTGCAGAAGTCTACTGGAGCAGCACTATAAACTGATGCGTATTGAAAAAAAACATGTTTTCCCATGACAGTTTCCCTTTAATGTGGCACTGGGCACCAGATCTGAGAGAACACGACACATACACAGCTAAGACAAAACATACTGGAAGATAGAGCTTAAATGTGGTTCTATTATCCATGAATAAAAAAATACATTTAGCAGAGTGACTCACTATTTTGCCTGATGTCAGGGAAGATTACGGCAGATGCTATTCCGCCTGAAGTCCAATGTTTCTTTGAGCTGAACAATCTTCATCAGATGAGTGGAGCTGATTAAAAGTGCTCTTGTGGATCCAAGGCATGACATTGACCAGTGTCCCCATTAGATATTCCAGCGAAGAAGCATAATGAATGCAGAAGAAAGATAAAAATACTCTACTCTTCTTGTCCTTAAACAAGAATTGATCAATGCCTGATATATATGCAATGTTCCTTTGGTTCTGTTATCTCTTACGCATACACAGCATGTTACAGAAGCAGGGCTTTAAAATAACCATTTCTATCACATATGTAAAAAATATAATCTGTTGGATTTATTTCATTAAAGCTATTCCTGTAAATATAATCTGACTAAAATAGCAATGGGCACAACGTCAAGAAGGACATCCATATTGCCTAATCTCAGGGCCCATTTTTGAGCTTTTAGTGCAGATTACATGGACATTATATAAACACACTCTGATGGTTTAGTTCCATAATTGTATATTTAGCTTGCCAGCAACATCATGAATATCAGAACTATCTGTGTCTGATGTGTGGGCTGATTCTCTCCTGCATTGATTATCATTGGTTGTAAGACATTGCAAGTAAAAGCGCTACTGCTGCATAAACTGCTTCTGTTGGAGGGAAAAATCTAAATAATATCAAACCTTTAATGAAGAATGTTTTAAGAAGTATGTTAAGGAGAATCCTTATTGCTTTGTACAGATACAGCTGGAGCAATACAGAGGAACTGGGGTATAGCAGGAAGATGTTTTTTATGTGTCCAGACATGGAGTTAAATCATAATGTCAGAATCAGATTCAGATTTTGGTACTTGATGTACAATGCTGGGTTTTTGGAACTGAAAGCTATTTCCAGGTTTACTTTGTGGATGATACACCTCCTGTAGAAGTATAATAATTGGTACTTTTAACACTTCATCCTGTATCTGAGACACTTTCAAAAGATGTTTGTGTCTTGTGGTACCTAGTGGAAGAGTGCAGGGTATTAGGGTCAGTCCCCACAAGCAGATTCGGGGAGATTCAGTCACCTTGCGACTAATCGCCTCTTCTTTGGGGAGACTAATATCCCTGAACCATTTCCCCCTGTCTTGCGTCGGCTATAATGAAAAGTCACCTGCAACATGACACATGCAGTGCTTCTTTTTGCAAAGTCGCCCCTCACAAGGAAACTTCGAGCAACTTCAGAAAACAAAGCTCCATGTGTGTCATTATAGCCAGCACAAGACAGGGGGAAGTGATTCGGGGAGATTAGTCGCCCCAAAGAAGAGGCGATTAGTCGCCAGGTGACTAAATCTCTCCGAATCTGCTCGTGTGGACTGACCATAAGTGTAATCTTGCCAGAAAAGACTGAAGGGACTAGTAACAAGGAAACCTATCATAACTATATTACAGGCTTAGAATCAAGGAGAATCGGCAGTGTGAGGATACAGAGATATAGGGGATGTAAGAAGTTAAGTGGTCTGGGGGTAGTTAGTTTAGTTCCTGCTCCCTAGTCTGTATAAAAAAGGGAGTGCAAGGCCCTGTCTCTTTGGACTCTACTCCAGGAGGGGATGGGTGCTGCTGGAGACCCTGAGGTAGAAGACCTCAGTAAGAAGATTAAAGGAACAGTAACACCAAAAACTGGAAGTGTTAAAAGTAATGAAAATATCATGTATTGTTTTCCTGCACTGGTAAAACTGATGTGTTTGCTTCAGAGCAAGGCTATATGGCACAGGTTAAATAGTGGATAACAGATAACACCAGTATGTTCTACAGAGCTTATCTGCTATCTACTGTGTAACCTGGGCCGTTTCTCCTTTGAATGGCCATTGCTACACAGCAGCTTATTTATATAAACAATAGTAGTGTTTCTGAAGCAAACACCAGTGCAACATTACATTATATTTGTATCACTTTTTGATGTTATGCACTAAAGCAAGAGTGCACATACTTTACTAATGCAAGGTCTACTTTTAGTGTCCCATTAAGATGTACATTATTATTATTAACATTTATATATAGCGCCAATATATTTTCGCAATGCTTTCACATCCATAAAAGCTTTGTTAGGATTCTGTTCCATGGAAAATATAAAAAATATATATTGTTCTATTTAAATATAATAAATATCTGAATGAAAAGCATGAAGCAGGAGGGTGATATAGACAATCTGTTTGTTAACAGTGTCTTGAGATCAACTGCTTACCAGCTAAAGGTCTACTGGTAGATCCCGATCTACCTTTTGGGCACCCCTGTACTAAAGTAACTCAAGCATTAGTGAAGTCATGGATAAGGGACCCCATGAATGATGTAAAGCAAGTGACCCCCACCAGACTGTAGAGACTCCAGTTTGTATTGTTCAGGGATATGGAGTGGTGCTCACTCTTTGAATCCATCTACACTAGGGGCATATACCCATTATGAACTTGATGTATGATAAGGCATTTGATATTGTTCCATAAATATTTGGTTTACCAAAGAAGTACCTTTTTATGGCCCAGTGTTTCATTTCAACAATGTGTTTTTGTTACTTGGGTATGGTATTATGGGGTGTGTTCAGCGTGAGTGTGGCCAAACCTTTTAGCATTACTTTACACACAATACTTCTTTATGTCCTTCTTTTGGTTTTTCAAACATTGGGAGGTACGGGTTGGACTGGGAGGGAAGTGAGAAAAGGATCACGTTACGGGGGGGGGGGGGG
>CM044431.1:38730406-38782235 GCA_024363595.1 Xenopus borealis
ACACACACACACACACACACACACACTACAGAACAGAATATAACAGGTAAGACTGCACTGTAGATGCATTGCAACAGACCTTTAAGGATTATAATGGCAACCACATTAAACATAATATTTTAGGGGATAAATTCCCCTTGGATACAAGGACGGCAGGTGCTCCTCTGTTTATGAGGATCTGTGGATTTAGGCTTGGATTCAATAGCTTATAATAGGGGTGAATGTGATGGTTCACAGAATAAGGCTCAAGTCCACATGTTGTCTTCATATGACCTTGAAGTGAAAATGATGATATAGTGGCTGCCAGAACAGGAGATTTTCTTTGATGATCTTTTCTTGCCACTAATCATTCTGCCAGCATGTTGCCATGTGAAAGGTAAGGGTTAGTTCTTATAGTTCCTGAATTTGAAATAAACATGCTGAAGGGTCATATCCTTTAAGTAAACAATTTACAGTCCGGAAAGCTACTGATCTGTGGTCGGAGATGAATACGTAAACTGTACTAATTCTAGTTTTATGTATTGAACTTTTTTTAATCATAATAATGATAACTGAATTATGATTCAGTCTGTGACAACATGCCGGTGGGTGGTTCAGCAAAGTGCTTTCATAATATGATAATCTAAAACAGTGGGTTGGAAGTGCTCGGAGGCACAGTCCTTAGAATTGATGCTGTGGTCAATATTCTAGATAGGGCACCATTTGCAAGGAGTTGTACAGTATGTTTTCCCCATGTCTCTGTGGGTTTCCTCTAGGTGCTTGTTTTCCTCCCAAACTCCAAAAACAAAATGTAGCATATTGTACCCAACAATCCAGAAGAAACCCCAAGGTCCTGGTCTCTGCTCATACTTCTACCTATAACAACTGCCTTTCGCCTTGGGAGGAGTCCTCCGCTATTCGGATGCTGCCAGGACTTAATGAGAGAGGACCAAGGGGAGAGTTCAGGGCAGACAAGGGAACTGTAAAGTATAGGAAGGATGGGGAACTGGGAGCCCAGTCAAGGGACAGACCAAGGTCAATACCAATCAGTGTAATACAGGATCAGAAACCAGGAGCGTAGTCAGGACAAACAGGCTGAGGTCAAAACCATGGCAACATGGTACAGAGTCAGGATCCAGAAGAGTAGTCAATAACAGAGTTGGTTTAGTCAGAGATACATGGGTAGTCAAGAACATTCAAGAGTCAAGGAACAAAGAAACAGACTAGAAGGCGCACACAGGAATAGAAATAAGTCTCAGAAATAGACCTACGTTGGATGATGAGAATAGGGATGCAGTATTAAATATTTTAAATTTGCACCAAGCGTGATGACATCAGATGCAGCACGCTCCTCAAAACCCATTAGCGGCACGAGCGTGTGTCACTACGAATGGCGTGCAGAAGAGGAGGCACAGGACATCCCCACAGTAAGTGCAGGGCTTCTAGATCCCCAGGTATTTTCACACATACAGACATGATAACTGACTCCTAATGAAAGTGATTCAAAGTTCGATGGAATTTTCAAAAAGATTCAAATTCGAATTTTCGAACGTTTTTGAAGACCACTTCGACCAGTGAATTTTGAAAATTGATTTAACAATCAAACGAATATTTGCTATTCGATCATTCGACCAATCGAATTGCGGTAAAATCCTTCAAATTAGAAGATTGTTATTCCCCATCTATTCACATGGTCGAATTCGAGGATTTTTTAACCCTGGACTTCGACCAATAGTAAATCTTCCCCTATGTATATGGTATTGTGAAAGGGGTCTTAGATTTAAGCTCCACTAGAGTAGAGACTGATGCAAATAATGTTTACAGTTACACCTGTATTTTAATGGGCACTTTTCCCTGATTTTACTTAAAAATGACTGTCCTCCATGAATGTTATTATTAGTGAAACAAAAGGTTTAAAATACTTACCAGGTGCATATTGTTTGCCACAGTATTGTAAATAGTCCAATTAGTCTGCACCTCATACAATCATGCACCAATTTCTTATTGCTTTAGATTGTACAGGTGTCTGAGGCACATTCCCCCCATAGTGTAACATTAATGCTGCAATTCTCAATCCTGGTCATTAAGAAAGTAAATATTCTATTTCTAAGTAAAAATTACTCCTGCCCTTATATTCATTGACTACTTGAGGAATAAATTGCTTTAAACCATTTCCAAGATTTTAAATGTTCCTGGATTTTGTTTCCTGTTCACCTGAAAAACATAAAATGGGATATAATCTCTTTATAGACGGGGGTAAGAGAGTCCAGTGTGACACACACTACTGTTCACTAGCTTGGGAAGATGTATTTTAGCCCAGATAGGATTACAGGGTCTTCTTTTGCTCCAAGTAGGAAGCATGGAATTGTCAAGAAAGTAATTTAATTATGTGTTGGCACCTGTGGCAACAAATCAATTCCAGTTATTAAAATTGGTGTTTTCTAGATAACAGGCTTCAAAATAATAGCTCCAATACATATAAATAACTAAAGGTGGCACTTAAAGCCCCCAGCTTGCACTAGAGCTCCACTGAAGTGTGTGATTTTACCATTTCATTACAAGTTGAGCTCCAAATAATGGTTGTAGCAGATATTTAGCCCACTACATGAATCTAGTCAGACAGCACTGATAAAAGTGTCTATTAAGTAAATGGGCTTAGCGTTGGGTCATATCAAATGGGAGCAAACCCCAGACTGCAATGCCAGTTTTGCAATGCTTGATCTTTATACAGCTATACCCAACAGAGTACAAGGGGCATAGCGCTGATGTGTTCCAATGTGCTTCCAATTAACAGCTCAGACTTTGTTGTCAGAACAAAATCCTGTTTCTCCTCCAGTGTTATGTTCATGGGTTTTCCAAAGAAAGAGTTTTTTTTGTGTGCCCAATAGCCTATTTCTCTGTAATTATTTCAGTAGGCTGTTTATTTAATGTATTTAAATATATTTTACTAGGAAGAGGTTCAGTCAAATATATTTTGTTTGCAACTCTGCGCTGGGTATGAATGTAAATGAAAGGCTACTTTATCAAAAACCCCATTTTAATTATCAGGGGGATTCAGCCCCCACTCCTGGCCTTCCACATATATATATATATATATATATATATATATATATATATATATATATATATATATATATAAATATAAACAACTTGGCATGGGTGTTGCTAATTCTTATTATTCTTTTATATCATTGACTCGACAAAATCATAGACATAGGATTTATTATTTGGGTGGTTTGGGTTTTTCAGATAACAGGTCTTTGGCATGGCTTGGGGCAGAGCTACTGAGCAAAATTAAAAACTCAAAGGGGTTAATTTGCACTTTCTATAGATTAATGCTAGCTTAGTCAACATTAATTACAAGGTACAAGCATATTATTACAGATAAAAAAGCAAATACAATAATCATTTATTTAAATAGGACACAATGACAATGGCATGGACTGTGTTTTACTTTTGTCTCTAGAAACAAGTGCTTCAGATTTTCAGTTCATACACAGAACACTTACAATTCAGCAAAGTCCTATTAAGCTAACGACAAGTATTTAGTACAAGCATTGTCAGTTATCTTGATAAAAGGCCGCATGGCCTGAAACGTCGCTGTGATGCCCAAAAAGGCATTAATAAAGGCTTTTAAAATATAAGAATACTCTATGATGTCGTTTAAAAAGTTTATACTATACAGTATTGCCAATGGAAAGTGGCTATTGCAGAACGTGCACCACTACTACAGAAAGTGAGAATCGAAGTGTCTTCTACTATAGGAAAAGCATACAGTCGTGCTTGGTGTGAGATTTGGTCAATAAGATTGGTGTCATGTGCTGTCCATGTGAGACAAGATACCAACAGTATAATAATGCCCCTATCCTCTGAATAAGCAGGCTAAATCATTTCATCAGCTTGGAGAACTCTACAATATATCCCATAACGTTTCACCTGCAAAATGTGTATGTATTTAGGGTGAGGGTCACAAAATGCTGCTGGTGGGAATACTGGGGCACACCAATGGTATATTTTGCCTGGGGCCACTAGTACCTTAAAGTGACCCTGGGCATGAAACGATTTCAGGACCTTGAATACCATGAACAATGGGGTACTAAACATGGGGTACCATATTACCCAGCACTGCCCTGTTGCCTGAAAGTGCCTATGCAAATTTATTAGGTGATTGTTGACATTTAGTACAGCAGCAATTTCAAAAGGCAATTTCAGCCCTTTGAACAGTTTACTGCAAACATGAGAGTTCACTAGTCAACAAAGGACATGATATTGTCAGTTTTCTTATGCTTATTCATAATTATTACTACTAATTAAATGCAGATCTGTACACATGGGGCTCATTTATCAACACTGGGCAAATTTGCCTATGGGCAGTTACCTATAGCAACCAATCAGTGATTAGCTTTTTAAAGCCAGCTGCAAGGAAAACAATAAATGCAACAATCTGATTGGTTGCCATGGATTACTGCCCATGGGCAAATTTGCCCAGTGTTGATAAATGACCCAAGTTTCTTAGAATGCTCCCCTTTACCCCTTGCAATCTGTGCACAATACACCAATGACTTTCTAACAGCATCAGCAAATATTGGCTAAGGATCTAGGAGCTGTTATTGGAACCATTTGGAAGGCTGTGAACTTGACATCTGTGATGCTTAGCGAAATTCAGATCCAGCCAACCACATTGATACAGTTGTCTCCCTTTGGTTTTATTGTAGCGGTCGTCTGGGGTTAAAAATATGGCGCTGAAAAATTCAGCCATTCACTGAATAAAAGATACATTTTGATGGTTTAGACCAGTGCTGTCCAAATTCCTTGATGCAATGGGGGCCCTTGTTGCAGCAATTAGTTGTTGGAGACTGAACCAAACCAGGGGAAATTATTGATTACCCCACACCTCTGCCTTCTTGCCACTATGGTTGCCACCTTTTCTTAAAACAAATACCGGCCTTCCTATATATTTATCTTTTTTTCCTATTGATAACATTGGGATCAACCATCAAAAATACCGACTAGGCCAGTAAAATACTGGCCAGGTGGCCACCCTACTTGCCACACACATACACAGTAAAGACATTACATTTATGGCTACTGATAATAGTTCAATATCTGTGTTAATAATAATAGTATTCATCATCATCATCATAGATGTTCTTCTGTAGCGGGATCATGTGAATTAACTAGTGGCAAGAACTTGCCATTAGTGTGGATCTTTATACTTAGTTATTCCTTTGGTAGACACCAAAGGATACCTTAGTTGACATGATTCATCATACACGCCTGCTTTGTATCATACTAATAAAGTCCAAGATTTGCAGCACATGCTGGGGAACAAAGTTCTCAATTAAATATATCATTATATTTGACACTATGGCGCCTATTAACTAAAAATAAAATTTGTATTTTTTTCATGTATTGACTTTTTTTTGCTAATAATTCATTTTCTTTCTCTAACGAAATTGATATTTGTGAAGTGTAAAAAACCACAAAAATTTTTTAATTCAAGGGTCTAGCATGTAAAAACAGTCAAGTTCCTATTGAAGTCAATAGGAGCTGCACTAACCCTATTGGACCTTTTTTTTTTAGCCATTTGGAGGTTTTCTGATTTTTATTTTGCTACTGACTTTTTAAGGTTTCTGTATTTTTTTTGCAGATCGTTCAGCATTTCTTTTTTCATTTGTTCGTTTTCTATTTATGGATCTTTTAATAAATTATATAGCATTTGTGGTTTCAGAGAAAATTAGTTTTTTCACAGTTTCAAAAACATCTAAAATCACTAAAACGGGAATGTTCATAAATGGACCTCTAAATAAAGTATAATAATATATGCAGCATTAGCTCTTGTATGTACATATACTGGATATAGAATTAAGTTCTAAAGCTTGAATGCTTAAATGCTTGAATGCTTAAGACGCTTAAATGCAAATTTTTTTTTACAACTTCACTGTTTTTATGTTACTACAGGTATGGAATCCCTTATCCGGAAACCCATTATCTAGAAAGCTCAGAATTGCGGAAAGGCTGTCTGCCATAGACTCCATTATAATGAAATAATCTAAATTTTTAGAAGTGATTTCCTTTTTCTCTGTAATAATAAAACAGTAGCTTATACTTGATCCAAACTAAGGTATAAGTAATCCTTACTGGAAGCAAAACCAGCCTATTGGGTTTATTTAATATTTACATGATTTTCTTGTATGAAGATCCAAATTACAGAAAGATCCATTATCCAGAAAGCCCCTGGTCCCGAGCATTCCGGACAACAGATCCCATACCTGTATACATTGTTTGGAAAATTAAGTTGGAGAATCTATTTTGTCTACAAGGTCATTTCAAATTAATGGATTCACGACCAAGTTATTTCAGGTTTTATATACAATATCTGATTTCCTATGATTCTTATAGATGTATGGTAACATGATAAGAGTGAAATTAAAAAAAAAAGTTTGAATGTCATGAGCAATGGTGTATGTAAACTTTAGGACTCATCTGTGGTCAAAAATAATTTCTATAGAAATATACAAATTTCTTGTTTTTTTCCTGTGACATTATTTGCGGTGTTTAAACTGAGACTTGTATATAAGGGGCCAGTGTTATGTGATTTACATTAAATTTGAATAGACTTTGACTAATCAGACAAATGGAAATAAAGTGGGCAGTGTTCATATCCATATCTTTATAGGAAGGCTGGTTCTCTTTTGTTTATGTTCTCCCTAAATATTTATACAATTTGCTAAAAGCAGTGCTTCTCTCATGGAGACTCAAAGATGATGGGTTTTCTTATGGGGGGAAATATTTCACAATGAGCCAAAACCATTTCAGTGGTATTAGTATAAACTAAATATTTATGAGTTTAATAAGTCATAGAGGTAAACTAGGAAGTGCCTTTTAACCCCAATATTATCTTTATAACCAGGTGATATAGGTCTCCCACCAATCTCACTTCCGACCATGTTATTGTATTTATAATATTTTGCCTTACATATACCTTTATAAACCAAATATGTATTTCATGATCCAGACAATGCTAGTCACATTAGGGATCATTTACTATGTCTGCAGCATTGTGCAAAGTGAAAAAGGGCATGAAAGATATATATTTCTTTTTTCCCTTTTGTCCCACAGTTAAGTCTTTGAACTTCATACCTCCACAGGGTCGGACTTAGGGTTGCCACCTAGCCAGTATTTTACCAGCTTGGCCAGTATTTTTGATGGCTGAGCCCAATGTTAATAATAGGAAAAAAGAGAAATATATAGGAAGGGCCCACCAGGGCTGCTGCTTCAGGGGCCCACACACACCCCCCCAGCCCCCACCACAAAGTCCCTTCTGGCCCCCACAACCCTCCTCTAACCCGCTATTGCATAACCTTTATCCTTCTCACAGCTGTGACTGAAGCCAGCGAGGGGGATCAGAGGCAGCTAGGGTTGCCACCTGGCTAGCATTTAACCGTCCTGGCTGGCACAAATTATGGTTGATCCCAATGTTACTAATAGGGAAAAAATATAAATATATAGGAAGGCCGATATTTTTTCCCAGAGAAGATGGCAACTCTAGGGGCAGCGGTAAAAGCTGGTCTAGGTCAGCATGGCCCATGAGGGCTGGGGGTACCTCCATGAAGGAAGACAGCTCAGAATTTAATTATGTGTCCCCACTCCCCTTCCTTTTGCATATATTCCCCATGACATGCAGTGAGTACAGGATTGTTTTGTACCCGTAGCTCTGCACCTTTTAGCACAAGGTACATGTATGCAGGGATCGAATAGCTTTGTGAAGGTAAACATCAACCAATATTATGGGGCAAATTTACGAAATTCACGTGAAATGATCGAAGTTCGATCGAATTCGATTAAATACCGACCGTACTAATTTTTCGTGAAATCGGATATGCAAATTTGGCCTCTTCGATCATCGAATAGATCGAATAGATCGGATGATCAGATATTTGATAATTCGATCATTCGATGATCGAAGGAATCAAAATTTTAAAGTTATTCGACTGCCTACTTCGCCAGATTTAACCTACCGAATTGTAATCGAAGCCTATGGGAAGTCCTGCTCTAATACCATTCGTACGATCAAAGCGTTCGATCGTTCAAATCGTACTTATTTTTTGGACGGTTTCACTATTTTTTTCGTGAAATTGAACGATCGGTATCGAGAAATCGTATTGCGAGCAAAATGATAGCCTAAAACAATTCAATAAGCATTCCATGGTCGAATGCTTATCGAGTTACGAATTTGGTCGAGCTAATTTTGGGGAATAATAGTAAATTTGCCCCTAAGTGTAATGGCACATGGAAATAAAAAACACAATTCTTCACAGTTCCCGTTACAACATAGGAAGTTTGAGCAAAATGGGGGATGGGGAGTAGGTGGAAGCATACAGTAGACACCAGGACTGTCCCCACCCCCACCCCAATTCTGGATGGGGAGTCAAAATAGGAGCCTGGCATTTCAAGTACATAGAGGCCCAAACAGCACCCCACCAGTAAATTAATAATGACTTTCTAAGGCATCTTCCAGCAGCCTCTCTGGCATTTACTAGAACCCACAGATTGCCAGTCCAGGCTTGCTCCCTCAGTCTGCCAAGATAACAAGGAGAGCAGTGGTGGAGTCACTGGAGAAAAAAGTAGGAACAGAAGCAAAAGAAAAAGAGCAGAATAAAAGGGAGACAGATAATAAGTGCACCCTACTTTTCCCTGGTGGACCAAACATGGCAGTTCAACACTAAAGCAGCAGAACTATTCATCTGCGTTGTAGTAAAAAGAGGTCTTTGGTTCGTTCTCTAGCAAAAATCAACAGTTTACTCTGAGGATAAACAGGAATCATACAAATATTTGTGCTGTTACTGCCCACCTGCATAAATAAAGCCATCATTTCTGATGAGGAAGCCTTATGTTTGTTTCCCTGTACATCCATCAGTTAACATATACAGTATTACTCCTGATAACATAATTACACATTGTTTCCTTTTATTCCTCTAACATTTCCACCACATGTTGAATGAGCACTACTGACTAATACTGTGGTTTCCACATGGTTGAAAAGTTTTAATTAGACTATTTAGGAGCTACTTTTTCTGATTAAACCCAATTCCCGTTACAACATAGGAAGTTTGAGCAATCTCATTTCTGTAATTTGGACTTCACCAGCAAGTTTACTCCAGATTATACGTAGCTGAAAGAATCTTTGCCTTACCCCATTAAAGGCTGTAAAAAACAGTAATGAATGTAATATACAGTAGCATCTCCCCTAGTGTGCTGTGATTAGCGAGAATGTATTTATGTAGATATGGACTAGTATGTATTACTGCCATTTGTGAATGTTTAGATGCCAATACAAAGCTGCCCCTGAAGTGACCCGTGGCTTTACTTATTTGCGGATTCATATCTGAATTGGCATGTACATCTAAAGAAATGTTATGGAAAAGTTATAAATTATAAAAAAGTTATAAACTTGCAGCTTTACCCCAATAATGGTTCCAGATGAGACGTATATTCCTCAGGGGGTGAACCCTTGCAATGGTGTGAAGGCAGGGTGTTGTACAACTGTAACTGTTTGAAGTGCACAATTATTGAGTGTCAATGGTTCTTGAAAAATAACTGAACTGATTGTGCACAGTTCCACATGGGAGAATAGCACAATGATACAGAAGACAACCATGGTGTAGTAGTCAACACACATTCACAATGTAGACTAACTGCCCCTGCCTTATTTACCAGCCATGCAGAACTCAAGCTGCTTTGTTTTTTGATCATTTATGACGATCCCTAAGAAGCCCAGACCACACTGAGCATGTGTATGTAGTCTAGTCTTGCAAAGATGTATAACAAAGTTACAAGATGACAGCCCCCTGTGGCCAACTTTGAAAGCATAATCATTTGTTTGATTAGGCTTGTGGTGCAGTAAGTTCATGTTTATGTTTAGTATACAAAATAAAGCATTTCTAGCCTTATTCTATTTTAGACTTTCTTCGCCCTTTTAAAATTATTTTGTTAGAATGTTTAGACAGCTAACTACAGGTATAGGATCTGTTATCCAAAATGCTGAGGATCTGGGGTCTTTCTGTAATTCTTATCTTCATACCTTAAGTCTACTAGAAAATCATGTAAACATTAAATAAACCCAATAGGCTGGTTTTGCCTCCTATAAGGATTAATTATATTATAATTATAATATATATAAATTTCCTCTTATCGCTCGAAAAATTCAAACGATTTGAACAATCGAGGCGTTTGATCGTACGAATGGTATTCGAGCAGGTGATAGAAAAAAAATCCTATGGGGGGGCTTCCCATAGGCTTCTATTGCAATTCGGTAGGTTCAATCTGGCGAAGTAGGCAGTCGAATAAAATTTTAAAGCTAAAGTACTTCGATCATAGAATGGTCGAATTATCGAATATCTGATCATTCGATACGCTCAAATTTTGCGTATTCGGTGATTGAAGTGGCCAAATTTGCATATTCGAATATCCAATAAAATGGTACGATTGGAATTCGATCGAATTCGATCGAACTTCGATCTATTCACGTGAATTTAGAAAATCTGCCCCATAGTATAATGAATGTATAGTAGTTTTGGTGAAGCCAAACATGATAACAAATGGAAAGTCTTTATATGAGATATACAAGCAAACTAGTCGAACACCTGGTTTTTAATCTTCTAGGCTTTGGGATCATTCATTCAACTGGTAACTAAAGCCATGACCTATGGAACTTCCATTTGAATTGTATTACAAAGAAAGCATTTATACTTTGTACTCAACTAATTACCAGCTTGGCAACCTGAACCTTTAATCTAAACCCATGTTACACAATGCCTTCAAAAATGCCAAGATAAACCATACGACTGATTCTTTGAAATTTCTGTAGAGTTTATAGGCAACAGAGAGTGCTACTGCTGACATATTGTAAAACTGCTTTCACTAAAAAATGCCCAATGTTCCTCTATTTCCCATAGTACTCCAACCTAACAACAAGAATCATAAACAAACTCATAAAAAGAACAATGATTGCTGATTTGTAAAGTGAATTGTTATACTACTGCATCAACAAAGTATGTTGAAGGTATATAATCTTGCATCAGCCAAAGATCAGACCTAACAAGGGGCAGCACTAAGACCTCTCCTTGTACCATGATTAATATTAGTGTGTTACCTTATTCACTTGAGATTTATATGATGGCAGTGGGTCAGTGTCTGCCATCTCTAATGCCTTAAGAAAAAAATTTAAAACCCCCAAAGGATAACAGTATTTTAAAAGCAAATGTCAACCTTCTTTGTCAACGGTAAGGTGAGACAAGCAGATGGAGTTTCTGTGGATCATGTATAGGGCTGCCAGGGCTTGTACATTTTTTGAAGTGTTTAAATAATGTAACCCACTGTATAATATTTTCAGGTAAAAAGGAACAGATTTATCAGTTTAATGATTACATGTTCCAGCTGATCTCATAATGCTTTGGAATAATACATGGGGGCAGGTGAACAAACAATATGTAATGTAATGGAACATTTTTAATGGTTAATGATGATGATTAGTAGAAATTGAGATCATTTCTAAAATGTTGATGGGTCTAGGTCATATTGGGTGCAAATAATGATTTTCTTGCTGTGTCTTGTTTACATTTCCATGATTTCTTGTTCCACTACGCATTCTTTAAAGGAGGGGTTTGTTCCTGTGTTATTCTTACACTGACCTTGATAGAGCTCAGCATAGTGCTGCAGTGGTCAGCATTTCTGCTTTGCAGTGCTGGGGACCGGGGCATGATCCAAACAGAGCAGATTATTTTCTATTCCAGTTTCCAGGGAAAGGCCTTGTCTTGGGAAGTGTAATAAAGTTGGTTTAGGAGTGGGATGCTCTGTTTAGCATGCAGGTGATGGAAATTTTTAATATTGGTAACAAAAACTATGCATTACCAAAAATGGAAATGTCTTTTGTTAAAAGACCAGTGACCTTCATACCCTAATTACCCTGAGATACAAAAAAAAAAAAAGTACTTCTCAAGTAGAGTAAGGAGTGGGAATAGGCAAGCATAGTTAATGGCGGCAAAAAGAAATAATGGCAGAAGAAGAAGAGGGGAGCATGACACTGAGGGAGAAAGTGGAACACAGGTGAAATGCCTGATGGTGGCAAAAAGCACAATGGCAAAATAATTGAAGAACAGGAAAGTACTGAAGAAGCAAGGAAATCAATTCAAGAGAATAGTACAGTAGGGTTGGGAAAAGAGAGAACTTTATATTGGTTGAGGATGAAATAATACGGAGAAAGGAAATTACAAGAGAATGGCACGGGGGGCATAATAATTACTAGATAACTAAATATGATAACCTTTTCTAAATGGAGTCAGAGTTTGCATGTTTTTCCTTTCTTTTCTTTGAATACTGTCAACTTTAGCAACAAATATCATGTTAATCAGCTTCTAATTAACCATAGTATGAATTAATAGGGATCTTAGACTTTAAAATCCTCTGGGGTAGGGAATATTGTGAATGATGAATAATCTCTGTACAAAATCCTCAGAATTCTATATAAACGATAATGCTTCAGTAGAGTTTAAAATATATACCCCTAAAACTCCTATACAAGGAAGCAGAGAGCTGAGGAATTCCAGTGAACCATAGAGAACTCTATTTTCAATTGTTGATGAAAATGCCCCCTATTTCCTTCAACACAAACATGAGCATTGATTTACTATGAACGGAAATATTATAGTAGATTAGTAAACACTGGATGCATGTTTATTTCAAATACTGTAATGATAAATACTCATCTTACTAGCAAATTACTTAATTTGGATTTGAGAATATACTGAGCAAATAGAATTTATTAGTGCATCACGTATGCACAGTCACAGTCCTTCCCACTGAAATGAATACTTATTTATTTGTACCATATGTACCAAATGCATCAATAAAGCATCTTCATCTGATCATCAGTTCAACCCATGCAACTGTGTGAGATACTTCGGTTCTCAGGCTGTCAAGTGAAGATGGAGGGTGAAGTTTAGCAATATCTAGAGGGTCACCAGTTGCTCATCAGTGGATGCTCAGCATAAAGAAGATAAATTAATTATATGAGCTACAATGGTCACTTGATATCTGGCATTATTGCTGCCATTCAAAGAATAAGTAAATAGAACCTGAATCTCCATTGCTTCCTGAACTGAAAGGACTACACCATCAGGCATGTGCGTACTGTAAATACAAAATTCGTATAATTAACTTTTATATTGTTAGCCTTAGGCTTTATTTATACAACAGCTAAGAATCTTGGACGACAATAAAAACCATGTGAATAAAAATGGAACATCGGAATGACTGGTCTGTGACTTAAAAGTGTAGCACCCTGATGGAATCTAGCAATGACTGGTGTTATTCTGGGTAAATTCATGTGTATTCTGAGCCCTGTCCTGCTTGACAATCCCTACCATGTGGAGCCTAGTGTATGTGTACATCACTGTTTGTATTTTCTGCCAGTTCCACATGGATATATTCAGCAGGGATAACATTACTAGTAAAAGCTCACAAAGTGAATGTCTTGTTTTCCTGAGCCATCTCTTATTATCATTGCCTTGTGTCCCATTCCCCCTTGTCTTATTCCAGCCCTCTCTGCTGATAAAGATGACCTTATGCCTTCCAGTGTGTTTTACATCAAAGGTTTCTGGAAGGATCTGACAGTCTGGATGTCAGCGGTGTAAATAAACCATTAATCACATTACCAGGCTATGGAATAAACTCTTCCCAGAGGGTATGACCCCTTTCAGAGTCACTAATATAAAACACATCTTTGCTAATGTGATGGGGATGAGTTGTAATACAGACATTGGGTTTTAAATTAGGGTCTGATTTTGTGCTAGAATAAAGCTTGATTAATAGGTTAAACCAATGAACCACTAAACTATAGAGTGACTCTGAGATCAAGTGTGGTTGCATAAAAACTTCGGATTTTACAACAAGGAACAGTGAATAATGAAAATGCTAATTCTATCCACCAAGAGTATTTTTGATACCACTTGAAGACTGTTAGGAAGAGCCAGCTCAGTAGTTCTGTTTGCCATGAAGCACTACCTGACCCCTCTGGGAAAAGATACATGGCCAAGGTGGTATGGGTATGAGTAAGACATAGTTAATGAGATTGTTTGTGACTGACTGAGCTAAAGGTTGTTGTTGATAGATCTACAGTATCTGCCACTTTGGAGGAATGCAAACCCTGAAGCCCAAGGCTTGAATATGAAGCACTGCTTCTCAGAAGTGTCTCTTGATCTGGAAGTAGTCTGTACTGTTGAACTCAACAGTGATTGTTTCCAGAGACAGAGCTGGAGAGCTGGTAATGCAAATGGCCTTCCCTAGCCAGTGGACAATTGAGAGGGAGACAATATGAATAAATCTATCAGCAAACACTCTGCAGTGTGAATCCTAGCCCCTATATCAGAAGATCACTGTGTGGATATCAGGACTCCAGCTTCACTGAAATCTTAAAGCAAATTCTCTAATTCAAGGAATCATCCCAGAAAACTGGAAAGATAAAATTGAGGTCCTTGTCCTATAGTTGTTGTTGAGCACTGACCTATATCTCAGGCTTACCTAGAGAGAGCAAGACAATAATGTCTAATGATCCAAGGTGCTACACAGTAGTTGTTCAGTACAGGATCAATGATTATTGGTTCAGAAGCTCTCAGTCGTCAGGGGCTACGTCACACTTTAATCAACCCTCCATCCCATTAATGCCAGTAGGAGGCAGGGAGGTTTTAGCTGTTACAGTGGTAAAATAAAAATGATTATAAAATTATCCCAAAACCTAGGCCTTATTTATAATATTTTATGACAGGTCTCTTTCACAATTCTTCTAGCATGTGTGCATCTCTCATATACTTACAGAAAGTCCCCTTGCTCTATTAACTTACTTGAATTGGGCACATGTTGTGGTAGTTGCTAGAAGTAAACATTTGACAAAGTGACAAATAACTACACCCAACCCCTTTGTTTCCTTCAGTGGAAACAGAAAGCTTTGCAGTGCCCAGAGTATGGCAGCTCTTCACTTTGTCTGTGGTGTATTAATGTTTCCTTCACTAATACAAGTCAAAAAGAATTTGCAGTATAATGGAAAATTAGTTTCAGCTTCAAAATATTGTCATATGAGCAACATATTTGACAGTATTTCAGTTGTTTAGACTTCTGTTGGCAATAATGATGACAGCCATAACAATTCAAGTATTTGAGGTATTTAATGTGGCCACAGCTAACATAACAATGGGAATGTTATTTTTCTAATTGTAAATCTGCATTGCAAAGAAAAGGAACTATGCAGAATGCTTTTGCTCTGACTAGAAATCTGCCAAAGTTGCTGGTGCATTTGAGGGCTTTCTGCCTGTCTCATAGGTCATAGAAATCTGAATGTTAGCTCATTCCCTGCCTACTCATCTGCCCTTTTGCAGGAATATATTTGAATACTGGTCTGATAAGGTTCCAATAGTACCTTTGTAGGGGATCTTCCCTTTACTGGACTACAGGATTAGAGTAATTCATAGTGGATAGAGCTTGAGCGCTAATGGTAGACTCAACATGAAGGATGGTTGCTAAACCTATAACAACGTCCACTTTCTTCCCATTTATTAGGAAGCACTTTTACTAATGCAAAATGTTCTAAATGTAATTCAAAATGTTAAGTGCAAAAACACGTTGTTTACCCACAATGTAAGATTTGTTTCCAGATACCATCATAATGGAAAAATAAAATGTATTTTCAGTGTAGGTCCCAACAGAAAAAAAACCTAAAGGGGCTACAACTGATTAATGAGTTTCCAGGTATAAAGCATTGTTGTATATCATGACCAGGTGCAGCCAATGAGCACACAGATACAGGGACTGGTTAAAGTCAGGTCATAAGATGACTTGAGAAATCCCAAGAGAAGCCTCACTAGAAACTAAAAAACAGATGTGTCCATAACCTTCCCATAAATATTAGTGGGTCAGTATTTACAAACGTCAGCTATATGGGACATTTAATGGTGTGTGATCCATATCTGAGATAAATGTCTGGCTGGTTTTCCAGATTATATTTTACTTTACTGGTGACACAGATCTCTGAACAAATAAATGTAAAAGGAAAAATGAACAATCCATCTAAATTTTTGCATGGTGTCCTGTACATTTATTTTCAACCCAAGGATCCAAATTCACCTTCTTGGCCTTTACTTCTTGCTGTTCTGACTCGCCCTAATGGAACAGAACCATGTATGGGGGCACAGCGTGTACAAGTGTACCGGGCCTGGGCCTGAACAGGCCCGGATTTGTGGAAAGGCCACATAGGCCCGGGCCTAGGGTGACAGGATTTTAGGGGGCGGCATGCTGCCCAGCCACACCTACATTGGTTCAGAAAGACTGGGGATATGCTGGAGATATGATAGTCTTTTAAATTTACCATGCATCAATCCCCATTGCTCCGATCCTGATAATGAAAATTTGCAAATAAAGGACAGAGTATGGGGGCGACGAACGGCAGTGGGCCTAGGGGCAACCACCATGTAAATCCGGCCCTGGGCCTGAAGGGGGGCCTCGCAGTGCTTCACTTTTCGAAAGAGCTGGGCCCCCCTTGACAGCGCCGAAGACGCGCCGCAAAATGCAGACATGCCGAACAGCCAAAGTCCTGAAGGGACAAAAAGACCCGAACACCAATATGGGTTTTTTTTTTTTAAATCCCCCGAACACCAATGTATTATTTTAATACTCTATAGGCCCCTGCTACCAATGTTTTATTTAAAAATATTCTCTGGGGCCCCAAGTTTTTTGTAATTTGTAAAATGGACCCTGTCACCAATAATTCTTTTTTAAAAAAACTTTTATGGGGGCCCTGGCACCAATGTTTTTTTTAACTTGTAGGGCGGCCCTGACCACCAATTTTTTTTTTTAAAAAGGGGGGGACCCTGGCACCAAAGTTTTAAGAGGGAACATCAGGGCCCTGCCCACCCCAGCACCCAAGCCCCACACAGACCCCACCCACTCCACACACCACAGTCGACCACACACAAGTTATAAAAAGCTATTGATGGTCAGGGCCCCCTTATAAGTTAAACAAAACTGTGGTTCCAGGGCCCACCATAAAAGTTTTTTTTTTTTTTTTTAAATTGGTGGTCAGGTGGTGACCAGGGCCCCATTACAAGTAAAAAAAAAATTGGGGCCCCAAAGAATATTTTTTAAAAAAAAGCCTTAGCACCAGGGCCCCCCTTACAAGTAAAAAAAAATAATTGAGGCCCCAGAGAATATTTAAAAAAAAAAAAAACATTCATGGCAGGGGCCTATAGAGTATTAAAATAATACATTTTTAAACATCCCACATTGGCGTTCAGTAGAATTGAACTTGTGGCTTTAGGACTTCAACTTCACGTACTTTCATGACTTCGGGACTTTTCGTCGATTTTAACTGTGGTGTGGAGCGGGTGTGATCTGGGGTGGAGCTTGGGGGCAGAATTGTTTTGATTTGTAATGGTGGCCATGATGGCCCCTTGTATGATATCCATCTGTTTTACAATTACATCTGTATCCTGGTGCCCTAAACTATATTGCAGACAGCAAGGAACAGTACAAGGAATTTGAGAGTGATCTTCTTCCTCGCTGACACATGCAACAGAGCGAAAAAGATGTTTTTTAAGTCCTGCAATGCATTTTTCTGTAATAATAAGATTATGTAAACGCTGCTTTCAATAGCAATTACATTTACAAATAACTTCTAAAGCACAAACAATTTTTAGTACATTCATTTTGGAAAGTTGCTGATAAATGTGTTTTCTTTCATTAGGCAAAAAAGTCATTTTTTTTTTGGGTTGACATGTCCTTTAATATCTGCTTGTTACTTTTTAAACAATGTTGCCAAAGTCTTAGTTCCCCAGCAAAGACAGGTGTGTTAATCAGCTGCCTTGTCTTACATTGTATTAACAGTCTGATCCACCAGTGCAGAGAACAGAAAGGGACAGACAAACACTCGTAATACATGTAGAAATAACTGAAAAACCATAGGAAATCTGTAACAAATGTATATAGCAAAGTTATTCAGAACTACGTTCTCTTCTATTTGGAAATGTTTTATTTTGGGGTTCAATTGCTATTGCAGATGGAAATAAAAGACGTGTTATTTGAAGAAGCCTAGGATCAGAAAAATGTGATGGTAAGACTGGTGTCTGATAAAGCTGACGTCACTGTGAGAATCAACTTTGGCTTTTGGGAACTTGTTTCCCACAAGTCCCTATTGCCAAGTATTTTGGCAGTAGGGGATTTCTTACTGTTCCTTCACACAATGTTGGGTTACTACACATTCCACTGGACATCTGATTCATTATGAGATCACTGAAACATTCCCATTGTGCTCTGACTAGTGATGGGCAAATTGGCTGTGTTTCGCTGAATTTTTCACAAATGTCTACAGAAATTCGTGAAACGGCGGAAAATTCACAAAACACCGCTCTGTCTCGTTTTGGATGTGTCTGTTTTTGGATGCGTGCGTCCGTTTGTTGACGCTGGCGAATTTTCGCCGGTGTTTCAAGAATTTGCAGCAAATTCAGCGCAGGCAAAAAATTCGCCCATCACTAGCTATGACTTCTATTGCTGTGAATGGAAGATGAGTGGCAGGAATTTTTCATTGTATAATATTATGTCACCGTCAATGTGAAAACAGTATTAGATACCATTCATGTGCTTGGCCTTAAAATGGACCTTTATATTCCCGAGTTTGGAAACATTTCTGCTAATATCTATGCACTGCATGTCCGATTGTGGATGATACAAAGAACCACTATAACTATGCACTCCACCTTTTTATTGTGTTATGAGTTAATATTCGTTACAATTCAAATAAAAGAAAGGAACTCTAATAAAAAAAAAAAAAATGATGAAAGCAGCCTTCCATTAATACCACCCCTTTATTCCTTAATACCATGACAATGTTCTTTAGGGCCAGAATACTTTATTGCTTCCAGCTCTCCTGTCACTTCCTTCTCTGATCAATGACTTCCTCCAAGCAGCTCTGTTTCATGGCTCCACATTATAAAGCACTTTCATTAGGCTAATAAAGGCTCTAACAGACAGGGGTAATATATGAATAAGTAGTCAAATAGCTCGAGAGATAAAATAGGAAGAGTCTATTTTTAAAGTGACAAAAAAATCATAATATATATTAGTTATCAGGGTGAACATTTCATTGGAACAGTAACAAATAAAAAAAAACACAGAAATACAAAAGTGATACATTGGAAGAGTAACATTTGACTTAAATCTAATGACTTTTATAGGATATCAGTTGCATTAACAAACAGTGTTAAATAGGAAAATTTTATTTTTTTGTAAAATTTTGTCAACAATTTGTAAAGGTATAGAATCCAGTATCCGGTCATCCAGGGCTGTGCCGTGCCGCACTGGTGCCCTAGGTAAGCCGGCCTGTGCATGCACAATGTGGCGCTCGCATGGGCATGCGAGAATTGGCGCTTGCGCTCATGCGTGGGGGCGAAAAGGGAAATAGAATGCATAGAGCGTCAGACCGGACTGGGGGTAAGTGACAGAGGAGGTATGTGCCTGGTGCCCCTCAGCTTTGCTCCCTAGGCACATGCCTACTCTTCCTACCCCTTGGCCCAGCCCTGAGGCCATCTCCCATACACTCCATTTTATCCATATAATCCAAATTTCTAAATTTCCTTTTTCTTTGTAATAATGAAATAGTACCTTGTGCCTGATCCAAACTAAGATATAATTAATCCTTATTGGAAGCAAAACCAGCCCGTTAATGAGGATGAAATTAATTATTACTATGACTGAAGATAATCCTTTATCCGGCAAATCCCAGGTCCCAAACATTCGGAATTCTGGATGTCCCATACCTGCACAAAGCAAACCAATAGTATTGTTGTGCCACCAAAATGGATTTGTACAGCTTACATATCAAATACCCAGGTACTGCCTTATTTTTAAAGAAAATAGGGAGATACATTTTATCTGACAAACACACCCTGATTTGTAATGCATACACACAGGAACTGACAAATGATCAGCTATGTATTGTGTTTCTGTATTAAAAGAATAATGAAGTGAATTCAGCCATTCAGTACTAATTAAAATAAACAGTGCTGACCACTCACATTGTACAAATGTATCAGCGTAGTTTAGTTTTGGCTGGTTTGGCTTTTGAGCCTTTCTTAAAGCTGGAAAGGTGGATCACCATAAAAGTCTACTTGATTAGTTTCCCACGCTTCTCCTTTCTCCCTTTTGACTGCCTCGCCATTGCCGATTCTTCTTTAAATGTTAAGAAATGGAAACAGGAAATTAATGTTGTAAATTTGAAGAGAGGCACCAAAGGCACCTGTCCTCCGTCAAATCATTCATCTTCAGGACGTTTCAATGAAATGCCCCAGGCACAAACCTAGCCATGTATTGTGTAGTTGTCTGTCCAGTGTGAGGAGACCATTGCTATTTCTGAATACTTTCATGGACACATAATGTATAATGGAATAATGTTTAATGAAATCATTCCTTAACTCTATGAGGCACTTTTATCAAGGGTCAAATTTCGAATTAAAGGACCAGTACAAAAATTTTTTTTATTACAAAATTTGTTAGTGTAGAACAAAAAAAAACAAAAAACAACACAGAGACATATTAAACTTTTAAATCGCTAAGTCTTTATTAAGAAATAACTTACAGAAACTCCGCTTGCGCTCCTCTTCAGAAAAGGCGATCCGGTGATCCATCATGCGGCGCTCGATTTCTCCTCCCTGCTTTCATTATAGGAGATAGCCAGGGAGGAGAAATCAAGCACCACACGATGGATCGTTGCTCTGTCACCTTTTCTAAAGAGGAGCGCAGGCGGAGTTTCGGTAAGTTATTTCTTAATAAAATAGGTCTCTGTGGTTTTTTTTCGTTGTACACTAATTAATGTTTTAATAAAAAAATGTTACTGATCCTTTAATGAAAGTTTTTTTTAAAAAAACTCCCTTAACTCCCTTAATTTGAAATTCGACTTAGGGAAATTTGTTAATAAAATCGAATTGTAAAAACTTGACCCAACCAGAAAACTCGTATTCGATTAAACTCGATTCAGGTTTTTTCGCCAATAAATAATTGAGTGTCAGGAAGGCTGCAAACATCTCCAAATTGATCCCTGGACCATTGACTTATACAGCAAATGTCAGGTTTTAGGTGGCGAATAGTCAAATTTGGATTCTTAAAGAGCAAGAGTATGATAAACTCGAGTCGAGTTTGGATAATTCCCTAGTGGAAATTGACAGTTTTGACCATAAAAAAGTTGACAATTTGAATTTCCAATTTGACCCTTAATGGGATACTGTCATGGGCAAAAAGATTCTTTTCAAAACGCATCAGTTAATAGTGCTGCTCCAGAAGAATTCTGCACTGAAATCCATTTCTCAAAAGAGCAAACAGATTGTTTTATATTTCATTCTGAAATCTGACATTTAGGCTGGACATATTGTCAATTTTCCAGCTGCCCCAAGTCAAGTGACTTGTGCTCTGATACAATTCAGTCATTCTTTACTGCTGTACTGCAAGTTGGAGTGATATCACCCCTCCCTTTTCACCCCAGCGGCCTAACAACAGAACAATGGGAAGGTAACCAGATAACAGCTCCCTAACACAAGATAACAGCTGGTAGATCTAAGAACAGCACTCAATAGTTAAAACCCATGTCCCGTTGTTACATTGGGAAGGAAAAACAACAGCCTGCCAGAAAGCAGTTCCCTCCTAAAGTGCTGGCACAAGTCACATGACCAGGGGCAGCTGGGAAATTGACCATATGTCTAGCCCCATGTCAGATTCCAAAATTGAACATAAAAACATCTTTTTTCTCTTTTGAGAAATGGATTTCAGTGAAGAATTCTGCTTGAGTAGCACTATTAACTGATGTCTTTTGAAAAAAACATGACACTATCCCAGGGGGGCCAGGACATATAGGCGCCCCATAATTCATTTACAATTTCAATAAATGCTGGTAACACAGATCAAACCCTATATATTTTGGGGCCCTAAAAATAAATTGCTGTGGGGTCCAGTAATATCTAGTTATACTATCCATCTATCTATCTATCTATCTATCTATCTATCTATCTATCATCTATCTATCTATCTATATGAGTGTGTGTTTTATTTGTGCCTGCAAAGTAGACATATTAAAACAGAGAGTATGTATTGTGTTCATGCATACATAAGGGTATGTGTTCCTTCATTCATAAAAACATGGAACTGCAACAGTACAGGCATTTAGGTAAGAAAAGTAATTCCCTCATACTGATCTTCATACATTGCCTCAAAATATCGTAGGATAGTATAGTGTCAAGAAAGTCTTAGTCTAGGTCTACACAAGGAGATTCGGGGAGATTAGTCCCCAGCGATAAATCGCCTCTTCTTTTGGGCGACTAAACTCCCCGAACCATTTCCCCTGTCTTGTGCCGGCTAAAATTAAAATCACCTGCGGCGATTTGTTTTCTGAAATCGCCCAAAGTTTCTTTGTGAGGCAACTTCGGGCGATTTCTGAAAACAAAGATCTGCGTGCGAATTGCCATAGGTGATTTTCATTTTAGGCAGTGCATGACAGGGGGAAGTGGTTCGGGGAGATTAGTCGCCCAAAGAAGAGGCGATTTGTCGCTGGGGCAACAAATCTCCATGAATCTCCTCGTGTAGACCTAGCCTTACAATGTTGTTTTCATGTTATTGGTCAACCTCTTTGAAATAAAAAATAACAAAATGGTATAAAGGTGATACCTTCATTGGCTAACTAATATAATCATAGCAAGCTTTCAGAACATTTTAGTTCCTTTTTCAAGCTGATTACAATGAAGCTGTGGTGTTCTCTGAATGTTCTGAAAGCTTGCTATGATTTTATTAGTTAGCCAATAGAGGTATCACCTTTATACCATTTTGTTATTTTTTATTTCAAAAAGGTTGACCAATAATATTTTTACTGGCTAACACGGTACAGCAACTTTACCTGCAATTACAGTGCTGTTTCCAGTGAGGTGAGGGATTTGGTTGGGGGCTTTGTTCTACTTGTTGGACCACTTTGTGAATGTATTCAGGACTTGTTTTGCCTGGAAATCTGCATGAAAGTTCTGTGTCATTATGGGCACAGAGGGAATATTTCAGTCTCACTCTCTCTCTCCCAGGTCAAGACAAAAGGCCACAACCACTTCTGACAGCTGCCAGTGGTGTGCAAGCATTATAAATATCCTTATTACAATATACAATGGGATTAACTGAAAAGATTGAAACCAATTCATAACTTCATCTCCCCCACAGTTAGTCTTAAGTGTCCAGGAGGTTGAATGAACCCTGCATTCATTTGTGCTATATTTATTTATTTTTTATTTTTAATGATAAAGGTTTCAGCTGAAAATTTGGGCAGAATATTTATTGGTCTCCTACTGAATATAATGCACACTGCTGTGGTAAGACAACATAAATGGCTGGATATACATTTCCAAGATGGTCAAGCTGAAAAACTGAATAGTTTTATGGATATTTCATGCTTTATTCTGAACAAGGTTCTAGGGTGGATTAAATATCTATATTGCATCTGCTGCTAATCTTCTGTCTTTTATGTTGCATTAAATAGAAGACTTCATGAATTCTAGTGGCACAGTTTTTATCGTATTTCATTGTTTGCAAATGTAGAACTCATTTGCGTCGAATTTTGTAAATGAAAATGCACAGAGCAATAGACAGAAATGCTCCTTCTACTTCAGATCTTTCCCTAGTTAGCCAACATGAATAAGGAAAAAAACATGGTAGAAAAAAAACACATGTTAAAGCTCAGATGTGGTCAAGATGGTAAAAAAAATAAAAGGTTTCTATTTACGTCCAGAAAATGTGGCAGATAAAAGGCATTCTCATGACTGGAGGGGATAACAGGAGGAGATAGGTCCTTGTAAGGGGAGCTTGTTAACTGTTGGGAGCCTACTAATGGTATTATGGATGGGTGTATGTGAGGGTCCCTGTAACTTAATCCCACCTTGTCACTTTCCCTCTACTATTTTAGCCCTTTCATGTGCTGTTTTTCTTTCAGTTCTTCCAGTAGCAGGAAATTGTGATGTTCTCCTCTCTAGACCACAGGGGGTTCAGCAGCACTTGGATCCTTGAGTTGCTCATGTGACTAAAGCTGGCCATAGACGTAAAGATTTTTGAAAGATCCAATTGTTATCGTGAGACCACGTTTGTCTCAAAATGATCGTTTAAATACCTGATGTGTCCATCAACTAAAAAGACCATTTCAGGCGATATTGCCAGCAAAACTGAAGGATCGCAGCCTGCTTGCCCTGCAAACATAGGTAGATTGTATGGGGACCGATAAAGATTTTCTAACCTGGCCGATCAATCATCAGACCAATGTCAGACGAAAAATCGTAAGATGAACGATCGTTTGTATCCCACTAACCGCACGATAATTTGACAGATTGGTCGGACTTCCCTAAGATCGGTCGTTCGGCAGGGAAAGATTGTTGCGTCTATGGGGAGCTTAAGGCATCTGTAATTTAGAAATATACCTACTCTTTACCTAGAGTTTAAGGGTTTGGTATGAAAGGCATCTATAAACTTGGGGGGGTTCCCTGGCCAAAGAATAACCATGGCAAAATTAAAAAGTAAAGGTTTTGATATTGTGCAATATGGTGTTGGATTGTGTAATAACTAGGGGTGAGTAAACTTTTTCACCCAGTACAGTTTCATGGGGAAATCCACAGTTTTGTTAACAATTAAATATGTGCCATGTAGTCTTTTATGCCAGAAAGAAAAATGCGGGTGGAATTATTATCCACCCCTTGCCTTCCACATCAACCAATGATCTCCCTCCCCAGTCTAAGGGACTTGGTTTGGGTTTGGAAGAAATTGGCAACATGGGGGCCTTTTTTCTATGAAGAATAACTAATATAGTAAAGCTTCTCTAGCAAGTTAGCTATAATTCCTTAACAGCAATGTAATTTCCTCCTCCAATTGACTCCAATGCATTTTGGTGATATTTCACTACTTAAGTTAAATGCCACAGGTTCACTCATCACTAGTAATAATTGATATTTTCAACCTCAGACTTCAGGCCAGGCCTGAAACAATAATGATAAGTTGGTCACCATGTATAACTTTCAGCCATGCAACATCAAACACCTTCACCTTATATTTTCTTCCATTTGATTGACTTTATTTGTATTGTGTTGACATATTCCAACAAAAAAATATTTCCTTTCGCACTTTTCAATAAAAATAAATTATATCTTTTTTAAGTTATAGTTCTGGAGCTAGATCTCTGTCTCAACAAGTTCCCTTTTAACAATAAAGCAAAGCTAACCTGTATATGTCGTGAATCATGCAGTGCAGGGCAGAATCACTCTCTACAAAGCAATAACTAGATGTTACTACTCAACACAGAAAAATAAATTGAGGGGCCCCCAAAATCTCCAGAGTTTGTCCTGTTTTGCCAATATATATTAAAATGACTCTTTAATTAGGGCCTCATGGGGCCCCTATACCTCCTGGGCCCCCCTGCAGCCTCAGGGTCTGCTTCCTCTGCACAGTGTTGGACTGGCCCACCGGAATACCAGGAAAAGTCCCGGTGGGCCAAGGTGTCAGTGGGCCCTCATGCTGCTAAACTTTTGGCCTATTTCATGTTCATTCCCAATTTCTATGAGAACAAAGAGGCTAAATAGATGGAATAATTGATTATAGTATGTAAAGAAAACAAACTATGAGAATAGAGGTTGATTGAGGAGATGAAGAATATTAGTACTGAGAGTGGCCCCTGGTCTAAGGTTTTTGGGTGGGCCCCTGGTGTCCCAGACCGACACTGCCTCTGCAGTTACGCCTCTGCTACAAGGTACCAAAGAAAACAATCTAATCTCTCATGAAATATGACAGTGACTATGAGAACTGTACTGATAACACCGTCTCTCATTCATTACACCAACACCATCTATAGGCAAATAAAAACCCTGTTTGCTTTCACCTTAACATCTCTAACAGTGTTAATCGTAATTTACAAACAACATACAAATGAGGTGCGTGACAGGGTTAATCAGTTCTGCAAAAGCAAACTACACCTACAGTGAGTCTGGACCTGCCTGGCTTTAGAACTGTTCTGGTGCTTCCATGTATTGTGCGAATCTCTGAGCAGGATTTCTGACCAGTCTGTGAATTGTCATGGAGGCACCCATAAGAACTTACATAAAATAAACGCTAAGCTGAGAATGTAATTCTATCAAAGTAAGCTGTTTTTGATCTAAAAATAAATGTGCTAAAATACTTACGTACAATCAGCACATAATACGTCCTCTTTATTGAAGTCTGGATAAATAAAAAGAACCAGACTGCTTAATAAAAGCAGAGTAAGCAAAGTATTCTAGATGACTAGAATACCACGGCTAGAAGGAGATGTCATATAAATACCATAAAATCCCAGTGCAAGCAGAAAAAATGGCTGAATTAGAGTGAATCAATTCATTGGATACGGTGCATGTAAATACTATTAAGAATTTGAAGCGGCACTTATAATTCCAAGTAATAATTTCCTTCATACCCATCTTTCATGCCCTATTATATGTGTCCATTTAAATCTGTATACCTACAAACAGAACCTAGAAATGTTCCCCACTCTGTATACCTGCAGAAAAAAAAACAGAATTGTTCCCCACTTCGTATGCACAAATGTTTCCCACTACCCGAACGAACCCAAAAATGTGCCCATCTGTGGGTATTTAGTGATAGAACCCAGAGACTGAAAGAATCTAAGAATTTATCCAACTATACATTGTTACAGGAATAACCTAAGTATGTGTTCAGCTGTTTGCATTTAGTGACAGAACCCATAAATGTGTCAGTCTGAGTATTTACTGAAAGAACACAGAAATATATGCAACTGTGACCATTTAAGAGTTTGGTGTTCACAAAATGATTTTTATTTGTTATTTCTCATGGTAGTCACGGCCTGTAACCAATTATTTTTCCAGTAGCCTTCCATTCATTATCATTAATTAATAGAGTATCACGTTACACAGAGTAGAGTATAACTATATGTGCTTTACTTATTCCCGTTTATCTAAGAATCTATTGTGATTTATTAATCCACATTCTCAAACATTTTCATTAGCATTCCTTCCTTTAAATTGTAGAAAAAGTACTTTTCTAGTATTTGATTTTCGGACTTACAGGAAGCGCAATACTGCAGGCTTTGTTCTGAATTAGAACATATGATGCAAATACTTGAATGTGTGTTACACTAGAATAACATTACATGGTGTTTTTCACTCCCATTTAGCATTGAACTCGCAGCAACAGAAAATACATTTGTGCTTCAGAGGAGCTCATTTAACTGCAGAAGAATATCAGATTGGCTGGCTTCCTGCAGTTCCCTTCCAGTATCAACAATAGAAAAGATATTTCTTCTGCTAACAGATGAGAGCTTTGGTGACTGCAAACATGCATGTGCCCACGCACACACAAGTGTACCCTTTTAGTTTTAGTTTTGGACTAGATTTGCTGCCCTTTAAATTATTATCAGTAGACATAAAACAGGGACGTTATAGCTAATTTAGAAATGAGCAAGTACAAACCACTCTTCACAAAGGTACTTACATGCACCCATACATGGTACTCCTAATAATCTTGTGGTCATCACCAGAACACATGTTCAGCCTGCTCTGATGAATAGCACGCATGGACACATTGGAACCCTGGAATTAACAACAATCTTGGCATGCCAGTAATTGCAGAGTCCCTCTAGCAGGTTGTTCCAAACACAACTGACTTCTGCCCATTTGTCTGCAAATTAATGCTGTTACTAAGGCCAGGGCCATATGGTGGGGTTTTTGAGCTAATGTAGATAGCGTCAAACTGGGGAGCCACCCCCATGGGCTCCCCGCTCCTTACACCCCCTTACCCCCAACATACCTTCTTATTTCTTCATGCAGCTACGATCATGGTGAGTGGGGCAGGGAGTAATATCTCAGGTGGCTGTGGGGAGCGTGTCTGGGTCATCTGGGCCCACGAGGGCTTGGGACACTGTTTTTTTCCCTGTGTCTTTCTGGTCCTGTCTGTCCCTGTAGATACACCAGAGGAGACAATGTCAATCACTGCTTTTCACCCATCAAGGAACTGGGGTGTCCAGTGCCCACCGGGGTCCCCACCCCCTCAGGCCCCTGTCCCCCATCCCAGGAATCAGCTGATGCTGCAACCCAGCACACCTGCATACCTTACATATTTCTGTTGCAGGTGCAATTGGTGAATTGTCAAGGGGTAGTGGCAATAGTTATAGTTAGGCAATAGTTATAGTTAGGCAATAGTTAGGATAGGGCTGTTTTGATGGGGTCCATGACGGTTGGGGTTAGGGCTGCCACCTGGCTGGTTTTCTACCGGCCTGACCGGTATTTTTGATGGCTGATCCCAATGTTATTAATGGGAAAAAAGATAAATATATAGGAAGGCCGGCATTTTTTTAAAGAAAAGGTGGCAACCCCAGTTGGGGTCTGCTTGTTTTTTCCCCTTTGTCCCACTGGCTTTCATCCAAGTGTCTGCAACTGCACTAACAGGCACAGAATCACATCTAGGGTTGCCACCTTTTCTTGAAAAAAAAAAAATATTAAGAACATTGGGATCAACCAATGGCCGGTCCAGGTGGCAACCCTAATCACATCCCATGTGTGCACTGCCGGTCTGATGCCTAAAGACATGAGACAGAACACAGCTAGGATAACGTATCTAATACTGTACCCCTGGCCTTGTAAGACTTGTACTGTGTCAGCCTTAGTACTGAATATATTCTGTATGAAGAGATTTCAATTTTAATTCTTAATTTTTGCAAGCTTGCATTTTCTGAACATATACTGTATGTATATCACTTTGCCAATAAGTGTTTTTTTTGTATTAGCTGTCTCTGCTGTCACAATGTTACCTCTCAATTTAGGAAATGAAAAAAACTAAAGATTAAATCAACTGCAACTATAACTAACATTTTTTTTTGTTTGCTTCATCCCAAATGACAGACTATGCCCTTGGACCACCTGACCTTGCACATAACTGTCTTGGGGATTATGAAGCTGTAGGAAAGCTATGGAATGTTTTCAATCAGTGAACAATGGAGGCTTAAGGTGGCCATACACTATAAGAGCCTCTCGTTTGGCAAGGTCGTCAAATGAGCGGATCTTTCCCTGATATGTCCACTAACGGTAGGAGCGATATCGGATTAAACAAATCAGTAGTGATATAATCATTCACATCTTATTATTTCCCAACCCATGTTACTGTGTACTTAGTTCAGCAAGTTAAGGGTTAAACTTGCTGTTTACTAATAGACATGTGTGTCTGTAGGTACTAAAATAGCCATTGTTTAATCACAAGTGTTTCACCTGTTATTGGCGCATGTTTTACTGTCTGTTCCATTATTCAGCTGCCCTTAAATCTGCCACTGTCAGTTACAATTTAGCACATTTTTGGGGAATTGTTTGTGTGAGGTCTAAATATAAGCGGGTTTCTTTAGTCAACTGTTGTTACTTTTCAGAGTGATCCAGCGCAAAATATCTGTTGACCTTTTGAAAATTATGCCTCGTGATCTTTTTTCTTTTTGTCACAGTAATGTCACTGCTTTAAAGAAAATGAACCCCAACTGTGGAACTAACCCCCCCCCGAGGGTCAAAAAGCAGTGCATTTGGGGAGCAACCAGAACAGTCACAAGAACAGTCACTTAGAATATTACAAGAAATTGCAAGAAATTGGACGATACAAAAGTATATGTTTGCTCTTAGGGGAAAATCTGGTGTAATATGCATTGTGATAAGGTCAGTATTTATGAAACTTTTTCCCCTTTAACACCACGTTTTATACAAGACTTTACGCACATCATTGCACAGTTTTTGGAAAATGGTGCACTGTTGCTTACTTTAAAGTGATTATATAAATTGTATTGTGATATCACATTACATAGCTGTACAAATAACCCCTTAGCACACATTTATAATATCTGAACATAGACATGGGAGGCATTAAATAATAATAAAGTCACAAAAATAGAGGAGGGTGGCCTGGAAATTGTGGAGGGGGTGATGCTGAAGGACAACTGGTTGGACATCATGGCAAATATACTGAAAAGATCTCCCAATGTTCTGGTGTCCAGGAAAGAGTCCCTACTGAATTATAGACTAAATTGTAAACTAAACTGAGTTTGCATTTAGACAGCAGGTACAACTGTACCAATTAGATAACAGTATCATTTATCACAGATATGTTCATTCCAATGATGTTAAACAAAGGGGGAAAGGATGTGCACAATGCAATTCAGTCTAGACATCCATGTTTCACCTAATACAGTCTGGGCAGTTTTCCCACACATTTCCTATTGTTTATGTCATCTTCAGCTAAAGAAATAGGAAAGCTGTTTGGTCAGATGGAGGATCCCACCGGTTCCCGTGCCTGAGTATACATGGTTCGCAGAACTATCCAATGGCACGGGGTTTGCCCTGCACACAAAGTGCTCTGTGCTGCCAGTTTGTTTATGCAATGGGCCTATGAGGTGTATGTGAAATTCCCCTGGTGCTCATTTATGTCAAACAGGACATCAGAAATACAGCAGGGGTTTCTTCTCTGCAATGTCAAGGAACAGGCAATAGAATTGTCTATAACAAAGTAGTATATTTATTCCTCGGTTGCTTACAACATGCCAATTTGTAATTGCTCAGGCCTGCACTAAAGAGCATGGGAATGCAGACTGCATTTTTACATAATAGTTGAGGCTGACTAAATACACTTTGCTCATCATATAATTCCAACGGGATGATCTAGAGAAAAAGCTGAAAAATCCAATCTAAAACTAGAAACAAAAAAAAAAAAGAAAACAACAACAAACTCCATAGTGGAAGTCGGACAAGGCAGTGTATCAGCATTGTATTATAATCAATTGTACCCAGGTAGGGTTGCCACCTGGCCGGAATTTTACTGGCCTGGCCGGTATTTTTGATGGCTGACCCCAATGTTATTAATAGGAAAAAAAGATAAATATATAGGAAGGCCGGTATTGTTTTCAAGAAAAGGTGGCAACCCTATACCCAGGTGAATGTCTAATTGGGTTTGCTGTGCAGTCCAGTTTTATGTGATCCACCTTATGCCACTGCAAGCAAAGTGATTTTATTCTGCCCTCAGGTCTGTGCCACAACAGTGCTAAAATGCAAAATCAGAGACCAATATCTCTTCTGTCTTCATGAAGCCTCGGGCTGCAGCAGTAGTCTGTTCACTTGCTAAATAATAGACATCCAAACCTTTCTTAAAGCTATTTGTGTTAGATGAGAACTGGCAGGAAATCACAGGCACAGACACACAGACTGGGTCACAGTCTGTCCTTGTTAAAAATGAAGAATCACATATTAAAAATGTTATAATTAATGCTACACATGTTCATTATTTACAGGCAATGTGTACCTGTATGTTAGCCACCCACCCACTTAGACTGTAAGCTCTATGGAGCAGGGACCTCCTTCCTACTGTGTCTCTTACTACATAGTACTTATGCTCTGAATTCTTTTTTTTTTTTTTAAAGCTTTTATTTTTGCATTTAACAAAAACACAAACACAAATTATACATGTTAAAGAGGACAATAAAATAAAATAAAATAAAGAATAAAGGGGGTGGGGAGGGGGAATTTGGTGGTTGGGCCACCCGCTGGGCAGACCAGAAGATATCTTATGCTTAAAGAGTTAGTCCATGTCTGTGTTGGTGTCTTGACATGAGGTCCAAGGGTCCCAAATTTTAGCAAATTTCTCTGGGCAACCCCTACTCAGGTAGGTCAGCCTGTACATAGGAAGAGCCTCATTAACCAATTTTTTCCACAGCGGTACCGTAGGGGGGTCTCGGAGCTTCCACTTTAGTGCAATGACTTTCCGTGCATAAAAAAGTAGTA
Source organism: Xenopus borealis (assembly GCA_024363595.1). Taxonomy (NCBI): domain Eukaryota; kingdom Metazoa; phylum Chordata; class Amphibia; order Anura; family Pipidae; genus Xenopus; species Xenopus borealis. The sequence goes on from CM044431.1 coordinate 38,762,299, forward strand.
AACGAAACAATTGTCGTGTAGCTTGTTGCGGTATTATATGGTCTAAATGACCTAGTAGATAAATTTCCGGCACCAGAACTGGAGGAAAATCCAGGTAAGCTTGTAAGTATGTGGCCAGGTTCTTCCAGTAAGTATTGATAACCGTACAGGACCAAAAAGCATGCATGAAGGTACCTGGCTCCAGACCACACTTGTAGCACAGATTATCTGGGATCAGTCTCATGTGAAACAACAGTACCGGGGTATAATACAATCTATGGATCATTTTATACTGTATGAGCTTATCCCCACTACTAATCACCGTGGAGTCAAAGGTCGTTGTGATATCATCCCAATCATCCAACTCCAAGTTAGGGATATCTTGGGCCCATTTATTATAACATTTTTCATACGGATTACCTCTTTGGGCATTTAACATATTATATACATTAGACAATCGCTTCTTCCTTTCAGGTACCTTGAGCAAAGCTTCCAAGGCTGGTGTTTCCAGTAGAGGTGCACTAGGAAATTGGGCATTCAGAGCATGTCGAACCTGTAGGTATCTGTAAAACATGGTACGTGGTAATTGGAATTCTTGGGACAAGTCAGTAAATGACTTAAGTATCTGGTTGTGATATAGCTGACCCAGATATTTAATGTTATGAGTCGCCCATATTTGCGGGTCTGGTATCGTTCTTAACTGTGGCAGGGATGGGTTCAGCCACAGCGGCGTATTGGGTGATATTTGTTGGGTGGCGGGTTTACATAAAGTCAAAGCTTTTTTCCAAGCAAGTATGCCTGTACGGAACGTGGACAGTGGCCATCCGTTTTGGGAGGTGCCACGAAATGGCAAGTTAGCCAATGATTCAAAGGAGCCCGCCACCGCCGCAGCTGTTATGGTGGCCGTGTCATCCACCAAGGGGTTAAGCCACCCAGCCACATGGGTAAGTTGACATGCTAGGTAGTAGATAAAAAGGTGAGGGAGAGCTAGGCCTCCAAGTGCCTTAGGTGCAGTTAACGATGCTAGTTTGATTCGAGGTTGCCTGTTCGCCCAAATAAATGATGACACCATGGAATCCAGCCTTGAAAACAGTGCTGCCGGTAGAACATTAGGTGCATTCTGAAACATGTACAACAGCTTAGGAAGGACAATCATTTTCATCAAATTGACTCTGCCTATTAGGTTAAGTGGGAGTGGAGACCACAGGGAGAATTTATGACCAATACTTGCTATTACTGGGTCTACGTTAAGGGCTGTATATCGGGACAGATCTGGATGGATGACTATACCTAGGTACTTGAAGTGATCTACCTGTTTTAATGCCTGTGCCTGAGCCGGAGGTCGCTGCAGAGCTGTACCCATGTGTAGGAGGGTGGATTTAGACCAATTAACTGTGAGACCCGATGCTTTCCCGATGCTCTGAATTCTTATATGAGCTCTGTGTGCGGTGTTTATTTATTGTAATTATTGTCTGACTTGCTGTGCATCCCTGTGCATACTTTTATATATTGTACTTTTATTTATATATTACTTTTATGAATTGTACAGCACTACGGCTCATTAAAAGTGATTTATAAATAAAGTTATACATACATACATTCATCAGGTACAGTTATGGGAAAGCCATTATCCATAAAGCTCCAAATTACGGAAATGCCATCACCCATAGACTCCATTTTCATCAAATTAAAATTTTTTAAAATGATTTCCTTGTCCTCTGTTATAATAAAATTGTGCCTTGTACTTGATCTCAACTAAAGCTGGCCATAGACGTAAAGATTTCTGAAAGATCCAATAGTTATCGTGAGACCACGATTGTCTCAAAACGAACGTTTAAATGCCTGATGTGTCCATCAACTAAAAAGACCATTTCAGGTGATATTGCCAGCAAAACTGACGGATCGCAGCCTGCTTGTCCTGCAAACATGGGTAGATTGCATGGGGACCGATAAAGATTTTCTAACCTGGCCGATCAATCATCAGACCAATGTCGGACGAAAAATCATAAGATGTAGGATCATTGGTATCCCACTAACCGCACGATAATTTGACAGATTGTCGGACTTCGCTAAGATCGGTCGTTTGGCAGAAAAAGATCTTTGCGTCTATGGGGACCTTAAGCTATAAATAACCATTATTACTTTTTAGTAGACTTAAGGTATGAGTACAAATTACAGAAAGACACCTTATCTGGAAAATTCCAGGACCCAAGTATATTGGATAACAGGTCCCATACCCATATATCCATCTGGCAGACCTTCATTTGTTGTTGGTCTAAGTTGTACAACTTCCAGTAAACTGTGAAGATGCTAATGCGTGATTTACTCTATATTTTCCATTCACAGAACTAAAACTACAAACACCCCACCAAGAGTCAAAAACTATCAAGACATGGGGGTAACTGTAGTTCAACAACAACTGGAGTGGTCCCAGCTTGGACTCCAAAGCTTTGTGAAGCTGGGGGCGGAACAGTTTCTCCCTTTCCAGGACCCCTTTTCTCTTCTCTCAGACCTGTGGAATAAACAGTTTTATTAACCTTGTCCTTGTGCAGCTGAGTTGCATCAATTGAAGGAACAGTGTGTAATTCCTTATGTTTAATAGTCAACTTCAAAGGGATAATTGAGGCTGAGGGGAACCATTCTATGGAAAACTGCTGTTTTCAGGCAGAATCTTCGGTTTTGTCAAGAGCTGTTGTTCTGTTTAAAGCTGTTTTACCAGGAAGGTGAATCTCAATTTTGGTTAAGGCTTCCTATTCTCTACTATTGTTAATCAAAACTCAGCAATTCAGCAATCATGATCAGCATTTATTGTCATGGCTCCAGGACTGGCTGTCTGCATGCACCCGAGAAATTAATCCCAGTTGTGGCTATAGGATAAACAGATGTTGGAAAATGAAGCAAGAGCTCTATCGGGGATCAATTGTATGAAAAACTCAAGTTCTTGTTATTTATATAGTGCCATCATCTCCAACATACACAGAGCATAATGATGTTTCACTAGAACAGATGTGTATTGCTACAGTAGCATGGTGTGTATAGACAATAGGGGGGGGCTGCTGGCAAAAGCTCACAATCTAAAAGTAAAAGGAAGGGAAACTTAAAAGGCTTTTAGTGTGATGTAGAGAAGGAGTTCCCAGACTTTGTCACCTTTGCGATCTACTCTTGCCACCTAACGCCATTGTAAGATCCACCTTAAGAACTCATTGCAGGATGGCGACTATTTTTTTTTACATGCGACTATTTATGCATTGAATTCTATGGGCATGCAACTTTTTCTTACCGGCGACTATTTATTTTTTACTCACTATATTTTTACGACTGACATTTTATTCTGCGGTCTACCAGAAAGTTGACATGATCGATTTCGACATCTTGGTCACCCCTGATGTAGAGAGCTTTCTGAGATCATTTGCAATAGGTTTTAATCTTTTTATTATTTGTGGCTTTTGAGTTATTTGGCTTCTTATTCAGCAGATCTCCAGTTTGCATTTTCAGAACAATAAAATGATAGCCCTTCAGAAAATTAGTTTTTTAGATGGGGTCATTTGAAAGCTGGAAAGAGTCATAAGAAGAAGGCAAATTGTTCCAAAACAATAAAAAAAAAAGTAAAATGAAGGCCAGCTAAAAAGTTGCTTATAATTATCCATTATATAGCATACTATAAGTTAACTTAAAAGTGAACCACCTCTTTAAAGGAGAAGGAAAGTCATCCTGCACTTGGGGGTGCCAAATGTTAGGTTGTATCAACTTACTTGAAACCCCCCGGGCCAGTGCTCCTATCATCAGAAAACTTCTGCTGTGAGCACCACGGAGTGATCCTCTTTCATTTTCCATTTTTGCACATGGATAGTAGAACGAAAAGCTGAACTTTAACTAAAAAGTCGGCTATTTTGTTTTGTTCAACTGCACGAGTGTTTGCCTGGAGAAATTTGAAGCAAGGAGAAGCCGGAAGAAGATCTCTCCGTGGTTCTCCCTGGTACAACCCCGGGCTGGTTCAATTTTCTGCTGATAGGAGCAATGGCCCAGGGTTTCAGGTAAATCAATACAATCCCTTGGAGTGCCTAACATTTGGCACCCTCAAGTGCAGGATGACTTTCCTTCTCCTTTAAGGTGGCACTCTGTCAATCAGTGATAGTAGAGGTAAATGTGTAGTGGAAATTGGTAAACCAGAAGGGTAAGAAGGAGTAAGAAGGTTGTGATTTTGTTGAGGGATTAGATTATAGACCTGGATGAAAAGGTTGATTTTAATTGAACATTTGAAGGCCTGGAGGTTCTGGGAGTGTCTAATTAGATGGATCAGGGTTCCAGAGTATGAGCATAGCACATGAAAGGTCCTGGATATGGGAGTGTAAAGAAGTAATATTGAGGAGTAGGCTGTGTGAAGAGTGAAGATTACTCCTGAGGGTGGACATTGTTGAGTACATTGCTGAGTTACTATGACAATTTTGAAGTGAATTCTGGGTATGGCAGCTAGCCAGTGCAGGGACTGGGGAAGAACTTGTGCAATGGGAGTGTTCATGATGGACTCGAGTTGGCTCAGTTTAGAAATGGGGAGCAATGGATGATCATTTTGGTTGTTTCTTGTGTGAGAAATGAGGAATATTGAAATATTACAAACGTTCCAGGTGATGTTGTGATGGCTGATTCCGTTGATGCTTTTAAAAGGGGCTTGGATGATTTTTTTGGACAGACATAATATCAAAGGCTATTTTGATACTAAACTCTACAGTTAGTATAGCTATGGGTAAATATGGTTTGTGTGAAAGAGTGGAGGGGTGTGTGTGTGTGTATGCTGTGTTTTTAATTTGGAGGGGTTGAACTTGATGGACTTTGTCTTTTTTCAACCCAATTTAACTATGTAACTATGTTCCAAAGGGGAAGGCAGCAGGATTTTGTAAGCATCTGACAGTGAGGTGTTAAAACAGTGGGCAGAGTCTTAAAGCTATGGACACACAGGCTGAAGGCTCCAGCTGAATATTTTTGCAGGCTGAGAGAAGTGAATCTGCTCCCTGCCCCTACTCCATTGATTTGAATTTGATCAGCCTGTGTGTGAACACAAACAGCAGAGGTCAGCTCTAACACGCAAAAGGAGGCATCTCCGGGCTGACCTCCACTTCCCTCACCTGTGTATGTGCACATGCAATATGATGATATACAAATCAATAGAGCAGAGGCAGGGAACAGATATAAATATAAATACGCAGGTTGAGACCAACTGGAGCCTTCGGCCCACGTGTCCATAGCCTAAGCATCAGGACCCCTAAAAAGTGGACTCAGAGAATAGGAATTTGATTGTTGTTGTTTTCAACATTGATAGTGCTGTCACGCAGGAGAACAGAAGTGAAAGGTTGGAACTCGGAAGACAAGCAGTTTGTTTTTGTCCATGTTTATATTCTATCATAATGGGTTGAGTGCAGAGGACCTCTTGTATTTGTCTACATATATAAATGATACTGAAACCTGAATGAGCTGATCAACTGAACAAGAGCAGTAGTGTAAATAGATTACAGAAAGTGTCCAAGCACAAAGACTTGAGGAACAGAACCAAGTTCTCACCACTGAGCCAAGTTAAAAGATTCATTAGTCAAGTGAAGTTGTAATAGTGAAAAGAACAACTGTATTTCTATAATATAGTCAATGACAATACACAATGCTGGTCAGTACACTGGCACAGGACATTTAAGATTCTACTTTACCAGCAATGAGGCCTAGGTGTCAATTGCTAAATAAAAAAACTATTGACACCTTACAGCAATATAAACTGTGTAACAAAGCAACAGAGGAAATGGCAATATAACTTGCCCTTTAGTCTTACTTACTGGCACACCATATACTTTATAAGGTGTTTTCCCCTGTCATCATCCTGCAGAGACCTGTTAACACCATATACATAGATATGAAAAAAAGATCAATTATCCCTAAAATTAGCAGTAAAAATTCTAGTGTTGCCAGTAACAGAACTAGGATGGGACAGGCCCTGGTGCGGGCAGTGCAGTTGCCCCTGCCACCTTTGTAAGCGATTTCTGTGTGGCTGCAGCCGACTCCAGCCGTCAGCATGCATGATCTGCCGGGGAGCCCTGTGGGGGTGCAGGCTCTGGCCCAATTGCACCCCCTGCTTCCCTAGTGTGTTGCATTAAAAGAATAGTTTTACAAAGACTCTCACTGCCACCTCTCATCTTAAACCTTTCTATATCACTGCTCCTTAAATTTGAAATGTAATCTCCTGGAAGTCTCTCAATCACTTCAAACACTCAGATTCTATGCTTTGGACCACTAGACTATTAATCTAGTCCTGGCACTTAAGGGACAATGCCTACCTTTGTGCTCTTTTGCCCTCCAATATGTGCCTGTATGTTGTCCACACACTTAGACCATAAGCTCTTTGGGACAGGGACTTCCTTCCTACTGTCTCTCTTACTACATGGCACTTAAAGGGGTGGTTCACCTTCAATTTAACGTTTAGTATGTTAAAGAATGGTTAATTTTAAATAACCTTTCCATTGGCTTTCGTTTCTTGTTTTTTATAGTTTTTGAATTATTTGCCTTCTTCTGATTCTTTCCAGCTTTGAAAAAAACCCCAAAAAAACAAATGTTCTGTAAGGCTTCAAATGTTTTGCTACTTTGTATTATTCATGTTCCTATTCAGGCCTCTCCTATTCATATTTCAGTCTCTTATTCAAATGAATACATGGTTGTTCGTGTAATGTGGAAGCTACCAGCCAGATTGCTGAAATTGCAAACTGGAGAGCTGCTGAATAAGCTAAATAACTCAAAAACCAAAAATAATGAAATGTGAAAACCAAAAGCAAATTGTCTGGAAGAACATGTTTTCTTCAAAACACATCAGTTAATAGTGCTGCTCCAGTAGACTGCTGCACTGAAATCTGACACGGGGCTAGCCATTTTATCAATTTCCCAACTGCCCTGGTCTTGTGACTTGTGCCAGCACTTTAGGAGGGAATTGCTTTCTGGCAGGCTGTTGTTTTTCCTTCTCAATGTAAATGAATAGTACCCAGTGGGACATGGGATTTAACTATTGAGTGCTGTTCTTAGATCTACCAGGCATCTGTAATCTTGTGTTAGGGAGCTGTTATCTGGTTACCTTCCAATTGTTCTGTTGTTAGGCTGCTGGGTGGGGGAAAAGGAAGGGGTGATATCACTTCAACTTGCAGTACAGCAGTAAAGAGTGACTGAAGTTTATCAGAGCACAAGGACATGACTTGGGGCAGCTGGGAAATTGACAATATGTCTAGCCCCATGTCAGATTTCAAAATGAAATATAAAAAAATCTGTTCTGTCTGCTCTTTTGAGAAATGGATTTCAATGCTGAATTCTGCTGGAGCAGCACTATTAACTGATGCATTTGGGAAAACAAATTCATGACAGTATACCTTTAAATTTAAGGTGAATGTCCAATAAGGATTAATTATGTCTTAGCTGGGATCAAGTACAAGGATCTGTTTTACCATTAAAGAGAAAAAGGAAATACATTTTAAAAATCAAAATTATTTGATTATAATAGAGTGTATCAGAGATGGCCTTCCCGTAATTTGAAGCTTTCTGGATAAAAGGTTTCCAGAAACAGATCCCATACTTCTACTACAAGTTAGGGGTGCTTCTTTACCTGATTAGTTTCATTGAAACGCATTTCTCTTTACACACACAATACACATTCCCTTATTGCATGTTTGACTAGTGTATAGCAAGTAAATAAGAAACTATGAACATTTTGGGGAGATGTGAATATTTATAACACTCCCTGCCCCCTAGAGAATTCTTAACTCAGAACTAGAACAGCAATTTTGATCCATATCATACATTTATATAAAGCACAAATCATTTTTGTACGTTTGGCTCTAATCTGATATTATACCTGTGGGGATTATTGAAAGCAAGTTAACAATTTTTTTATTAAAACAATAAGCAATAATGGAGAAGTTAAACCTGCACTGCTGTGTCATGCAGATGTGTCCCGGCTCAGCTGTTTATAGTCTGTTTAGATTAACATGGAAAAATAGACAAGAAGGCATATAAAGTAAAGAAGTCTGTGTGGTCCCCAGATAGAGGACGAGCTTCTGTTCCTGTGCCAGACATGCAAGAACTAAATGATAAGAAGAAAAGGAAATATCTTATAAAGAATCTCTTTGCTCCAATGAAACAAGATCTCTCAACAGAATGGGCCCATTTTGTAATTTTCGAGTGTTTGCTATTTATTTCCTTTGTTTGTTTAACAATCACTTAACTTTTATAAGTATTTGGGGAGAGAGCAAACTACCAAAACTCCCCGCAGAGGTGGATTTACCCTTAACTGTAGGGTTAGGCTCTTTCATGATAATGTCAGCCCCCACCACAAGGCAGTACCCTGTACCCATGGTGCCAAATCCTGCCACATCCCAATGGTTTAAATATATTTAATTCAAGGCAGTAAACTGTTAAATTGTTTACAATTCTTCTGGCCTGCAATTTTCTGCCTCCCTAGTACTTCAACTGATGTTAAACTACAACTGCCTACATCTGCAATTATAGTTCAACAATAACTGCTGGCTAAACACATTTCATTAGAAGGAAAGCACTTTGTAAGGGCTGTTACGTCATTTCCTATAAGGGTAAGGCCAGACGGGAAGATTCGGGGAGATTTTTCGCCTGGCGACTAATCGCCTCTCCTTTGGGGCGACTAATCTCCCAGAACTGCTTCCCCCAGCCTTCCAGATGATTAATGAATAATCGCCTGTGCCTATTCACAAGCGGCTCTGGCTTTTCCGAAGTCGCTTGAAGTTGCCTCCTTAGGCAATTTCGAGCGATTTCCGGAAAGCGCAGCACCGCATGTGAATAGGCGCAGGTGATTATTCATTCATTAGCTGGAAGGCTGGGGGAAGCGGTTCGGGGAGATTAGTCGCCAGGCGCTTAGTTACCATGCGACGAATCTCCCTGAGTCTTTCCGTCGTGGCCTTTACCTTTAAGCATAGTAGATGCTTCACATAATTCAATCCCAATCCCCTGGAAATCATCTTGTGCTATCAGCTATTCCTCTGATGCTGGGGAGTCCTAGGAATTACTCTTCTTCCCTACAACTGTCCTTGCATCTGTTTAGAAGTGTAGTCGTTGTACATGCAAAAATACATAAAGCACTTAATAAATTAGTCTTCAAGGAATGTTTCAATAATTTTGCACAGGGTTAAAAATAAATGCTAGAAGAGTATTTCTTTCCTGCCTTCGTTACTCCCTGAGGCTGTCCCATTTCAGATATTCTCGGTATAGTTGCACCAGCGGACAACAGGGGGAGCTGTGCTGCTATTTTTTTTTATCTAAAAGACTACTGTTTACTTTTCATTAACATTTAGAAGAACCAGACAGGGATTTCAGCACTGCCCCAGGCAATGATTTTTTATTATTATTAGAATTATTATTATGTTTCCTATTTAGATTTAAAGGAAATCTAGAATGAATTGAATCTTTCACTGGGCAACTGTAAACAGCTATTTTTGTACAGTTATTGTTTGTGCTTTTTTCAATGAAGGAAAACAAATATTTACGGAATAGTACATTGAGGCTGTCACGCTTCACCCCTGCCACTATAGAGGTAAAACAAGTTTTTATGAGTTTCTTTATGACAAGGGGAACAGACAGTATCCTAAAACAGCAGGCCTTGTTCATTTTAAAGATATTGTTATCCACTTTTATTCCCTGTTTGTTATAACTAAGGAAAGCACTGCGTATCTTGTCGGCGCTATACAAATATATGATGATGATGATGATGATATTAATTATGAGACCATTCAGGTGAGGGGCCTTCTTCCCACTTTGTTTTGGGTCAGACCAAGTTTATAGTATGAGGTGTATGAGCTGTGGGTAGATTTTAGAGGGGTATGTTAATTTGTCAGAGAGACATATGTTTTAAGGTGGCCAAAGACGCATAGATAATATTGTATAAAACAAATTTCCGTACAATATTCGGTGCGTGTATAGGTGGCCATACACAGAATGATAAAAGTTCATGACAGACCGAGTCGGCAGGTTAGTGGTCCATGTATGGGGCCCTCCTATGGGCTTCCCCGTTCGATAACTGGCCAAAAGTCGTACCTGTTCATTCGCATATCTCATTTGGCAACATCACCAAACGAGTGGATCTCTCAACCCTGTGATGGGAAAGGAGCTGATATCGACAGAAGACTTGAATATCGGTCGCCTACAGAAGAGCACTGGGGCCAGCAAAACAAAAAAAATATTCTGATGAATTATGAGTATAAAAGTCATAATTATGAGATTAAAAATCATAATTATGAGTTTTAAAAGTCATAATTGATCAGAATATTTTTATTTTTTTTGCTGGCCCCAGTGCTCTTCCATAGTCACCTGGTCGATCGGGCTGGACCTGCACCCAAACATCGGCCATTGTTTAGTGTTGAAGTGCTGATACAGGTTGCATTTTATTGTTTCTACCTATTTTTCGTAGAATTTAGCTCTAAACGTGTGTGTTGAAACAAATGATCTTTGTGTGGAAAGATCTTTTCCAAGAAATATTGTAATTGTTACGTCTATGGCTGCCTTTATATGTTGGCATACACGCAGCTTTGCACCAGTGATTGGTTACTTTGGGACATGGCACCTATCTAGTGGTGTTAGTTTGGTGATAGCAGACTCTGTAATTGGCCAGATCTGAGCAAAAGTACAGCCAGCGTGTCCCTATTAACAATGATAAAGTCCCTCTGGTGAAAGGTGATGACTAATGAGTTTAGATTCAGGATGGATGGCTACCAGAGCAGTGCAGTCTGCAGTTGGCACATGGATTGCTTTGTACTGAGGAGCATCTTGGGGTTTAACAGAAATTATATTTTAAAGGGTTGGCATCATCAGTTAGGATTTTAAAGGCATACTGCCATCCCAGTAGCGCATAACAAGATTACAGTTATAGGAAAACATTAGATCAAATCTTTTTAAAACTATCCTTGATGAAGCACTGACCTGGTCAGGAGACATTTTTCCAAAAATATGCAAAGTTGGCCATACACTGGTTGGGCTTCAGGGTGGTGGCACACAAGGAGATTTAGTCGTCTGCCATAGATCTTTTCTAATGCGAGCGACTAATCTCCCAGAAATGTCTTCCCACTGGAAAGACTGTAAAAGTCTGTTGTATAGTAGAAGCGTTGATTTTTTGAAGTTGCCTGGTTTCTTCTTGAAGCAAGGTAAAAGCATACAAAGAGATGGCCAAAATACCACTGTTTGCTTTATTTGTGCTTACAACCTAAGCAATGAGATTTGTCAGGGAATAAGGAGCAGCAGCAGCTCATTCCTAACCTGCAGATGCACACACCAGGAAGAGGCAATGGCAGACTGGCTGTGGTAGGATCACAGAATATTCTGTAAAAAGTGTTTCACATGAGGTTAAATACATGTCCAGATGATCTATTTAGATTTAGAACCCTGACAAATACATATAATGAAAATGCATCTAGTTCTTTAGTTGGACGGTGAAAAGAAATACAATTTTTGGACTGTCCTCTTTGTCTAACCAAATCTAGGTTTGCATGGCTAGCCTTAAAAAAAACTACATATGAGATTTGGGTGAAGCCAACATTGCCCTCAAGAAAAAACTGTGTAGCTTAATCTCTACAGTATAAATGAGAGGACATTGTTATAAACGGCAACTCCCAGCATCTTCAGTTTGTTGATGCCATAAGGAGGAGGTTTGCTATTCAACAAAAAAATGATCTTCTATAAAACAGTCATATTTTTCATGGCCATAGAATACCAGGTTTGTAAACTCACACCCACTTCCTAATCACTGGCTCAGCTTCAAAACAAAAAGGTTAATATTTGGTGTCTATTGCTTTAAATAGGAATAAAAATATAGATCTATGAGTGTCCCTCAACCTGGCACTCAGAAGTTAACTGTGACAGTGAGGTTGTTGTCTCACTTGATTATGTCAGTTGGGGCTGAAGTTTCCATTCTTTGCTTTGACTTTCCATAGACTATGAGGGTTGTCCAACTGGAGACTACAGATTGGATGTTGCCCTATAAAGTATTTTTAAGGCTCCCTCCCTGCCAATGGGCCGCATAGACTGACATCATTGTATAAATTAAACAATATTGGGATTATTTAAGTAATTTGTCAGCAATGATTTACTTAAAGAATATCAGCACCAAGTGGAACCCAGAAGGTCCTTGAGGTTTTGAGCAGACCACTGGTTTTATTTCTTCTCAATGGGATCTGAGCTTAACCTCCACTCCTATTATAATTGCTATAAAAGCCTGTCAACCTGTCTTGCTGTGAGCAGCAACACTTTAATCACTGTGAATGTCTCTCTCCACATTTCTTGTGAAATATAATTTTGTTGCATTTGTTTGTCTATAAGAAACAAAGGCCTCATTTAATCCCCCGTTTGATACCAATTAAGTTTTGATTTACTTCCAGCGTTGATTTAAGGGGTCTATTTTAGACCTGTGCTCTGAAAAGGGTTTTTGCTGCTACAGGCGTTTATTTTGAATCTGTTACCAATTAACATATACCATCTGGACTATAATGCTTTTCCAAGAAAAGAGCAGTTATTTTGTGTTCATGCTGTATATATTAGCTGGGCTTGTTTATTGCTAGTGGGCCTGCATTTCAAAGAAATGCACAATGTATTTTAACATGATATGCAGAAGCCAGAGTTAACCCTAGCGCTAGTAGTGAGGGTTTTAACGGAGCAATACAGCTCCAAAACTACTGTGCCTATAAGTTTTTTATACAGCGTACACATCTACCTATACGGTATCAAAGCCACTGGCCTTGTGTGTAGTGGATCTGCACAGAACATTATTTAAATTTGACCATATATTTGCCTTTTAAGATGCATAGAAATAACATAAGTGGGGATAATAGTCTATGGGAAGGGAGTGTGACTGTGGGATAGCAGGTATAGTAGGGAGAGATGGTGCCTATAGTAACAGTGGGATTATAGTCTCTGGGAAGGGAGTGTGACTGTGGGATAGCAGGTATAGTAGGGAGAGATGGTGCCTATAATAACAGTGGGATGATAGTGTCTGGGAAGGCCATGGAGTGTATATACAATATGAACCTATATCCTGAGTTATTGGTGTTATAGGTGTGTGTCTGGCAGTATCAGCCTACTTAGCAACACTCAGTAAATATTATGCTTTGTTGTAGGAGATGCATAGGCTTTGTGGAAATCAAAGTTTTAATGCATTGAAATAAATGTATCACTCTGCTTAATATTCTGGAGATCCATTGAGCATCATGCGATCGCTTACAGTTTATTATTGTAGTTTTATAAAGTAAAGCATCATTGAGTTCCAAGTGTTCTTAATGGTGACTTCTCTGAATCCCACAGTAACTAATACATATTGGCCTATGGCCACTGTTCCTTTGCTAGGTCTTTTTTTCAAGCGCCTCCTTTGGTGACCTCATTCTGCACCTGCACAAACCAGTGATGTCACTCAGGAGAGCTGCAGTACATTTCAGGCTCCCTAAACAACATACATAAACAATCTGGACATTTGAATGTGTTTCATACAGAGGAATGCTTCCTATCTTGCTGCTGGTTTTGTTAGCGTTTAAAGGAGAATGTTCAAGAGTTCAGATTGGCCACAGATGGGTTCGAGCAGTGTCGGCATGTGCCAGCGGGACGCCAGTAAAAAACCCAGTTGGCCCCCAGGTCAGACCTGCTCCCGAGCTGAAATTTCAGGCGTTTTCTCTGATCCCTTGCCAAGTCAATAGGCAACAATTTTTTTCGTGTCTTTTACATTTTTGTCCCAGAAACTTTTTGACCAAATTAATTAATGGGTGTTTATTTATTCGGCAACTTTTTGCCACAGTTTCACAAACAAAATTAAATATGGCTGAATTTGGAATTTCGCTGTGAATCCATGCCTGGAAAAATAATTCGCTTATCGCTATTGATGATATTCTGCGACAGTTGGTTGTCATTTTTTATTATTTGTGTTTTTTTAGGCATTTAGCTTTTTATTAAACAGCTCTCCAGTTTACATTTTCAGCAGTCTGGTTGCTAGGGTTCTAATGACCTTAGCAATAAGAGACTGGAATATGAATAAGAGATGGACTGAATAAAAAGATGAGTAATAAAAAGTTGCAATAATATATTTGTAGCTTAACAAAGCGTTTTTTTGTGCTGGAAAAAGTCAAAAGAAAAAGGCAAGTAATTAAAAAGAAATTGCAAAAATAAATACAACATATTAAAAGTTAAAGTATAGGCAAAGCACCCATTTACCGATGCATCTTAGGCCGTTACTTACTAAAACTCGATTGTTTCTAGTTTTTTTATTAAAACAAAGTCGACCAAACTCTTATTTGTGTATTGAACACATGTATGAATAATTTTTAATGAAAAATGAAAAAAACATCACAACTAATTTGTGCGTCAATTCGTATCGTATGATTGATATTCTGCAGACTTTATTGAACTTTCACAGTGAGAAATCACATTTATCGGATTATCCAAAAACTAGTGTGGAACACAACGTCAAGAAACAACTTCAGGGACATCTGCCATTGACTTCTACATGACCCTGACAGGTTTGAGATTAAGTATTTTCTATTCTATTCGTGTAAATCTCTAAAATTTTTATTTTTCTCTCTCTAAAAATTGGAGTTTTACCCTTTATAGAATTTGAAGTTGAATAAATGAGTTGGGCTGTCCCATAGCAGTATAATCATACAGAGATATGTGGAGCAACTCTTTAAGGAAAGGTTCACTCCTTTTTGACTGTGTAATAGATAACCTTTCAGATGTCCCCATTGTGCCAGGGAACACGTCTTGATCCTTTGCATGGAATGGATTTCTCTTCTAGCACCAGGAAGACATTAAGATAAGATTTTAAATAGTGACCTCACTTTCAAGAGCTCAACTTGATTTCTTGTGTGTGACAAAGAGCCCTATTTAAAGCTACTTTTTGCACAATGGCTTTGTCACCAACTCACTGAGGTCTTAGTGATAACCTATACAAAATTATACCCTAACCGTTCTTTCAGACCCCATTCCCAGGTCCTATTTTTTTTTTTTTGCACGCTGAAGTCTATAAAAAAAACACTTTGTATTGCCCATCAGTTTGCTAATCTCGTGTTGTTCTTGTGATGAATGTGATTTACATAAACCCTTCAATTTTAAATTCATTTTCTTTTTTTGCAGCAGGTGTCTGGAGAAGGGCTCTTGGTATTCTTAAAACTATGTTAACAGTCAAGGGACAAAGGCATTAATGTGACTGAACATGTTACTGACTGACCTTTATTTGATCAGTGAAACCAAAGACTCACAAACCAACATTCAATGTTATTTGGATTCACGAGGTTTAGACTTTTCCCTAAAGCCCAATCATAAATGTGGGTTCCAAACATATATTACTGGAATGTTTATTTTGTTCACAGGATATAGAAATAAAAAGTCCATTTTTGGAGTGCGGGTCCAATTTGAAGTCTCTCTCTCTCTATATCATTTTAAATTCAATACAATTTTTTTAAGGAACTGAAGGTAATAAAACATTTTCTGTAAGCATACAATCACAGATTGGTTGTGATCTCACATTTGTTGTTTATGCTGCTGCTCTATTTGCACAGATAGTGTTGCATCCAGTAATGAATCAAATACAGTTAAACCTTAATTTTCCATTCATGTATTGTTCATTTATTCCACATTTTACTCTTTACTCATAATGTTAAAGGGATACTGTCATGAGAAACCGTTTTTTTTTTTTAAACACATCAGTTAATAGTACTGCTCCAGCAGACTTCTGCACTGAAATCCATTTCTCAAAAGAGCAAACAGATTTCTTATATATTCAATTTGAAATGTGACATGGGGCTAGACATATTGTCAGTTTCCCAACTGCCCCTAGTCATGTGACTTGTGCTCTGATAAACTTCAGTCTCTCAAACTTCAGTCAACCATCAAAAATACCGGCCAGGCCAGTAAAATACTGGCCAGGTGGCAACCCTAACTAATGCTTGACAAAGGGGCTTGACAAAGGGGCTTGACCCCGAAACGTTGCGCTGCTTCACCGCATTAAACGTGCAAGGTGTTCCCTTGCTTGCAGTAGTTCTGAGTGCTGTGGATTTCTTCTATTTCGGCAACCCTAACTATACATGATAGCACCCAGGCACTTCATGTC
Source organism: Xenopus borealis (assembly GCA_024363595.1). NCBI lineage: Eukaryota > Metazoa > Chordata > Amphibia > Anura > Pipidae > Xenopus > Xenopus borealis. Next base: position 38,778,401 of record CM044431.1, read on the forward strand.
AGTCTTCCCAATCTGTTACCCTTCAGCTGTCGCAGAGGTAAAATTCACAGCACCCCCCCCTGACTTCTGAAAGTTGCATGTTTTTAACACTCAGAAGTAGAGGCAGCGAAAAAAATGTTCAACGTTTATATTTACTGGATTTAAAATCAGAATTTCATAATACATTTATTATCATAAATAAAATAAAAATTTATAAATAAAAATAATAAAAATTTCAAAACCTGGAATCTTAACAAGGGAATATTAAAATGCTGACACTTAAATGTTTATTTTATGCACCATTAGGGTGGTGACACACTAAGATTCAAGGAGATTTAATTGCCCTGTGACAAATCACTTATTTGTGGGGCGACAAATCTCCTCGAAAAGCCTTCCTGCCAACTAGAATCTAAATCGCCAGCGGGATAGCGCTCGGAGCTCTTCGTTTCCCGAAGTCACCCAAAGTTGCCTCACGAGGAAACTTTGGGCGACTTCGGAAAACAAAGTGCTCCAAGTGCCTCTCTGTCAGCAATTTAAATTCTAGCCGGTTGGAAGGCTTTTCGGGGAGATTAGTCGCCCGAAGAAGTGATTTGTCCCTGGGCAACTAAATCTCCTTGAATGTTAGTGTGTCACCATCCTAAGAAGAAAAGTCTAAAAAAAGTGCCCTTTCTGTATCAACAGACTAATTTACATCACATGCATTCCCTGGGGGTCTCTGGGAATTTCTAGCCCTGAACCAAATGAAATGCAGCACAGAGAAAGCTATTGAGGCTGATCATTTAGTAAACTTCTATAGATGGTGTTCCAGACGTCGCACGCACTGGTGCGCAATATGAAAAGGGAGCTGTACATTTTCCATATCTTAGTCAGGGCCACCATGGGGGGGTGTTCTGGGACTGCTCACATTTTGATCTGAAGGGGGCAGCAGAGCAGCTCCAAATTACAGAAATTGTGTAACTTACATATAAACAACAACTTATCATGTTTATACGAAGTACTGTATTTGTTTTTTTTTCTAGAGGACACTGGCAATTATTATATCACGGATTCTGGTGGTAATATACATGGAATGGACAGTGTATTTTTCCCACCATGGGTTTTTGGAACATTATACTGTAGACAGAATTATTACTGCATTTGTCCTACCATATATTATTGGGGTGTTATAGTTGGACAGTATCCTATTGTTTTGATTTTTAATTACATAAGCAAGTTACTTTAAAATCAATGAAAAATGTAATTAATGCATACTGGAAAGTTGTCTAGAATTGCAACTTTCCTTAGTGATAAAACAGTTTTTTGTTTTCATTTAAGATCCCATTTCAAATGACTTTCTAATAGTCCACTTGTGAATGTGTCTTGTTTAGACAACTACTAGGGATGCACTGGATCCTGGACTCGGTGTCAGTGTCAGACTGTGGGAGGCAGGGCCCACTGGAAAATCTAAACTAAAGGCCTATTGCCCTGTCCAGTGGTATAACAACTCACCAGCAGGCCCTGGTACAGAATGTGCACCCGGGCCCCCTATTGGGCCATCCCCCTATGAATTGCGTGCAGGAGTACTTACATCATGCACGCTATAAAATCTCTCAGTGCCCAGCCACCCACCATAACCGTTATTGTGGCTCTATCGGGCCCAAAGGGGGTGCAGACCCAGATGCAGTTGCCCCTGTTACACCCCTGGTAGTTCCCCCAAAATTGCTGATGATTACAGTCATATTCCAGTGCTCCACTATACTTCGCTGCACCGCCTGCCACGTGGCCCCTGGAGCCCAACAAGTCTGAGGCACGCCACTTTTTTCCTGGTGCTCTGGTAGGTACCAGGCAGGTTTAGATTCAGGATTTTGCCAAATTTGAGCAGGCTCAGCTCACATTTGAATAAAATCTTTAAAAAATGTGACTTTAGATCCAGGGGCACTGCGCCAAAGTTGAGAAACTCGTCTCAGGCGACAACGCCCCTCTGGTTAACAGGGGCTACAAAATTGCAGATTCTGGTATCTTTAAGAACCTTATTTCCAATTTCCAAACCAGAAAACCAGATCTGAGCACCTCTGAGCTAGTACCATGGCCTCCCCTGGAGCTCCCTCCACCTCCAGCGCCAAAAAAAGGTAAGTGCACTGGGGGGGTTGCAGCAGCAGCATACTGCTTCAGGGCAGCAAAGGGGTCAGGATTGCACCTGTTCAGGTTACACGGGAATACAATTTTACCCTTTTCCGTTCCCTAATTCATATATGTAAAATAGGATTGGGATTTGATTCAAGATTTCGCCAAATCTTTCCTGGAAAATTTGGGATTCAGATTAATCACAAAAAGAGATTAAGGATTCATCCTTAAAACATACTGGTAACCATAGGCTTGTTTGTAGTTTACTGGATAAAAAGACTAATCAGTTTTTTTTGTAGCACCAAAAATCTTTCTAGCTGTGATACGTACTGTGGGGAGACTGGGCATATTGATTGTCCACAAACCATTGTTTTAACTATCTAAACGGTATATTAACTTGATGTATTCTCTGAGTATATTGTTGAAACCAATTCTGTCTAAATATATATTTGTGACATTAGGTTATGAATGCGCCATTGCAGCCACCAGTGTTGCTAAACTATCACTCCCAGCAATCCTTTCCTAGGCAGCAAGCCATATAGTCTAGTTATCCATGGATTAAAGTAATGGATCTAGCAATGCTGCCATGGTTTACATTTGTCTGAGACAGAATAGCTCTGTGATACTGATATGCTTACACTACATATATGATGTCATGTCGTCTGGCACAGGTCTCCCAAAAGCACCTGGTAGATGTATAGGAAATAATACAGATCTTTGGAAATAACATCACTTTGTTGCCTATTTTTTCATTTTTCCCACTAGTGTTGACAAAACATCTGCCTGGTGTTACAGGCCATGGCAGGAAACCTGCAATATAGGAAGCAACTTCACTTCATACTTCTTTTTCTTTTTTTAATGCTGTGAAAATGTTAACCTTTTACTGGAATACACAGAAAAAGCTCATGTAAAAACAACTTCATTGCTATTTTTACTATTAGAACTGATTTATGCCAACATAACTGATTAATCATATCAAAATAAGAATTATGTTTATTTCTAAGAGCATGTATATAATGTACAGGTATGTGAAAGCGTCCATCCCTTGCCAGAATTCAGTGCTTCTACTGCACTCCTCCAGTTCATTGACAAAGCACTTGGTTGATATGAAAAGATGAGGAGCTTATTGACCTTAAAGGAGAAGGAAAGGCTGGATACACTTGGGGGTGCCAAACGTTAGGCACCCCCAAGTGATTATAGTGATGTACCTCAAACCCAGGTCCAGTGCTCCAATCAGGAGAAATCTGCACCGGCCCTGGGTTATAAAAGCGAATACCACTCAGAGATCTTACTTCAGTCTTCACACTGCTGCGCATTAGAACGAAAAGCTAAACTTTAACTTTAAAATCGCCTTTTTCATTCTAATGCGCATGCTTCAGTACAGGGAAGCGTGAAGACAGGAGTAAGATCTCTGCGTGGTGCTCGTTTCTATAACCCGGGGCCGGTGCAGATTTCTCCTGATGTAATGATGGGCGAATCTATCCCGTTTCGCTTTGCCGAAAAACTTGCGAAATTCGCGAATTGGAAAAAAAAAATCGCAAACTGAGTTTCGTCACGTTTTTGAAGCGCGTCGCGTTTTTGTTTTTTTATGCCAGCAAATTTTCACCCCTCACTACTGATGGGTTTGAGGTACATCACTATGATCACTTGGGGGTGCCTAACGTTTGGCACCCCCAAGTGTATTGAAGCTTTGTACAGGGACTAGTCCGATTGCCTTTTTGGAGTCAGGAAGGAATTTTTTCCCCCCTCTGAG
>CM044431.1:38785367-38809842 GCA_024363595.1 Xenopus borealis
AGACCTACTGTTAAATAAAGCATTAGAGAGATTATTATATGACCCCCTTATATATTTATATATTTGAAAAGTTGCTAAGAGTTTCCAATTCTATAACATTCTAAAAGTTTACATAAAGGTCTATTTCCCCTTTAAACTTTTATGTGTAGGGGCTGCATTAGACATAGATCAAAGTGAAACCCAGGAAGGTATAATTCATGGCACTGGCCTGCGTTAGTCAACAAACACTTTACACCAAAACATTGGGGTGATTCTCATTCTCTGGCAATGGGTTCCACTTCCTTGTGTTTCTTGATATTCTGGTTACAATTTGGTGGTATGTATTTAAACAATATTATGGATCTACTATATTTTTGTTGTATATTGTATAGAGCACGTTGTCTATATATAATACTAATATATTGTATATAAAGAGATCTTTTTACAATACCACCTGTGCCTATATACACGTTATTCTGAGTGTGCTAGCCCATAACAGTGAAATACTGGCCTGTGTTAGTGCCAGAGATGATTTGTTCTGTGGCACAGAAAGGGTTAACGCCCCTTTTTACATTCCCTTTTGGTTTATTATAGTAAATCCCTCCATGCCTTTGTGACATATGTATTTTATTTGTTGCTATTTCTACAACAGCGAATTCTCTCAGAAGGTCTGGTTAACATTATGTGACTGGGGAAGGACTGGAAACTTTGCTTTCTCAAAGTAGTAGCTAAATGCTCAATCCTCTCCATTCCAAGAGGACTTTAAGCGTTTATTTTTCCAGTGCTGAGGAACTAGACCCCTGGAAAGCCCGACTGAGAAAGGAACTGTAAGGGAAAGAGGCCTCATATACTAGGAACGTAGCAGTCCAATGTCTGTTATTTTGTAACAAAAGGAGGCTCTACCACAGCTCTTAAATGCACGACATGGTAATAAATGGGTGGTTTATCTTTAAGTTAACTTTTAGTATGTTATCGAATGGCTAATTCAAAGCAACTTTTCAACTGGTCTTGATGTTGTCTTTTATTATAGTTTTGAATTATTTGTTTCAATTTTGACCATGTTGACCAGCTTATGGTACCACAGGGGGATCTTTCCTGACTTCAGTTGGTCTGTCCAAAGTAAAAATTCCCTTCCTGTAAGTAGATGTGGCATGAGCAGATGTAGGAGTGAGAGGCACTAAAGCTCCCTCACCTCACTACTCGTCCAGGCTATTATCATGAATTAATGAATCAATGTTAATTATAAGCAAAATTTATGTTTGATATTATATAAAGTGGATATAGTTGGAATAATGAAGATTAAATAGAGATCTATTCATTGCTGTGCTGAGACGTGGGAGGTGCAGCACAACAGCTGAGGTACAGGTATGGGATCTGTTATCTGGAAACCTGCTATGCAGAAAGCTTCAAATTATGGGATGGGCACATAGACACAATCAAATATTTTAAAATTATTTCTGTTTTCACTGTAATAATAAAACAGTATTGAACTGCAGAAGCTGCTCAGATGAGTAGTGAAACATCTTCAAGGATTACTCCACAAGTCCACTTGCTTTAGAATTACTTATACAGGTATGGGATCAGTTATGCTGAAACCCATTATCCAGAAAGCTCCGAATTATGGAAAGGCCGACAACCATATACAAATTAAAGTCCAATTATGGGGGTTAGGTAGAGGCACTGGCTTAGCCACACACCAGCAATGTAGAAAGAAGAAAAGCCAATACCTTATTTGCTACAAACGGTGGGTGCCCATACTTTATTCCAAGGTGCTCATAAAACTTCAGTGATCAAACGTTTCGGGACCACATGGCCACTGATGAAGGGCCACGTGGTCCCGAAAGGTTTGATCACTGAAGTTTTGTGAGCACCTTGCAATAAAGTATGGGAACCCCCCGTTTGTAGCAAACAAGGTATTGGCTCGGCTACCATAGACTCCATTTTATCCAAATATTTTAAAATGATTCTTTTTTCTCTGTGATAATAAAACAGTAGCTTGTACTTGATCACAACGAAGATATAATTATTCCTTATTGCAGTCAAAACTAGCCTATTGGGTTTATTTAACGCTATATATATATATATATATATATATATATATATATATATATATATATATATATATATATATAATGTTATATAAGGTATATATAATTTTCTAGTAGACTTAAGGTATGAAAAATTACAGAAAGATTTGTTATCCAGAAAAGCCCAGGTCCCAAGCATTCTGGATAACAGGTTCAATACCTGTACTACAAACAGTGCTGTATTTACATAGTGGACACCCCTAGGCCCACTTCCATTGTCTTCCCCATATTCTGCCTTTTATTTGCAAATGTTCATCATCAGGACTGGAGCCATGGGGATTGGCACATGGGAAATTTAAAAGGCTATAGTATCTCCTGCGTATCCCCAGTGTTTCTGAACCAATGTGGGTGAGACTGGGCAGCATGCCACTCCCTAAAATCCTGTCACCCTAGGCCCGGGCCTAGGTGGCCTTTCCACAAATCTGGGACCGACTACAAATAAAACCGTACCTTGTACTTTATCCAAATGAAGATATAAATAAACCTTATAGACTGGTTCTACTGGGTGTAATTCATGTTTAAATTATTTATTTTTAGTAAACTAAAGGCAGAGGGATCCAAATTATGGAAAGACCTCTTATCTGGAAACAGCCAGGACCCAAGCATTCTGAAGAATACATCCCATACCTGTACCAAAATAAGTCTTATTTGCAAGCTGGAAGTCTTACAAATCCTGACACATCTCAGAAACACCAGGTATTTTGTGAGCTTTAGACAAACCACAAACATTACAGGTTCTGACAAATGTTTGATGTATTGTCCTGTACATCCTGGTACTGTCTCCTCTGCACCTGGAACTCCCCAAACAAGAACAAGCAAGGCATCAGCACATGTAGACAAGGAGAATTACATTGCATCTGCTCAATAACACACTTTGCTTTTGATAAATCTGCTCTGCAATTTCCATCCATTTGTCTTCCAATGATCTTTCCCTTCGCAATCTAAAGATTTATTTTTCCATATGAGGTGAGATTCTGTGTACATGACACACCACCTGTGCCTGACATCCAATAGTCGCAATCTTTTTCAGGCTGTTCTTTAGAAATAAATGAGCTTGCTGATTATTTCTGATTTCTTATTGCTTTTATTTTTTTTAGTAGCCCTATGATACATGGGTAAAGATGAAATAAAAGCTGCAAAAAAAATAAATAAAAAGAAGGCACATTTATTAATAAACATTTAGCATTCTGTACAGTTCTATGCAGTTGGGCCAGTTGGAGTTTTAGAATTCAATCCTAAGTGGTGGGGACACATTTGCTAAAGGTGCAGCAGCAACCATTCAGCAATTCCTTTTGAACAGTCTACCACAGGGGTCCCAACCTTTTTTGCTCGTGAGCCACAATTAAATTGGAGTTGGAGAGCAACACAAGCATGAAAAAGTCCATGGGGATGTCAGATAAGAGCTCTGATTGGCTTTTTGGTAACCCCTATATGGACTGGCAGCCTACAGGAGAGAATGTTTGGCAGGACATCTGTTTTTTATGCAACCAAAACCTGCCTCTAAGCCAGTAATTAAAAAATAAGCACCTGCTTTGAGGCCACTGGGAGCAACAATCAAGGGGTTGGGGAGCAACATGTTGCTTGTGAGCTACTGGTTGAGGATCACTGGTCTACCAGATGAAAAAGAAAAGCAAAGACCTGATTGGTTGCTAAGTGCACTTTTGCAATTTCCAACCAATTTGCACATTTTCGAGGATTGGGCATTATGTTTTATTTTTCCTTTCAATTGTAATGGTATCACTATACTGTCCTTAAAGGATCAGGAGCATTATTAAAAAAAAACAAAACACCAAGACAAATATTAATTCTGCATATCCGATATAATAAAGGAAATACAAATCTCATCTGTAGTTTGTATTTAATACAAAACTTATGACTGATCTCTGATTAACAGGCATTACACTGAGCCCTGTGCCCTTAAAGGACCAGTAACAAATTTATTTATTTTTAAATTTGTTAGCATAGATAGAAAAATAAACATCAAGACAAATAACACTTTTAAGTCTCAAAAGCCTTTATTAAGAAATAACTTACCGAAACTCTGCTTCAGAAAAGGCGATAGGGTGATGATTTGTTGTGCGGCGATAAGGAAGGCAGGGAGGAGAAATCAAGCGCCGCATGCTGGATCGCCCAATCGCCTTTTCTGAAAAGGAGCGGAAGTCGAGTTTCAGTGAGTTATTTCAGTGAGGTTTATGCAGAAAACAGGAAGTCTAATACAGAAGCCCATGTGTTTACAATAGAAGGAAAGAAATGCAGTGTTTCTTTTGACAGAGGACTCAGAGCAGCATTACTTTGAGGGCTTACTGGTATATTTATATAGACCATTCTGATAAAGCTTAATTTTAGCCATTCCTTCTACTTTACCCTGGTGGGTAATGAAGCCACGTTTGCAACCTTTGCACCTCCTTTAGTTACCCATATTGAGTTGTCATACATAATATTTATTACAAAAAAGATGCATATAATATACCCAGTATAGAAATAGTGTGCTTCTCCTGTGGCTACTTAAAAACCATGCAGTGTGCATGAGATAGAGTGCACATTACTGCTTTAATCAGGTGATTGCATTAGAGCAGGGATCCCCAACCTTTTCCACCTGTGAGCAACATTCAGATGTAAAAAGAGTCGGGGAGCAACACAAGCATTAACACTTTTCCTGGGTGCCAAATTAGGTTTGTTACTGTCTATTGGTTTGTGACTCCCTATGTCAGTGATCCCCAACCAGTAGCTCATGAGCAACATGTTGCTCCCCAAACCCTTGGATGTATCTCCCAGTGGCCTCAAAGCAGGTGTTTATTTTTGAATTCCAGGCTTGGAGGCAAGTTTTGGTTGTATAAAAACCAGGTGTACTGCCAAATAAGGTCTCCTGTTGGCTGCCAGTCCACATAGGGGTCATCGAATAGCCAATTACAGCCCTTATTTGGCACCCCATAAAGTTTTAACATGCCTGTGTTGCTCCCCAACTCTTTTTATTTCTGAATTTGGCTCAAAGGGTAAAAAAAGTTGGGGACCCCTGCCCTATGTGGACTGGCAGCCTACAAGAGTCTCTGTTTGGCAATATATCTGATTTTTATGCAACTGAAACTTGCCTGGAAGAATGAAATTAAAAAATAAGTACCTTCTCTGAGGTCACTGGGAGCAACATGTTGCTCACATCGCCAAACGAGCAGGATTTTCCCACGGTATGCCACTAACTGGCAGGGCTATATCGGGGTAATCCGAACGTTCGGCCCTATGGCTGATTGGATTATGAAAAGCGCAATGGACCTCCGACGGGTCGGTAGGAAGAAAATCCGTCAGAAGCCCCCATACACAGGGAGATAAGCTGTCAAATCGGTCTAAACAACAGATATCGGCAGCTTTATCTGCCCGTGTATGGCAAGCTGAAGACTCAATAAAATTGTACATGTTCTTGCTTACCTTTCCTGTTACAAGCAGAGTAGTATGTGGTGGGTGGTCTGTACTTACGGAGGCGCCCTCTTGCTGCTTGGAGCCTCTTACTACAGCTGAGGGGGGGGGTGTGGAAGAGTGAGAGTGGTGGCTTAAAGCCTGTAATAGCCTAGTCCTTCATTACTCACTTGAGTGCCCTTCTTTAGTTCCCTTTCAACCTTCCACTTTATATTGGCTTCATTACACCACTGCTCTATTTGTAATGTAAATGCCTAAACTCAGGGAAGTTTTTCTTTTGGCCTTGTCTGCGGAAGAATACGGAGAGGTATTCAAAACGTATTAACACAAATCAATGGCACCAATAAAAGCAAAATCTCCTTAGCAACATAATCTTGATTGCAAAGGGAGAACTGAGAGCATTTAGCAGAACAGTAGCCTGCACGGACTAAGCATTTGCCTGGAAGAATTTTACACAATGTGAGGGGGGAAAAAAAGATATTTGTAGGAAAAAAAAAAAAAAACATAAAACCAACTTACAATGAACAGTTACTTTTTCGCCCTACAAAAGTGCACAATTGGCTACATTAAATCTCCCCTGAGCTTCTTTGCAAGCAGCCGTGATACAATGTAGCTTAGCAGAATGACATGAGTGCATTATCCTTCCCTGCACAGAAAAGCAACTTAATCTCTTCACGCTGGATAATTAGCCATGTTTTAAATATTATATAATTAGGAAAATGCCTGGCCAAGATGAATAAGATTTTATGTTTTAATTAGACAACTTACTTTCGATTTTTTACTTAAAAACATGTATGTTTTTGCTGAGATTCATTAGAAAAATTATGGGGGTCTATTGTCAAGTATAAAGTTTAATGCTAACCAAATTGAATAAATTGCAATTAACATGTAGTTTACGGTTTCAACATGAAACACAACATACTCACAAACCACCTCAGGATGGGGGCACATGGGCAGATTCGGGGGAGAATTAGTCGCCTGGCGACTAATCGCCTCTTCTTTGGGGTGACGATCTCCCCGAACTGCCTCCCCGCTGGAAACTTCTCATTCAAAGGGAACGCAGAGAAAGGCAGTCCAGGGAGATTGTCACCCTGAAGAAGAGGAGATTTGTTGCTGGGGCAACTTATCTCCCCGTATCTGCCCGTGTGCCCTGACCCTAGTGCAGATAAAAATTTTATCCGCCATGACTGACAGAAGAGTTTGTTTCACCTTTACGTTAACTTTTAGGGGGTTATTTATAAAAGGGATACTGTCATGGGAAAACATGTTTTTTTCAAAACACATCAGTTAATAATGCTGCTCCAGCAGACTTCTGCACTGAAATCCATTTCTCAAAAGAGCAAACTGTTTTTTTTTTTTTTTAATATTCAGTTTTGAAATTTGACATGGGGCTAGACATTTTGTCAATTTCCCAGCTGCCCCTGGTCATGTGACATGTGCCAGGACTTTAGGAGGGAACTGCTTTCTGGCAGGCTATTGTTTTTCCTTCTCAATGTAACTGAATGGAAGACAGCGGGAATTGGGTTTTTACTATTGAGTGCTGTTCTTAGATCTACCAGGCAGCTGTTATCTAGTGTTAAGGTGGCCATACATGGGCTGATAAAAGCTGCCGACAAACCAAGTCGGCAGCTTATCGGCCTGTGTATGGGGCTTCACCGATTGATATCTGGCCGAAAGTCGCCAAGATGTCGATCAGACGGGACTAAAAATCCTGTGGGATCGTGGCCGCATCTGTTTGTTGATGCGGTCCTGCGATCCGACCACCCATATGGCCTCCATTATCATCCGATCGTTGGGGCCTAGGACCCATGATCGGATCAGCCAGATATCTCCCAGCTCAAGGTGGGCATATTGGGGAGAGATCTGGTCGTTTGGAGACATCGTCAAACGAGAGGATCTCAACGTGTATGGCCACCGTTCTGTTGTTAGGCTGCTGGGGGTGAGGGGGTGATATCACTCCAACTTGCATTACAGCAGTAAAGAGTGATTGAAGTTTATCAGAGCACAAGTCACATGACTTGGGGCAGCAGGAAAATCGACAATATGTCTAGCCCCATGTCAGATTTCCAAATGAAATATAAAAAAATCTGTTTGCTCTTTTGAGAAATGGATTTCAATGCAGAATTCTGCTGGAGCAGCACTATTAATTGATGCATTTTGAAGAAAACATTTTTCCCATGACAGTATCCCTTTAAAATCTGAATTCCAAAAACTTGAAAAAATGGTGCGAATTTTCATATGAATTTCATGATTTTTTTCATGCACTGGAATTTTTTTTCAGGAATTGATAAATAAGGGGAAAAAACCTGTGCATATTTGGTCGAAGTATATTTTAGAAAGAGATATTTTCGGAATTTGATTAACAACTATACTATGTTATAGAATAGCTAATTCCAAGAGACTTTTCAGCTGGTCTACATTTATTATTTAATATTTTATTCTTCTGACTTTTTCCAGCTTTCAAATGTCGTCACTGACCCCATCTAAAAGACAAATGCTCTGTACGGCTAATCACTGTAAGGTTACAAATGTATTGTTATTGCTACGTTTTATTTTCCTACTCACTTTTATATTAATGCCCTCTCCTATACACCTTCTAGTCTCTTATTCAAATCAATGCATGGTCATTTGGACCCTAGCAACCATATTGCAGAAATTGCAAACTGTAGGGCTGTTGAATAAAAAAGTTAAATAACTTAAAAAATATGAAAAACATTCACAAATTGTCACAAAATATTCTCTGCATCATAATAAACGGAGAAGCACCCCTTGAAACCCATTCGATAAGGAATCATTGCCTAAATCCATATCTTCCTAAAAAAGGTTTGTATTCAGCCAAATACAGTATTCAATGAACTTTGGATTACATAAAAATAATAATATTGTATAGAACTACATGGAGCCCTATGAGCAAGTTGGGTTCCATAAAACCAGGTGGACAGAAATGCTCCACTATTTATGCTATAAATGTTGGCTACAGTGTAACTAAGCAATCAGACACTTCACTCCACACTGATTCAGTTTGGATATGTAAAACCTTTAAAGGAGAATGTATATATATTAGATTTAATATACTGCACTTATTGCACCAGCCTAAAGTTTCAGCTTGTCAATAGCAGCAATGATCCAGGACTTCAAACTTGTCACAGGGGGTCACCATCTTGGAAAGTGTCTGTGACACTCACATGCTCAGTGGGCTCTGAGCAGCTGCTGAGAAGCTAAGCTTAGGGGTCGTCACTAATTATCAAGCAGAAAATGAGGTTGGCCTGTAATATAAGCCAATGCTACAGGGCTGATTAAACTCTGATGCTAGTTGTACTGGTTTCTGTGCTGCCATGTAGTGATTATCTGTATTAATGACTAATCAGCCTTATATTGTGACATTTCTATTTTATGTGTACTGTATATTGTGAGTGGGTCCCTAAGCTCAGTAAGTGACAGCAGCACAGAGCATGTGAATCAGTGAATCAGCAGAAAAGAAGATGGGGAGCTACTGGGGCATCTACTAGGGAGACACGGGGCTGTGGTTCCCTTGGGCTGGTACAAAAGCACAAAAAAATGTACAACAGGGGTGCCCAAAAGGTAGACCGTGATCTACCAGTTGATCTAAAGCTGATGATCAGTAGATCTCAAGACACTGTCAACAAACAGTTTGTCTAATCACCCTCCTCTTTCATGCATTCCATTCAGATATTTTTTTATGTCAATACACGAAAATGTTCTGTTACATACAAGAAATAGTTAAACATAGCAATAGACATTATATCATAAATAAATCAATATAATATTACAGTAATAATTCCCATGGAACAGAATGCCAACATTGCTTTTATGGATGTAGATCACAATGAGTCACCATCACCAATAGTAGACCTTGCATTAGTAAAGTATGGCCACTCCTGATGTACAACATTTCTAGCTACTTCTTTATTTAGGCTTTAGTTCTCATTTGACCAAATGTCTCATTTTACTAAATAACATGGGGATAGTCTAGCAGAGATACAACTCACAGTGAAATCCCTACTTTTTGCAATGGCAATCACATTCGGATTATGAAAAAAAAACAAAACAATATGCAAACAGGTGAGGAGCAAACACAAGCTGTTTAGTGCCTATCCATGTCCTTTACCCCCTTATCCCGAGTAGCATCAGCCTATTTTCATTGAGATCAAGGACTAGTATCACAACCACCTAATTCCTTTATTGCATGCCTGCAGTGTTTCACCATTATAACTTGCCCTGAACTAGGGAAATGTTATCCAATGTAGTATGTTTCATGGAATCCTGACTTCTGCTTTCCTAAATGATACTGCATAAACACATCTGTAGAAAGATGAATTAAAATAAAATGTACATTTCTCTTTCAAGTGTTTTAGCTTCAAAAAGTCTTGAGACTGAACAGAATACAACCTTGCATGCTCTTTTGGGGTTAAAATCCTAACCCACAGGAAGAGGACTGCATCCATAGATGATGTGTCCCTTACCCAATGGGATTCCAGCATTCCAAAAGGATACCAGCATTCCAAATACAGTATAAAGCGGAACAAAACCCTAATTAGATATGCCAAGAGCATAATTCATAGTTAATAAAACAGCACCAACACATATCTGTGTATTTAGGTTTATCCATTTTAATGGGATATAAACAAAATAGCAAATCATATCTAAGCCAAGCATCATACAAATACATACGTGTACATCTGAGTTTATGTAGAATTAAATTTTCCTTAGCTAAAAGCTAAAGTGCAAACCATTGCCAGCATTGGTAAAGCACCAAAAAAAAAAAATAATAATATATATATATATATATATATATATATATATATATATATATATTAATGGCTGGAGCAACAGAGTTAGAACTACTATTATGAAAGAAACAAATTCTTCTGTATACAATTCAATTTCACCCACAGTGTGCTAATATTGTCTATACATCCTCTCATATATATATATCAAAGAAAAAAAATCTATTTTTGCTTTGTTGGGATTTATACAGAATAACAGATTTATGCATAGGAGACAAACATTTCCATCTACCACCCACTCATGTATACAAGGTCTGCTACAGGTGGTTAATAGCTATAATGAATATACATATTAATAAGAATATTAAGAGCAGAGTGAACAGAGTAATGGCATTTAAATGCTACACGTTACATACCACAATAGTTGGTGAATAAACTGGTGTAAGGCCCGAAATGACAAGGACCTTCTATGTCTGTTTTGCTTAATTTGTACATAAAACCGAATGTAAACATAAAACCAGTGTGTAAATTTGTGTGTGTGTGTTTCAATGAAACAACCCTGTGTCGGATTTATGGTTGTGCAGCATTACATACATTAGAATTTTAGCCTCTGATATAATGACTATCCTTTTACATTGTCATTAAATAATATTAGGTAATAGAACACGTTTTAAATTGCATCAAAACTCAAGATCCATGACCCTCCAGCACAAAATTTCTCTTGACAGAACCGCATCTTCCTGAGCGCCAGCAAAATAAAAACATGCACACATTGTATTTCCGTGGATAATCTACCTTATGGAGAAAAAAAAAAGCAATATTTCCAACTCAATTTCAGGAGGTCTTCTGCAGAACCAGCTGACAGGCCATTTTATAGGGAGATTGAGATTTCTAATGGTGCAGTGACATTTTGGTTCCCAAAATGTAACCAAAAAAAAAAACAAAACAAAACCTGTGCTGCAGTACTCAGCTTTGCATCGAAAAAGAAAGAAAAGAAAAAAACGCGTAGGGGAAAAAAAGACTGACCTCAAATATTCTGTGCAGGCTGACTTGTGCCACGTGGAAATGTGTTGTGAAGATATATCTGCTTAGGTGCAGATTATTTGGCAAAACTCAAAGAACCATTAGGCTGGACAAAAAAAAAAATTTAAAAACATACAGAGAAAAATAATATAAAAGGAGGGAATAGGGGGATTTAGAAGAACCATTGTAATGTCACCACTGGGAAAGCACCAAGCAAGGCACCATTGGAAATACAAGATACTCGGTTTAGTCCTTACAAACAAACAGACAATGCTAATCTGGCCGAAAAATCGGTGTCTTTGGTAAAAACTCTATCAAGATGACCTGTTGAAAAGGAGAAACAACAATTAATCAGAAACTGCGTTACATCAATCATATTAGCTCTACACATTTGTGACATTTATTACCTACTTAAACTTTAAAGATATTTGAGGAAAAAAAGGAAGAGTAATAAAAAGGTCAAATCAAACAAACACCGAGTTAGATAAAGCTCCTTTTAACTTGGGGCCCATTAGATGCTGCTCAGTGGGTGTCGCAGAGCAATAAACAACAACACATACAAAGTATGAAAAGAGGGGTACAAACATATGGTTGAGAGGTCATTAAATCTGTTAAAGTAAGCACCGGCTAATTATTAACGGACAACCTCGGCTATACAGTTCATCACAGTTGCATGCCAAAACAAAAGGACAATTCCTTTGATAGCACCCTCACAATAAAACTATGTCTCGCAGCTAATCAGAGCCCTTAAAAACTAATTAATGAGAGTGTCAAGGGTCTATTGTAGGGCTTCCTCTTGAGGTCAAGGAAGAAAGTAGAAGCTGATGATGTTAGGTCTGTCGTGCAATGGCAACTACTGATAAAAGTTTTAATAAATGATATGGCTACCAACAGCCTGAAATTAAGGCTACTCATATTACGTTCATGATTTAGGCTAGCGTATGTGAAAAGGGCCAAAAAAAATCGAAAAAACCAAGGCTACTCCAGCTTCATTATATTAGCAAATGTCATCACTACAGCTTTGCAAAGAAAGATTATAAGTTCAGTAGGTCAGATATTCACTGTTTATTAACATAACGCCTACTGGCTAAAAATACTAGTGTAAGAGTCACGGAAGGTGGTGGAAATTAAAACACCGCCCTAAAACGTAGGTCAGCGTGTATTTTGAAAAATGTTGCTTTTTATATTCAGGGCCACCCAAGAAAGGCCAAATAAAAAACTAATTTATTGTGGTTGTAACTGTATGTTTGTAAATGTATGTCATGGTCTGTGCTGGGTTTTGTACAATATTCTGAATAATTTGTGGTTTTTGTGAGATAACTTGAAATCAATCGAGTGATTCTTGAGTCAAATCCCAAAAGAAATCTGTACAATTCAAGTTATTTCAACATATGGTTGAGACTTTTCTGAACCTTAATCTTTCGAGTTATTTTATTAATAAGGTAAAATCGGGATGGGTGTTTAGTCGAGTTTGTTTTATTGAAATTGTGATAAAAATATTAGTTTTAGCAAATAAACCCCTAAGGGAATTAATTGTTTTGCTGAACATGCATTTGAAAAGCCGATATTGTAAGAATACATTTCTGGCAGTAAAAAAAAAATGTGCTAGGTTCTCAGTCTATAACCGTTTATATAACATGAAAAGATGAGGTTTCACAGTCCACAAAAATAAAAAAATTTACAAACTTAAAATGAATATTATAGATAACTTCAACATTAACAATCCTAATTAAAAAAAAAAAAATTACAAACTTAAAATGAATATTATGGATAACTTCAACATTAACAATCCTAATTAAAAAAAAAAAATGACAAACTTAAAATGAATATTATGGATAACTTCAACATTAACAATCCTAATTAAAAAAATACATGCCTAGGAAAAGCAGATATTGTAAGAATACATTACTGGCAGCAGAAAAATATACTAGGTTCTCAGTTAACAGTCTATAAGCGTTTACATACCAGATTGAAAAGATGAAGTCCACAAAAATAAAACACGTTAAGAAAAAAATGTACAAACTTAAAATCAATATTAGAAATAACTTAATCATTAACAATCCAAATTAAAACAATAAGTTTTCTTTTTATTATCTGGAGGCATTGTAGGATTTAAAAAAAAAAAAAAAAAATCTACACTTCCTTTTTCCCCCCTAAATGGCTAAGATAAATATTTTCCGCTTTATTCTCTGTTGCATAATGCCCAGAACACGAAGCATAAGATTTATTTCCATACTTGGGTATGGCCACTTAATGTAATGCTAATGAACTTTCATACTTGCTGTGCAGCCAAAAGTTGGAATTATTCTTCAAACAGAAGCCAAAATTTCACACCCCATCAATGAACGCCTGGGCTATTTTATCTTTGCAATTAATTTATTTTTTTTCTTTTACAGCTCAGTCTTTAAGCCCTTCATATCTTTATAAATCAGTCGGGCACATGAGGCTATGCATCTGTGAACCGTAGAAAATCCTTCCGCTCGGGTGATTAAGCTCTTGACACCTTTGCTGATTAATAATCATGGAAAGAATAAGATCAGAAGCAAAATAAATGATCATTTAATAGAGAGATTCACAAAACAGCCCTTTAACTTACATATTCCATCATGTTATTCGTTTCACATTTCCTTTTGCTCAGCCTCCAGTGCAAGCACAGCTGGAAAACAGGGACGGGAATAGAAGAAAAATGAGCTCTATTTTATTGCAGCGCACACACTAGCCCCATTTATCCACCTTTCATATTTTAAGCCTAACAAAAGCATCTGTTTCCATACTGTGCAATTCAGACTTCTTCACTGCGAAGCTGCTCCCCGCGGCACTCACCTTGTGGTATAATCTATTGTTTTCCCATTCCAATAACTTCTCAATCGATCTTCGTGTCTGTAAGACAAATGGGGGGAGGGTTTTTACTCTCGACTGGGTGAAAAGAGGGGAAAACACTGTGCAGCTGTTTTATTTATATATGAGAAAAGGCAAACTACGGGACAGTCCATGAGTTCAGGGTGGTCAGTGATATGAAAGCGTTGGTGTTAAATAGTAACTGAAAAGGCCATAGACTTTCCCCTGGGAGAAAATACATTGAAAAGCTTGAGTTCACTTTAAAAAACTTAATATAATTGCATGCAATTTAGTCTAGAATGACTTGTAAATGTGGGATTAACAATAATTTGCAGCGCTTACATTAAAGAAAAACTATACACCTCAAACAGTGTAGGTCTCCATAAAAAGATATTGCACAAAACAGCTCATTTGTAAAAGTCTGCTTCATGTAAATAAACCATTTTTTATAACAATATAGTTTTTTAGTAGTGTGTGTCACTGGGTAATCCTAAATAGAAAACTGCTTTTTAAAAAAATAAGGGCCACTCCCTGGGATTGTATGATTCACGGTGCACACAAACATAACAAACAAACCATACTGGTTAAGTCACATGAGCCAATTAACAGACAGAGTTGAGTCTTTTGCGTCCACACTTCTTCTTGTTACAGTTGAAATATTTCTGGTCAGGTGATCTCTGAGGCAGCACACAGACCATCACGAAATGGTGGTTCAAGGCAAGAGATGTAAAAGGGCAATATTTACTTAAATATATATTCCAGTTTCAAATTCTTGAATATGCCACTTAATATGATACAACGTCTGCTAAAGTATATATTTTGGTGGTATAGTATTGCTTTAACATTGATTTAATTCTTGACTGGTAACAGAAATGTATCGAGAATCACAACTGCTACCTCTTACCCCAGGTTAAAGACCTGCAGTGGGTCGGGTACCTGCAAAAAAATTGGGTACCCTGCGGAATGAGGGTAGGATTTTCAGGTGCGTGTATAGATGTGGGTCTGCAAGTCTCATCTAATTAATCTTATGTTATATTGTCTATATTTTATGCCTTTAAAAAAAATTTCAATGCTTATTTCTGTCCCAGCCCACTTTTGATGAAGTCACTTCCAGTTTGCAGCACCATCACTTCCTGTTTGTTGGTAGTCGGCGTGTTGTGGATAAGGCAGTTGTAGGTCCGGGTAGTGCAGTGGATCAAATCAGGTTGCGGTTTGTGTTGCGGGTTCGGGCCTTAGAAATTGGTTCCCCGCAGGATTCTACCCCAGGTTATTTTTTTCTGCAAATTAATTTATGCTAATATTTTATTACATGTTTTCTGTTGCTGGGGGGTAAAAAAAAAAAAATCAGGTTTTCCCACACAGAAAAAAACCCCATTGCCTCCAATGCATTTGGCGCAAGAAGAAAAAAAGCAGAGAATTATGCTATGGTGTTCTATTTTTCATCTCTCTCAGGTATTCCTTGCAGCGGCTTTTGATAGGAAAAGTTGAGCAGCTGTGCTTGCCAGTGAAGTAGCTTTGAAATGTATCACATAAGGACCCAGAGCAGGGCCTAACTTAAAATATATAAATAAAAAAGAACAAATGGTGCTTGGGTATGTTTCAGAAATAAGCACAAGTTCAAGTCTGCAACTCATCTTAGTGAAGCGGTACATACTTATGGAGATCTCTCCCCAATACGTTGGAGGGCCCCATACACTGGATGATAAGATGCCAACTTAATCTGTCGGCATTTTATATCTGCCTGTGTTTGGGTCCTTAAGATGGGTAGCAAATAGAAATGAAAAAACATATGGATATGTTTCAAATCTACATTAAAATAAACAAAATAAAAAAATTGGGGAACTATTATCCAGAATGCTCGGGACCTGTTCAAACCACCCCCCCCCCGATAACAGATCCTTCCGTAATTTGGATCTTCATATTTTAAAGGGGTTGTCCATCTTTGTGCAGAGAGTGATATTCTGAGACAATTTGCTATTGGCTTTAATTTTCTATGGATTGTGAGTTATTTCGTTTTTTTTAATCAGTTTGCAATTTCAGCAGTTTGGTTGCTAGGGTCTGCATTACCCTAGCAACTATGCATTCATTGGAATAAGAGTCTGGAATATGAATTGGAGAGGGCCTTGATAGAAACAGGAGTGATAAAAAGTAGCAATAACAATACATTTGTTGCCTTTCAGAGCATTCGTTTTTAGATGGGGTGAGTGACCCCCATGTGAGAAGTCAGAAGAAAAGGGGCAAATAATCAAAAAACTATAAAAAAAAAATGACAATCAAATGAAAAGTTGCTCTAAATTGACCATTCTATAATATGCCAAAAGTTTACTTAAAGGTGAACCACCCCTTTAAACCCAATAATTGAAGCATGGATAAAACTCAGTAGGACTGTTTTCCTTCATTAAAGGGGAATTCAATCCCTCGGGCGCTAGCCTCCTCCCCCCCACCCCCCGGCCTACCTCTCCCCGCGGACAAATGCCCCTAAGTGGCTATTTACCCCTCCATGCAGGTTCCCGGGCACCATCTTCTTCAGCAACGTCTTCTACTTGCATCCTTCGGCGATCTGAGGCGAATGCGCAGTAGGACGCATTTGCTGGTTTGTACTACTGCGCATGCGCCGAAAGTTCACAAAGTTCGCCGGGGTTAGCACGGGAGGGATTTAATTCCCCTTTAAAGATGAATTATATTTTAGTTAGGATCAAGTACAAGGCACCGTTTTATAATTACAGAAACTTTTAAAAAACGTGGATTATATGAATGAAATGGAGTATATGGGGGGATAGCTTTTCTGTAATTCAGAGCTTTCTGGAGAACGGGTTTCAAGGATAATGGATCCCATACCTGTACATATTTGCTCTTACAAATAGCTTTAATGGCCGAGAAATCCAGACTGGAATAGAACAGTGGTGAGCAAATAATTTAGGGCAAGCCATGGCAACATTTGCTTCTGAGCACAAGCGATTCTTCCTCTCAAGTGAAAACAAAAAGCAGAAAAACTTAATAATGGGTGGGGGATGATGCAGCTTTCGGACAAAAGTCTAATCTCTCACGCGTAAGCACCGAGAATCAATCATGGCGCCAGGTGTAAGAGATGAGACGCGGCTGCAGGTGCACAGGAACAACACTGGGCTACTACTAACAGCAGCAGCTGCAGATCACACCACAAACAACCCTCACGCTACTGCCCCAAATGAACCAAAGTACTACAAGTAATCGTAAAGAAGTTTACAGCATAAACAAATCGCTGCTAAGAATACTACATCATCAACAGTGAGAATTAGTATCCATTAACTCACTTTTTTTGGGAAAAAGTTAAGCTTTTTTATTTAAAATTGCGATTGTCATGGGTCCTTACATTTTCTTAACTTCGTTTTTAAGTATTTTTTTGTCACAAAGATCAGCAGCCCTTGCTTGTTTTTTTTTTGTTTTTCCTCAAAAAGATAGTCTTTTAGAAGCTGCTCTCCTTTTAAGAGAAAATAGGGCAGCAGTTATAGTCACACTTTGTGTTAATTTAGTTGCCAGTCAGCCCCAAATCAAAAGAAAATAAGGCTGGGGGAGTGTCATTAACATTCAGTTCAGTCGTTTTGTCCCTTGTCTAGCCCTGGGCTTTGTTCAAATTGCCATCTGAATGCTGAAGGCTGGAGGGAAATCGATTTGATTCTAATCGCACCATGAAAAGAACATGATCTAACTGCTTTCAGCCCTCCGTAAATCTGTACAGGGTCTCTGGCACAATGCGACTTCCAATTTAGAAAGCGGAGTGTCTCGTCAATGACTCTGTGAAAGGGGACGGGGGGGGGGGGGGGGGGGGGGGGGATTGAAAAAAAAAAAAAAAAAGAGAACAAGGAGCAGACATAAAAATTCCAATAGTTGTTTAAGCATTATAGTTCATTTGCATCACAGCAAACCTGAAAAGGGCTGACCTCTCAAAGCGCCTCACGAGTCTATGAAGTTGTAGCCTTGACAAGCGCATATTGACAGAGCTCATTGACTCTGAAAGGCTACTCTATCAATGGAGAAAACAGCAATAGGTTCTACTCCAAGCAGGCATCTGCCTACCCACCCGCTGATAAACCAACGGTAGGAGGATTCCCCCAAGAAAAGAACCTACACTGCATGCTGCTATGCGGTACCTGTTTAGACTTTACTTTATAATAATGCCAGACTCTGTTTCTCGTTTATGGTCACGGGGAAAAAAAATTGCGGTGGAATATTCAATGTTTTTCCCTCTTACAGGACATATATTGTGCACGATTTCCTCATACCGTTTGGGAGATTTGTAGAGTGATGCTGGCTAAGCAAACCAATTGCTACTGAAATAAGGGTGTATACATCCAAACATTTTGCCTTTTGCCCATTGAGCTGTAAATCTTCAAGGAGCAAAAATGCCCTGAATCATCCTAAGTGCCATTGCTCTAAAGGAGGAAAAAGTGGGAAAGCTTCCACCCTGTTAACCCCACGATTCCTTTAGATAAAATTGTTTTATTGCATATTGAAAAAAAAATGTAATTCTGAGCAACACTCCAAAATACATTTAAAGGAATGGGACCTGTATACAGAATGCTCGGATCCTACCGTAATTTGGATTTTCATACCTTAAAGCACACATCGCCCCAAAAATAAAAGTTTGTCTAATTAAAGGAGAAGGAAAGGTTAAAGCCAAGTAAGCTTTATCAGAAAGGTCCACCTAAATATACCAATAAACCCTCAAAGTAATGCTGCTCTGAGTCCTCTGTCAAAAGAAACAACACATGGGCTTCTGTATCAGACTTCCCTTTTCAGCTTAAAGGAGAATCCAACCCCCCCGGAGCTAACCCCAGAGCGATGAGTGAGCAGGAAGAGACTCAGGCAGAAAGTGAAGTCACACCAAGCTAATATGGCAGCTGCTATTCTAAACAAACAGAGAGAGCTTCTAGAGCTGTTTACTCAGGTATGATAAAACATTCTACAGAATAAATATAGCATTCTAGCTTGTGCTAATGCAGCTAATCTATTGGCAATAGAATAAAGAAAAAACATTCTAAGCAACTTTTCCAATACACAGTTAAAATTGTTCAGTGCATTTCAAATTATGTATAAAAACAATTAATATTGATGGTCTCACGATAACTATTGGATCTTTCAAAAATCTTTACGTCTATGGCCAGCTTTAGTTCCCCAGCAAAGACAGGTCAGCTGCCTTATCTTACATTGTATCAACAGTGTGAAGCAGCAGTACAAACACTGCTTTCGATACCAATACAATAGCAAATGAAAAAAATAAATTGTAATAAATGTTTGTTTAGAAATAGGTTCCCTTATTAGGCAAAAACATATTTTTTGAGTGTATATTCCTTACAAAATCATGAAAACAATAAGCAAACCCAATAGGCTGGTTGTGATTCCAATAAGAATTAATTATATCTTAGTTTTTAACGAGTATAAGCTACTGGTTTAATATTAAAGAGAAAAGGGGAATCAATAAAAAAAGAATGGATTATTTGGCTAAAGTGTAATATATGGGAGACAGACTTTCCGTAATTCAGTGCTTTCTGGAAAACGGGTAAATGAAAAAACAGATCCCATACCTATATTTGTATATGTTCGGGGGTTTTAATGTTATTTGTAACTCTAATTGCTAGTTTACAGACATGACAAGGAGACATGACTCATGTTACATTGTGTTAAAGGGCACCTATAGGTCTAAAAAAATTCCCCAAACCGAAGGCGCTAGCTTGCCGCCATGACACCCCATGCGCAGAATGAAAAGCTGCCTGAACTTGCGGCAGCTTTTCATTCAGCTCATGCGCATGACGTCACATGCGCATACTGCGCATGTGCATGGGGTGTCATGGTGGCTCGCACCGGGAGCTCCCTCCCGGCGCAAGCAAGCCAGCGCAGGCAGGGGGAATTTTTTTTTTTTAACTACTACAACCCCAAACCGGAATGCGGGCTCTATCAGCTCGCACCTTCGGTTTGGGTAATTTTTTTAGCCCATAGGTGCCCTTTAAACGTCTGACCTAGAAAACAGAAAGCGATAAACAGACACTGCCTCCAACTGCAATTACTCTTAAAAATAACTTCATTATTGAACACACATTAAATTATATTCTATATCACTATGCAAAAAGAGTTTTGGGGTGGAGGGCCCGTTTAACTGTATCAAAGAAAAGTAATGCTAACTTGTAATGCTTTTTAGATCTATAACTGCCAATATAATATTACATTTTTGGTTGCTGTGTGAAGCCAACCAGCTAGTGTCTAGGGCTGCAATGTATGCTTGTTTAATATGGGAGTGAAATAAATTACGAATCTTGAAAGGAGATTTGAACCTAGGGTAATCTAATTAAGTTTATGCAAACTAAAACCAGTTTTTGTAACAAGGAACAAATATGTCATTCTAAGCAACTTTAAACCCTATTTCAATCAATTAAATTTATTTATCAATTCCTAAAGTTTCATTTTTCACCTTATGTCTTTCTGAAGCAGCTCGGGGGAGGGGCAATGACTCTTGTTCTAAATTGATAAATTTCTTATGACTATGAAGATTCTTATTTATCCAGGTCATGTTTCACTACTCATCCGAGCAGTTTCTTCATTACAAGTTGAAAGAAAGAAGCTGCTCGAACTGTGGTGAAATGTCTTCAATGATTACTCAGCAAGTCCAGTTACTCTAGATTTACTTATATTAGATGTTTTGTCCCTTGTGAGCACAAGCACAGAGTTTTCATTGAAGACAGCTGTTAGCAACTACTGTATCAATTCTAAGGGCTAGAGCAGACGGGGAGATTCGGGGGCATTTTGTCGCCTGGCGACTTGTAGCCGCGACTTGTAGCCCCCGAACCTCCCCGAATAGCCAGGTCCTGAGGCGCACCGGCGTTACTTGAAAACGCCGGCGCCTATTCACACGAAGCGGTGCGATTTGTGGAATCGCTCCAAATTGACTCTCGAGTCAATTTTTGAGCGATTCCACAAATCGCGCCGCTGCGTGTGAATAGGCGTCGGCGTTTTGAAGTAACGCCGGTGCGCCTCAGGACCTGGCTATTCGGGGAGGTTCGGGGGCTACAAGTCGCGGCTACAAGTCGCCAGGCGACAAAATGCCCCCGAATCTCCCCGTCTGCTCTAGCCCTTATACTCCCCATCGATGCTGCTGAGAAATGCATCTAATTCAGTTCAGAATCTGCACCTGAATTACTGAGCTGCCAGAATCTAACACCAGAAGCAGGAACATTCAACTTTAAAATTTGGTTTTTGAAAAAACGTAAAGTCTTTTTCTGGTGAACAATCTGAAAACAGGAACAGAACATCAAAAAATTTAATAATTTTAAAGTAATAAAAATACAATGCAGTGTTGCCCTGCACTGGTAAAACTGTTGTGTTTGCTTCAGAATAACTACTATTGTTTATATAAATAAGCTTTTGTGTAGTCATGGGAGCAGCCATTCAAAGGAGAAAAGGCTCCAGTTACACAGCAGATAAGCTCTGTAGAACATAATGTTATCTGTTATCCATTACTTATCCTGTGCCATATAGCTTTTTTTCAATTTTCCGCCATCGCTTGTCTGTGTGAACTATAATATTGTTTCTGAAGCAAACAGAACCGTTTTACCAGTGCAGGGAAGTGAATGGCCACCTTTAGATGTACCAGGCAGCTGTTATCTTGTGTTAGGGAGCGGTTATCTGGTGACCTTCCCATTGTTCTGTTGTTAGGCTGCTGGGGGGGAAAGGGAGGGGGTGATGTCACTCCAACTTGCAGTAAAGAGTGGTTGAAGTTTATCAGAGCACAAGTCACATGACTTGGGGCAGCTGGGAAATTGACAATATGTCTAGCCCCGTGTCAGATTTCAAAATGAAATATAAAAATGTTTGCTCTTTTGAGAAATGGATTTCAGTGCAGAATTCTGCTGGTCCAATTCCAGTTAGGGAAGAAGCACACCTTTCATAATAATACACCTTTTTAGTAGCATGTGCCATTGGGTAATCATAAATAGAAAATAGCCATTTCAAAAAATAAGGACAGCCTCCTGGGATCATAGGATTCAACGGTGCACACAAACATACCAAACAAACTATAAAGTTAGGTCACATGAGCCAATTAACAGACAGAGTTCTGTCTTTTGCTTCAACACTTCTTCCTGTTACAGTTAGAGTGAAATATTTCTGGTCAGGTGATCTCTGAGGCAGCACACAGACCATCACGAAATGGTTGAAGGCAAGAGATGTAAAAGGGCAATATTAACATAAATATATATTCCAGTTTGGTAAGATTCTTTAATATGTCACTTAATTTGATATAAACTATCTGTTGCTCAAGTATTCATTTTGGGGTATAGTTTTCCTTTAAGTTATGTTTGTGTGGAGTTCCCCTTTAAGTACAGTTAAACATGGGATCGTTCTTTTCCTTTTTTATTTCCCAACAAGGTTTCACTTGCTCATAATAGGAACCATCTCTGCTGAAATTTTACTTTACATGTTAAAACTTTTAACTTAAAGTGGACCTGTCACCCAGACACAAATCTGTATAATAAAAGTCCTTTTCAAATTAAGCATTAAATAAAATTTCTATTTTTTATTAATACATTCATAGCTGTTGTAAGCTAATTTAAAAATATCAGCTGTCAATCAAATATTGTCTGCCCCTCCTCTATTACTTTCACTTTCCATTCAGCACTTCCTAGATGTCACAGCTCTTCACACATTTACCTTTTCTCTTCACTGTTTAATTGTGTAGCCAGGACATGGGGATGGACATTGGGTCCCCCATTCTGCTGCACAAACAAGATTCTAAGATGATTTAATGCTTGCCTTAATAACAGTGTTCACAAAATTTTAGCCTGCTTGCTATAATTTTGAATTCCGAGACTGAAGGAAACAAGATTCAAATAATTTATAAAGTGTAAATAATTTTGCTTGACTAATGTGATATAATAGGATTTTGAATATTTTTTTGGGGTGACGGGTCCCCTTTACACTATCTCATACATTTAACAATTATTATTGGAGGTAGTTATAAAGTCTTTCACTAAAAACTGCCACAAATTATTAGTACAGCAACATAAGAACAAACACATAGATGACAAGCTCTATTGATCAACTACAAAAACATTTAATGGGTATGAAAGAAAATAAATAATATGAATGAATATTCTTATTTAAAAAAAACCACAGCATAAATGAACTGTCAATGAGAATGCAGTTAAAACATGATTAAGTTGCAATACTAAATGAAAAAGCAAAGAATTGTTCAGCTTACTCTTTTACTGAGACAAACAACTGGCCACATGCTGCAGCCCAATGTACAGCAACAGCAAAGGCATCCACAAAGTAGCCATCGGACATTGATTGGAAGATTCTTCTTGAGACAACTGTTAACTCTGTTAATGCTAGATTTAAATTCTTCAGGTGCTACCTGGGGAGTTGGGGGAAATGTGCGTTAGTCAGTACAACAACATGCTTAGTATTAAAGACCGCAAAAAAATGGTGTCCTTGACACATACCTTGCCAGTTAAGGAAGAAGGGAATTCTGCTTCAAATTTGTTGCTAAGACCAAATCTATAGAAAAATGAGAATTGTTAGATATCATCCTTCCGCAATTCCACTGCATCATGTAGGTTATGTGAGCATTTGTAGGCACATTTATCAAGGGTTGAATTTCAAATTCATGCAAGTTTTTTTTAAAACTCCCATAAACTCGAAATTCGACCAATCGAAATTCATTTAAAAAAATCAAATCTGATTTGAATTTTAAAGACTCAATTCAAGTTTTTTTTCAGAGAAGGCTGCTAACAACTCAAAATTTATACCTGGGCCTCTCCCATTGACAAACAGCAATTTGGCAGGTTTTAGGTGGCGAATAGTTGAATTTTAGTTCTTAAAGGAGAACTAAACCCATACTTTAAAAAAAACCCTACACTCCCCAAAGACCCCCTCCCCCTCAGCCTACTTGCTTCCCAGGGCAAATGCCCCTAATTTTTTAGTTAACCCTCACAGCAGATTCAGGCGTCTGTGTTCACGGCAGCCATCTTTATGCATTCAACTGCGTTTTGGCAAATGCGCAGGAGAAATTTCCTGGTTCCGGGTAACTGCACTTGCGCCGAAACTCATGGGAATCGTCGAAGAGCCAAAAGAAGACATGAAGATTACCGAAGAAGAAAGCCGCCATGAACTCTGATGCCTGAATTTGCAGTGGGGGCGAGTAAAAAGTTTGGGGTATTTGCCGGGGTAGCAAGGCTAGGGGCGCGCAAGATCTACAGGGCAAGAAGGGAAGGTTTTTTTTTAAGGAAGGGTTGAACTCTTCTTTAAAGGGTAAGAATATGAAAATTTGAAATCTTGAAAATCTAATTTTTTTTAAAAACTCGAATCAAACTTGAACAAACTCCCTAGTTCAATTTGACAGTTTTGACCACAAATTTCGGT
>CM044431.1:38811199-38833939 GCA_024363595.1 Xenopus borealis
TCCTACCCTATCTGACTAGTCTCTGGATCACCATGTTCTATGTATAAATTCACAACGCTTCCCAAATCATGGGGCTGCCTCCCCTTTTGGGGGTAAGTCTTGGTTGGTGGTTAGTGCAAGGGTTTGCATTGTCACAACAGTAGTATGAACATGGAAATGTTAAATTACAACCTTGCATGCATGCCATTATCCTACTGATTTCTATTAAGTGTAATGGGAATCCAGTATGTATTATAACAATCTCTCCCATGAGAACAGCAACAAACTGCCAGCTGCCACAAAGGACTTTATGAATATAAATGGTGTTCAAATACATGAAGCAAAATGGACAGTTTTAAAAAATTATAATTGTGAATATATATGATTTAATTTTAAAGTTACATTCCCTTAAAGAACAAAGAAATGCTATAGATCATCTAACGAATGGTCCCATTCCTCTCTCTGATGCTTAATAAATGGGGTCACCCGGAAACATTGCATGTTCACACTGAATAAACAGAAAGGGTTCGCCCTGCACTTCACTTGCCATGAGCGCCTGTGTTCATCTGAACCCATTCCTCTCTTCCCACATGCTATGTGCATTCCCTAACCAAATAATCGGAGCGGTTATGTGAAATGCGGCTGCCATCTTGGATCCACTTTGTGATGCATCACTCCCAAAATCCTCTGTGCGCATGTGCAGTTAAAACGAAAACTATACCCCCAAATAATGTATGACTCTATAAAAAGATATTGAATACAACAGCTCATATGTAAAACCTTGCTTCATATAAATAAGCCATTTTAATAATAATAATAATAATCTTTTTAGTAGTATGTGCCATTGGGAAATCATAAATAATAAAATAAGGGATGCCCATTGGGATCCTAGGATTCATGGTGCACACAAACCATGCATGTTAGGTCACATAAGCCAATTACCAGACAGAGTTCTGGTCAGGTGATCTCTGAGGCAGCACACAGACCATCATGAAAAGGTGTTTCAAGGTAAGAGATGTAAAAGGACAAGTATTTTGGGGGTAAAGTTTTCCTTTAAGACTTACCAGCTGCCCCTGCAGAAAGCACCAATATATTTTTAGGTCTGAGACACATAGTGACAGAGCTGAAGGTCCATAGCCCAACTAACTGCAATGGGAACAATTACTGCTGGAAAAGCTTTCACACAGACAGACACTGGAATATTATTTTATACTGGGACGTTCCTTATCCTTTTAGATCTCTATAGTGGGACCATATGGTGATTTGTTTTTTTATTGTACAGTATAGACAATTTCATACACACCGACATATAAGCAGGTTTATATATGTAAAAGGGCAAATATAACGATGATGAAAACACAGCAACTATATGCTCAACATGAAACCAATAAATGCATTCTGAATTGAAGCGGTGTTCTGCCGAATACTTTAATTCAAATAATTACAGTTTGGTTTATTGAATAAGACACAGACTGAACTAGTCCAGGCAGCTTTACAAGTTATCTTTATTGTTGTGGTTCCTAAATGATTTGCCTTTTGTACAGTCACACATCAGCAACACAATGATGTTATCTAGGTGCAACCAAGAAATCATAACAATTATGTTAACAATACTTATTAATATTTATGTTTATACTTATCCCACTCTTCCTATTACAGTTTTTATTCAGCTGGCACAATTGGAAACTTTCAAAGGCTCTTACCCACAATCAATATCTAAATTGGAACACTTCTCCCTCTCTCCTCTAGTTTCCATCTTACCACAATGCAGTTCCTTGTAAACAGTAAAGTCTGCAGAATTTGTAAAGGATTATGGTTGCAGATTGCCCTGTAACGGTGTCATGCTATCCTTTATCATCCGTTTCACAAAACTGCCTATTCAACACAAATTTAGCCTGACTTTTCACTATACACATTACTGCTCATAGCCTCATACTGATCTGCTCCCTCAATCGCTCCCTCAATCGCCCGTTACAAAGATGTGCAAGCTAATTACTATTTCGCTATAATCTCCCTTTTATTTTTAGTTGAAAAGAGAAACATGAAATCATTTATATCAATTTATAAGAGAGTCTGAGCTGCCATACTGCTTTATTTTACAACAGACACTCTTCAGTATGGCTAGCTGGGCTAGATTCATCCATGAGATGGGTTTAATAGTACATTACTGTGCTAAATGGAGATTAATCATCTTACTAAATGGGGCATTCACCATTATTATAATCCTCTAAATGCAATACTTTGTGTGAATTAATTCTGCTTAGTGGAAAGAATAGATGTTCTGCTTTTTACCTTCTTGTTAATACACATATTTCCCATCATAACATTTCTTTCTCCTTTACCGACAGGCACATATATAATTAGATATTTAACCTGGGAAGATCAGTATTAATTTTTCCTCTCCTTTAAATAACAGAGGGATATGTGACGATCACTGGGATTGTAAACGTGAAGAACAAAGGACCCCCATCCGTAGAAAACCACTCACAAATGATGTGGAACAAAGGCTGCCACAAACCCGATCTCAGTCTGCTTAAAAAAAGTTTTATTTACAAAAAAAGTATTACATCTTATTGTGTTACCAAAAGACTGACGCGTTTCATGCCCCTTCTGGCCACTTAATCATAAACCATCAGCTTAAATCTTTTTGAGCACCCTTTTTTTTTTTTGAATGAGCTCAGGTTTGTGCCAGCCTTTGTTCTACATGATTGTGTAGTCACTGGGATTGCCACTAAGCTGGTAATGTTACTGCCGCAAACAATAATGAAAATGAATAGGAAAGACAGACATCAGGAGATAGGAAGCATGTTTCCCCAGAAAAGGATGCAGCCCTAATTAACAACTACAAATATATACAGAGTCTTCCGTTTAACAAACACTGGTCTGTAGTGTTTCACAACGCTTTCTATTTTTTTTTGGCAAAAGGAAGAGCTATGTACTGTAATGATTGCTGCTACTGGTTGTTTAAGTTGCGTAGTGTATTATAGCCCTTGAATGAAAAGGCAGTTTGCATATCTGTGCCTATCTCACTAAAAGCCACTGTATATTCATGTTACTTAAAGGGGAACGATCACGAAAATTTAAATTTAATATAAGCATTCCCATAGTGAAGTAAGAAGCTTCCTAAATGTAATCAATTAAAAAGCCTGCATTGTTTCTGAAATAATCAAGTCAATAATCACTAGTCCTCTCACAGCACCTGTTTCTCTTCATACAGCCCCTCCCCCGGGAGATGCCCCATACTCCATACTTAGCCCTCGCCGCAGATTCTTCCAGCAGAGTTGCGCGCAGCCATCTTCCGCAATCTCTGTAAGATGACGGGGAGATTGGCAATTTCCGTATGCAACCGTCAAACTGCTCCAACTGTGCATGCGCAGAAATACCAATCACCAAGTCAGCTTACAGAGATCGCGGAAGATGGCTGCGTGCAACTCCGCGGCAGAGAGGGGTAAGTATGGAGTATCTCCCCAGAAGAGTAGATAGCCTGGGGGGAGGAGAGAGGGGGTCTACCTGGGGTAAAGGGGGGGCAGGTTTCTCCCCCCAAAGGTTGAATTCTCCTTTAATGTTTACATTTCTCACAAATGCACCTGGTTCAAACTGTAAAAAAACTATTTTATGCTCCAGGGCACTTTTGCTGACATGAACTCCATGATTTGTATACATGTACCACGTGTTTCTTAACCGGCAAAAACCCCTACTAGCAAATGTCAAATGGCTCACCAGCTCTTGTAGGATTGTAACAGAGACATCTAATGTGCAGCTTCCAGCTGAGCCATACTCCAACAGATTCCAGAGGGGATACTCAGTGGGAATTGCAGGTCAGTAAGAGATGTCCCTTGGACTATAACTTCCTATCTACAGGACTGGACTGGGATTCCAAATACACCAAGGCCCAAGCAATCTCCACCAGCCCACTTAATAGTCACTTTCTATTACAGCAGACCCTCTGACATTTTCCAGAACAAACAGATTACCAGTCCAGGCCTGGCTAGAAGATAAAGTAACCCTTGCAGACCACAAAATAAGTTATCAATAAGTGGGGATACACTTAAGGCTAAGGCCAGACGGGGAGATTCGGGGGAAATTAGTCGCCTGGCGACTTCTCGCCGCGACTTGTAGCCCCGAACCTCCCCGAATAGCCAAGTACCCACGCGCACCAGCGTTGCTTGAAAAACGCCGGCGCGTGTTCACACGGAGCGGCGCGATTTTTGAAATCGCTCCAAATTGCCCGAGGCTACAAGTCGCAGCGAGAAGTCGCCAGGCGACTAATTTCCCCCGAATCTCCCCGTCTGGCCTAGCCCTAAAGAAGTAAATTAAATAGGGATACTTCAGGGATATACTTAAAAGGTCGGTTTAGTGCTCAATTACATTTTAATATGGTGCTGTGATATTCTGTAGCTTTTTTTTTTTAATTCTTCAGCTTTCTGGTCAGCTGCTATCTGGTATTACGAGCTTGCTTTACCCTAGCAACCAGGCAGCAGTCTGAATGAGACTGGTAAATGAATAGGGCTAAACAGAAAGAAAAGAAACAACAATAAGCAAAATAAAATTGTAGCCGCACAGAGCTGTAGTTTGTATGCGGCTGGATGGAGTCTGTGATCAGACCAGATAGCATTACAATATGCAAGCCTGAATAAGGCAAATAACTGAAACCATTAAAATAAAATACCAATTGAAACATTGCTAAGAATGGGACACAACTAGAACATAACAAAAGGGATTTTAAAGGATGAATACAACTTTAAGGTAAAAAGACAGCTGAACTCTCAGAAAACATTTTTTTTTCAGAGCCAATTTGTGTTTAATTGATCAGTCGCACAGTCTGTGTCTCTCGGGCCCCTGCGCCTTTAGGAGGAAGCGGATGTCTGTTATATGCACATGACTACAACTCCCAGCATGCTTCAGCAGTAAGAACCTAGGCAGAAAGCTTGGGAAACAGACAGGGATATAAAAGGCAATCGCTCCCCGTCTGTATCCCTTTTACCACAGTGATTTTTATGTTTTTTATCTCCGGTCTGGCACAATACCTCCTCATTGGACTTACACTGTGACGTGCCCACATCCTCGCACTACCACCGGGTCCGGAGCATACTTAAGCAGCTGTTCCTCCAACGCCCGCTCTTCGTCTTCTTCCTCCTCCTCGTAAATTTCATCAAAATCCGCCATTACAAGATTCAGACGTTTCGTTCTCCTGTCCCTCCCCGGTCCCGTTACCAGGAAGAGGAGGCCGCCATACCCAGCTGTGGCGTCATGACGCACTGCCGCAACGTGACGTCACTGTGGTCATGTGATGTCTCAAACGCGATTGCAGGGATTCTTTTTTTTCAAGGTTGTGAAACTTTATTTCTCAACTACGGAATAGCACTGGGGCCAGCAAGATTTAAAGTCATAATTAGGAATTTTAAAACTCATAATTATGACTTTTTAATATTTAAAGTCATAATTCATCTGAATTTTTTTTTGCTGGTCCCAGTGCTCAAAGGAGCAACAAAAAAAAGAGAAGAGGGGATTCTGGCTTCATTACTGTAACTTGAATACACACAGCTAGCTACATTTATATACACCGCTGTTTATTTGAAATCAGTTTATGGGATTTTAATAAAAGTGACACGTTTTATGCAGTAACCCATAGCAACTAAGAATAAATGCTTCGCTCAGACTGGTGACTAGACTTGTACCTCAATTTGAGCTGCTGTGCATGTTGCCTGTGCCTAGGGTTGCCACCTTTTCTTGAAAAAAATACCTGCCTTCCGATATATTTATTTTTTCCCTATTAATAACATTGGGATCAACCATCAAAAATACCGGCCAGGCCGGTAAAATACTGGCCAGGTGGCAACCCTACCTGTGCCCATACCTCCCAACTGTCCCTTTTTTGGAGGGACAGTCCCTCTTTTGAGAGCTCAACCCACTGTCCCTCATTTGTACTGGAAAGTCCCTCTTTTCTCTGCACTGAACAGCCAGAAAAAGAAGCAAAGATTTTAACTTAATTGGCTTTTGGCAGAGAGTCCAGAACAGCTAATAGATGCAAATAAAATACTTTGTAACACTTTTGAGCTAAGAAAATTAGTAATTGTAACAGTTTAGATGAGGAGAAATATTTTCAAACTTTCATAACCTGTCAAATTTTGTAAAATAAACATGGTAATTAGGGGGTGCGGCCTCAAAAATGGGTGTGGCCACAAAAAATTTGCCGTGCTGTGGGCAAAAAAAAATTTTGTCCCTCTTTTTACATCCAGAATGTTGGGAGGTATGTGTGCCTCATTAAGGACACCTCATTATTTTCACATGCTGTTTTCTGTGTAATGGGCTGACTTTTTCTGGAAAAAAAATATTTATCTTTTTTCCCTATTAATAGCATTGGGATCAACCATCATTTTTACCGGCCAGGCCAGGAAATTACCATCCAGGTGACAACTCTAGTGTAGTGGCTTCCTCTCTGCAAGTAGGGTTGCCACCTTTTCTGGAAAAAAGTACCAGCCTTCCTATATATTTTTTCCCTATTAATAACTTTGGGATTAACCATTATTTTTACTGGCCAGGCCACTAAAATGACGGCCAGGTGGCAACCCTATGTGCAAGCCACCATACAGGCATAAGTTATTCATAGCTCTTGATGTGGTTGACCCATAAAAACTGTTTCATATATTAAAAACCTTTGTAGCAGGCAATGAAAAAGAAGGCATTCTTTTTCCAGGCAGTTGTAATAAAGTAGAAAATGTATATGTCCACATACTTACGCATTTCATGTTACAAACACTTAAAGGGGCAGATTTACTAAATTCACATGAAGAATTTGAAGTTCGATCGTATTTCAAAAAGAATTCGAATCTTTGAATATGCAAATTAGGCTAATTTAATTTTATTCGAATATTCGACTATTCGATGGTTGAAGTACTTCCCCTTTAAATTTTTATTCAACCACCTAGTTCGCCAGATCAAAGCTACCAAATTGGGTATCATTATTTTTGATTGAATGAAAAAAATTCGACGGATCGAAAAAATAGTTTGAATCATTCGATTCGAATGATTAATCGATCGATCACATTTTTCCTATTTGATCATTCGACCAATCGAATTGCGGTAAAATCTTTCGAATTCGATTTCAAAGGATTTTACTTAACATACTATTCCCATGGTCGAATTTTTGATTTTTTTTTTTTAATTCGAAATTTGACCATTAGTAAATCTGCCCCTTAGGGGCATAGCTCTTGATGTGGTTGTAATAAAGTCCAAAAAGAGGGAGCACACACTCGCAGCTGGAAACCTGTACTGGTGCTGACACGTATCTAGGCCACCGGTCAAGGCTTGTTCATACGAAGCTTGAAAGTTGATTTTTACGGAGGTTTTTTGAAGTTAAAATCCTCTTTTATTGAAAGGCATTAAAATCACAAATCATGAGTGTGACAAAACCCCACACTTTACGCGTTTCGTGACATGCCAACAACGAGGATAGTTAATTTATTTTACAAATCCTTTTGCCTGTCCAAACCAATTCTGAATCTTATTTGCATATGCAAATTTGGGGATGAAAGGGAAATCACGTAACTTTTTGTCACAAAACAAGGAAGCTAAAATAGTTTTTTCCACTTTTTACTTTCCTGTCACTAATTTGCACATGCAAATTAGGATTTGGTTCGGTATTCAGCTGAATCTTTCATGAAGGATTCAGGGATTCTGCCAAATCCCAAATAGAATTCCTAATTATGATATAAAAATGTAACTTCTAAATACACTTGGCAACCAGTATTATAAGTTGCTTCAGTTAATTTGTTATTTCAGTGAAACCAGTGGTGGGGGGTCCCAGGGGAAAGGAAGGCAGGGGCACTGACTAGCGAGTGAGCACACATTAGGCTTGGGGGAACCTGTTGTTGGACCTGACCCCAGAGTAGCCAAGAATATTATGAAAGTCATCCCTATCAAAAGTTCAGGCTGCCTGCTACAGCTCACCAGAAGAGACCTCCGTGGATTTATTTGCTTGAATAGAAGTTTTATAGGGGAATGTAATATAAGTCGGCAAAACTATTCACAATGCGAAAAGTTATGCCTCTGTGCAAACAATTTTTGCTTTGTACGAATTTAATATAGCTTTTGCAAAACTGGAAACTGTTTAGCGACCACTTCCGACAGTGGAAGAGAGTTTGCGAATTTTACAGCTTGCGCCAATGCGCAGTCAATGTAATAAAACTTCTTACTGAAAAAGTCGTTATGTTTGCTCCTAAAGATTACGACACCTTCAAGCACTTCTTAAGAGTGCGCAATTAAAATTCGCAATGCGCAATTAAAATTCACAATGCAATAACAGTTTAAGGAACAATATTACATTGCGAGATGTGGATTTTTAATCTTATTGATGCGTATTCTTTTGCTCTTTGCGAATTTAATTACATTCCCCCATAAGTCTCTGGCTGTCTGTTAATGGTTTGATAAGTTGTGTGAATATTCCCAAAAGAATATGAGCTAAACTTGTCAAAGGTGGTACAGCAGAAACATGCAAGGATGTATATTGTCACATACTTTCCAGGGGTCTGTCACATTTAACATCAACTAATATTCATTTTAATAAATAAGTACTTATTGATGATTAGAGGAAAGCAAATACCTTTGTGGATCACTTAGCCGATATATATAAGAATTTAAAGCTGCGGAAACGTAAGCACTCTCTTTTTCACTGGGTCATGCTAATCTTACCAAAAAATAACTGAATGAAAATATATGATTAGTAGAAGGTGTTGCTGCTGTAATAGCTGCTTAAAAGGGATTTCTTACAACCTGCACATGATGTTAAGCTGAAACTGACCTGAAATGCTTTGGCAAACAGTTATTCACAGAGAAATATGAAATACTTACATTACCTTGCTCTCAATGAAGGTAATTGTGCCTCTTTCACAGAAAGTAAAGACCTTTACTCCAGAGGGTAATGCTCTTAAACTGTTACTTGGTACTGAAATACGCCTAATTTCCAAGCCATTTGCATCATTCATGGTTCTTTCCCTTCTCATGTTATCACCCTAGAAACTCTTTTCCTTGTTTTAACATAAATAATATCATTGACTTGGCCATGGCATGCCTGATTACTTGTTTATTAATACAATACAATTATGCACACTCCGATTAGTTCGATTTCGAACAATTAATCGATCAATCAAATTTTTCCTATTCGATCGTTTCACTAATTGAATTGTGGTAAAATCCTTCGAATTCGAAGAATTTTACTTCACATACTATTCCCATGGTCAAATTTCTGATTTGTTTTTTAATTCGAAATTCGACCAATAGTAAATCTGCCCCTTAGGGAAGAATTTTCGAAGTGAAAAAACTTCGAAATTCGGCCCTCAAAGTTTTTTTCGATCGAAAATGGACCTATTTCGATCGAATAGGTCCATTTTCGATCGAATAAAAATTGTTTATCTTAATCTTAAACTGTTACTTGGTACTGAAATACGCCTAATTTCCAAGCCATTTGCATCATTTTCCTTGTTTTAACATAAATAATTATGCCAGATTACTTGTTTATTAATACAATACAATTATGCACACTCCATATATATATATATATATATATATATATATATATATATATATATATATATATATATATATATATATAAAAGCAGTGACTGTTTATATCTTGTTTCTCTTTGGGGGCTCTGAAATCCATGAATAACCAGTAAGATATTTCTTTTAAGGTGTTTACTGACATAATCAGCTATGTTTATGAAATAACTCAGTCGTGAGCTCAGTAATATCGCTTGGACTCATTGAAATGTAAGAAATAATGTACCATCACTGAAATACATATTTATTAGCCTAGAGTTCCCATAAGAGCAACGACAAATTAGGAGATTAGTCTTACACAGTTAATTTCATCATTCTCTAAATGCTTCCCCAGTGGCTAACGTGAATCTCTGCTGAGGCAACATACGTAGTGCCACTATTTTCGAAGTAAACCAATGTTACCTCATGAGGAAACTTCAGGCAACATCAAGACGCATATGTTTCCCCAGAGATTTGCATGTTAGCCACTGGGGAAGCATTTGGAGGAGATTAGTCACCCGAGATAGAGGAGATTAATTGTGGGGCGACTAATCTCTTCATTTGTCATTGCTCTAACAGTGTCTAACAAAAGACTTCATACCCTTGACTTAGTCTTTCATTTTACTGAGTAACAAAGCCTGCACTTATTCTCATTGTGGTATTTATATAATTTCTATTGTGGTACTGTGTTATATTAGAAAAAGCCTTTGAAGGGGATTGAGTATTAATTTGTATTTTTTAAGAGTGGTAACATTAAATACTGTCTGTAAGAGATACCAGTATTTTTACTATTCAACAATTTATTTTCCTCCCAGTGTGTAGAAAAGCCTTTCTACTGCTTGCTATTTTCTATCAGGGATAGGATCGAGATACTGTAAGGGGCACATGCGCTAAAGGTCGAAGTGAATTTTCGAACAAAATTAAAAATTAAAAATTTCGAAGAAATTTTGCGCTACTTCGCCTATCAAATAGCCCGAAATTCGATTTGAATTAAAAAAATTAAAAAATTTAAATTTGTGCTGTCCCTTTAAAAAACTTCGAATTCTACCATTTGCCACCTTAAACCTGCTGAATTGTTATGTTAGCATATAGGGACCTCTTAGAAACTATAGCCAAAATGTTGCTAAGAAATCGAAGTTTTTTTCGATTAAATCGTTTGAATCGATCGTTCGAATTTTAATGATTTCTACGATCAATCGAACAATTTTACTTTGATTGAAAATGGCCAAATTAAAAAAAAAACCTTTGATAGTCGAAGTTTTTATCGAAATTTGACCCTTTGTAAATCTGCCCCTAAGTGTTAGTACTCAGTGCTGCTGTAAATCTGCACTTAGTACTGACACTCACTGGCAGATTTACTATTGGTTGAATTTTGAAAAGAAAAAATTTGACCAATCGAAATTTTTTTCGGTGGTTTTCAAGCGAAAATGGACCGTTTTCAATCGAAAACCGCCAAAAAAAAATACGATTGGTCAGATTTCTAATTTTTTTTTTCAAAATTCGACCAATAGTTTCGAATTGTTCAAATCGTTCTATCACATTGTTCGAACTGAACCATTTAAAAAAATTTTGTTTTCCAAAACTTAGAAAAATGCTCTGTTAAGGCAATGGGAGGTCCTAACTAAGGCTCTAATGGCAATTTGGCAGGTTTAAGGTGGCGAATAGTCGAATTTGAGTTTATTTTAAAGAGACAGTACTTCGAAATTTGAATTTTTTCAATTCGAATGGAATTTTGGGCTATTTAAAAGTCTAAGTAGCCCAAAATTACTGCGAAATTTGGATATTAAAAATTGAATTTTAATCAAAAATTCACTTCGACCCTTAGTAAATGTGCCCCTCAGAGAAAATGGTGTTGAACTCCTCAAAACAACTAAACACGTTCTGATGAACTGACCCATCTATCTATAATAAATATTCAATTTCAATAACACTTTCCTGTCAGTAACATTTTTAGCAGGAATTTGAAAATTAAAATTTTGATCAAATAGTTGGGAGTTTTTGTGAAATATGCCATTTAACCTTTTAAGTGGCAGCAGAATATTACACTTTTTTTCACCAAAATCCCCGATTTCTCCTCCCTGCCTTCTACAGAAGATAGGGAGGAAAAATCAAGTGCCGCACGATGGATCGTCGCCATATCGCCATTTCAGAAGAGGAGCGCATGCAGAGAATTGGTAAGTAATTTCTTAATAAAAACTTAGCAAATTTAAAGTTTAAATTGTGTTGTCGTTTTTTTTTTTCGCTATAAAGAAACAAATTTAAAAAAAAAATGTTACCGTTCTTTTAAGCTTTCTGGCTTTGTCTGAGTTAAAAAGTTTTAGAGTTCTAAATACTGAAAAAATTGTTAAATTTCTACATATATATATATATATATATATATATATATATATATATATATATATATATATATATATATATATATATATATGGGATCTGTCCAGAAACACATCAACTAGAAAGCTACTAATAATTTCAGGAAGACCATCACTCATAGACTTCATTTTAATAAAATAATGCCTTTTTTAAAAAATAATTACCTTTTTCTCTGTAATAATAATAAAACAGTACCTTGTATTTAATACTAAAATACAAAAAAAAATAATTAATCCTTATTGGAGGCAAAATTATCCTATTGAGTGTAATTAATGTTAAAATGATTTTGAAGTGGATTTAAGGTATGGAGATCCAAATTACAGAAGGATCGCTAATCTGGAAAATCCCAAATCCTGAGCATTCTGCATAACAGGTCCCATACATATTTTTTTTTTTTTTTTGAAGGGAGGTATGCATAGATTTACTGAACTATGAGTGTAGAGACACCAAATGAAATTGACCATATTAGTTTTTACAATGGACACTGAGGCTGATAAAAATAAGCACCTGGTACGTGTATTATGTACTTTAAGACCCCTTTATAGTACAGACCCTAGATTTAGATGCAAAATGGGTAAATATGTCTTTCTATTCCAGATTTATTTGTGGTGTGTAGAGCCCAAATCCTATTATAGCACACTATATTATAGCACACAATATTGTAGCAAACATTTTCATGGGCAAAATTAAGTAATAAAGAACAATAAAATAAAATCATTACAATTCAATAAAACTACTCTCCTGAGTTTGCCTACTGTAACTCGCAGTCAGAATAGCAGTTTGAGTTAGTTTTGCTTGTCCAAATAAGTTGTACAGGCGCAAACAAGCACACACCAAATATGCAGATGTGTGCACTACGTATTGCAGTGTGATTAGTGAATACACTATTCACAAATACTTTTTTTTCACTCAAAAAAAAATCAAGATGCAGTAAAAAAAAACAGACAACATTTTTAGATTTGTACGTGTACACTGGACAAACTTGTGCATTGTTTGTGCAAGTATGTACGAATACTGTGAATGTGCACCCCCCTGATCCCCCCAAAAATATGTGTATGAGTGTAAAAATTGTGTTTTTGTGTAATAGTGTGTGACACTAACCTGGGGAAGGCAGGCTGCAGCTCCACCAGAAGGAATAAGGGACACCAGAGGAAGCTGTTATCATGCCAGGATCCAGTGGGCTGGTGCTGCTAGGCAGTTGTGAAATCCTTACCGCACACCTCCCTTCCACAGTATTGCAATATGGTGCTGGTCCACCGTTAACCCTGCTGGGTTCCTTAGCAACCGTACTTCTGTAAAAAACGGTCCGCACACACTTCTTTAGCAGTCGGGGAGTGAACCCCTTTTATTCATGCCATAAAAGGGGTCCTGTGCCCCTGCTAGGGGCACAGGAAATATAGGCAGCAATATACATGTACTTTACACACGTCTACTGCCACCGCCTAGGATAATTAAAAGCTGTTCCTGCTTAAATATGCTGCAGAACATAAAATCTATATTCTGTGGCACTTAAAGATATAAGAAAATAATGTT
Organism: Xenopus borealis; assembly: GCA_024363595.1. Taxonomy (NCBI): domain Eukaryota; kingdom Metazoa; phylum Chordata; class Amphibia; order Anura; family Pipidae; genus Xenopus; species Xenopus borealis. Next base: position 38,824,622 of record CM044431.1, read on the forward strand.
TAGATAAGTATTGAATTCCCACACTGGTGTTTTGTAAATGCAGGCTTTGCAACTTTTGGGTTAAACATGTTCCAACTTTGTATATGATTGATTTGGCTCATTTAGCCTTTTGCTCCAGGTCATTCACGTTAGCTGGATAATGTAGTCAGGGACACTTTTTCCCATGAGGAAAGGGACCTTGCTTCAGGCCATACTTTAACAGGAGTAGAAAAAAAGCCTCCCCTGGTAACTAGAACCAACGTTGTTGTTTTTAATGTGTCTCTTTTTGCACAGAAAGTGCAACTTTTGCCCCCTCATCTATCTCTGAGTATAATATAAATGTGCTAAAAAAAAGTATTTTCAAATCCATTATAGCCAAACGTGCTTATTATGACAAACCTGGGTCCAGGAATAAGATAACATGACATCTTATCAGTCAGTCTGTGTTGACTTTCATTAGAGTGTTGTAAAAATAAAGATGCAGATGGCTCTTATTAAGAATGTCTCACAGAAGAATGCTGGGTCATCCCAAATACGATCAGCAGAGCTAACCAGCTGAGGTAGAATTCCAGTATGGAAAGTCTAAAGTGCACATTTTAGCACCGCCCCTTTGATACAAACACAATATAATGAAGTGGTAGCCAGTGATGTGATATATCTCTTTCCCTGCTTTTCTCCCATTTAGAATCATATTAATAAATAGAACAATTGGTTTAAGCAGTTTCTACTCTTTGAGCAAAGTTCACTTTTGTAGAGATACTCTGTATAATTTGCCCCAGGGGGGTCTCACACATAAGAAGCTATTTAGGGGAGCTGTTTTAAACTAAACATTGCATTACTGATATAATGCTTTATTAATCCAGATGTGCACATAGCATAATGGAATAAGCAATGAGTTATTTCCTTAGAAAAGTTTCCTGGGTATGAAACTAAGCCATACAAAAGACATCCATGCCTTTCTGGGACAGAACTACTACAAAGTGACTATTCTATAGAAAAGTGCATTTATAACACAAAAAAGTGGTCTGTTAAAAAAGCTATTATAGTATGACAGTGTATAAGGTTATAGGGTATTAAAGGAGTTGTTCACTTTCAAACACTTTTTTCAGTTCAGTTGTTTTCAGATTATTCCTAAAAAATAAAACCTTTTAAAAATTACTTTGAGTTATTTATTTTTACTGTTTTTCCAAAATCTAAATTTAGAGCTGAATGTTGGTGTCTCTGGTATTTCAGTCTGGCAGCTCAGTAATTCAGGTGCAGACTCTAAATTTTGTAACATTTAGTTGATACATTTCTCAGCAGCATCTGGAGTATTAGTAACTTTTGTATCAATTCTAACAGCTGCCTGTAATGAAACTCATGGACTTTGCTCCTATATTCTTTGCAACATGATGTTTCCTCCGGAACCAAGTGTTTCAAGCTGGATCGCATTCATATCCATCCTGGGCCGCATGCTGGACACCCCTGGTTTACAGGGTCGGCGACCCCCCCATAGCTGCTTTAGAAGGTGAAAATTTACACTTTACACTTCAATATTAGAAAAACGGTCAAACATAGAAAAGTGATTGGAAAAAGTTGTTATTTCTGGTGAACTATCTGAAAACAACTAGTTGTTTGAAGGTGAACAACCCCTTTGATACAATAGTTGCTAATCTTCCCACAGATGCTGCTGAGAAATGTATCAACAAATTGTATCAACTAATGGAGCAAATTGTAACAGTTCAGAATCTGCACCTGTATCACTGAGCAGCCAGACTGAGACTAGAGAGGCAACCATTCATTTTTAAACTTAAATTTTGGGAAAAAGGTAAAAAGCTATTGAAAATAGTCTTTATTGAAAACAATATGATTGAAAAAAGTGTTTGGAAGGTGAATAACCCCTTTAAAGAAAACACAGATGTTATGAAAAATGGATTTTGGAGGTATCCAACTGTGTATAACCGTGTCCTGTGTCTGGTTTATGCAGATTTGGATACCTACAAGGAAAGTGTGCCAAATTTATGTGAAGCAATCATTCAGTTATCTGGTATACTTCTTCTTGAGGGGAGGTGTGTGAAAATAGTCAGGTCCTACTACCGCTCATATTTTTTAAACCATGCCTGCAATACAAAATGTTGTCTTCCCATAGCAACCAGTCAGAGTTCTGCTTTTATTGTATAACTTGAAGAGGGCTGTTCAAATCATATTTCCCATCACCCTTAGAATTAATCCCATCAATTCCAATGTTGGATTTGGTGTATTGCTAAAATCTGTACATGGTAGAATTCAGTATAAGAATGAGCGATATCATAGAGTAAGCATACAACATATAAGCACTCCAGGTCTGTAAACAGGTATAAGCAGCTAAATACAAGCACAATCAAACATCAGGACTCTTATTTATAAAAGGTTTACATTAATTTCTGCCCGAAGATACACAGCATTTGACAAATTAAAATCTACAGATTAAAAACACTGAAATGTGTGTGGTTGAAATTGGTAGAAAGTAAATATGTTTTGGCTGAGGTAGGCAGTGACAGGTGGGGGTTGCCACCTGGTCCACGCCGGCACCTGCCATAGGAAATATTTATATAGATTTAGATATCTCAAAAGGCTAGAGGACAGGTGTTCCACCTAGTAAATGCTGCCTATACTACTAGCTCCCCTTCAACAACTCATAGGCAAAAGTATGCCATTCAGCATAAGATGTGAGATAGAAGCCAGGTACACTTCATGCCAGGAGGTGCATGGCATCCTGTAGCAAAGAAATATATATATATATATATATATATATATATATATATATATATATATACTGTACCCTTATTAAACAAGTCTCCTGTTCTGATGTGTATTTGTCTTGTATAACCCATTGCAGTAACATTCAGCTGCAGTTAGCAGCATATAAATGTGTCATTTCAAAGGCCAATGAAAGTGATTTCCCAGAAAGTCCCTTTTTCATGAGTACAATTGCTTTCTTCAAGCTGCTGGGCTCCTGTAATGAGATTCTCTTAAGCTCCACATGCCCCCTTCTAATATTGCATCCTCATCATTGGGAAACCCCTGCTTTTTAACCATTACTACATGTCTGTTAGCATTCAAATCCTTGGCCCCTGAAAAGAGAACTCTTGCACTATTCTTGCTGAATGCACTTCTCAGTTCTGATCATTCTCTGGCCTTTTGATGTCACACAATGCACGTTACGCCCAAAGATTGTCTCTTTGGACAGATCTACAACGCTTGGCTTGATGTCTGAAGGTGAAATTGACAGCATGGATGTTGGAGCTCCCACGCTTGGAACAGAGCACAGGGCGAGCACTAGCCTCTCTGTACTGGCTTTAGTGATGGTGATTTGGTGAGGCAAAACATACACTGCAGAGCCCTAAGCTGGACTACAGTTTCACTATAACTATAACTTCCAAAACAGAGAGCACACCCTAGACAGTTCTATCCCAGAGCCACAGTTTTTTATCTGAAGCTAAAATTGCTGTCCTACACTCTGCCCACATAGGAAGCATACCTTGTGACTTCTGGGTGGCCCAGAAGTTAAAGGTGGCCCATTTGGCAGTTTATGGTGTAGGGTCCAGTATCTTCTTCTTATGTTACTGGATATGCCTACCAGAGCTAAGCCAAGAGATATAGACACCCAACATCAAACTCTTCCCAAGCCCCTGCTGTCCACCACCACCATCTGAATATGCCCCCCCCAGCCCACTGGAAGTCCCCCCTCTTTGTTCACTGCCACCTGGCCACTCTCTGCTGACCCCCATGCCCAACATACCCCCATGCCCAATGTGCAGAGGACTCAGCATGGTGGAAGCAGATGGGAACAGTACAAATTTTTTCCCCTTCCAGATTGGCATCCCCCTAGTTGTGCCTAAGTTATCCCTGCCCTGTTTTCCCCTAGTGCTGCTGTCTTCCTATAAATGCTGCTCTTTAGGGCAGTACCACCCTACTCTGCATATGTTTTGGGAAGATTTAAATCTAGAAGTTGAAGGCATAAAGGGTAACCTCACTGACAAGTGTGACTACAAAGTGTATAGTATCCTGAAGTCTTCCTCTGAGCTGCAGAACTCCCTCCCCCATACAAACAAGATTATTTAAAGGCCAAACATAAAAAAGAAAGTGAGAGAAATTAATATTGCAGCTGTTCCTCTGATTAATGAGAGATAATTGCTCATGAAAAGTCACCCCTGTGTCCTGGATCTTTGTTCTTTTCCACTATTATTGAAGACTTTCTTGAAGGGTTCTTTTCAGTGTTTTTTGGCATTCAGAGTGTTGCCTGGTTACAGATAAAGGGGAAATTTTGGTCTGTATCGGGTAAGATGTGGCACAGACAGCAAAATCACAATGCCAGCCTCTTACACACAAGGATGGATACACGTTAACTATGCACTTTCAAGAAAACATTAATAGTCCTGTTCATGCTTTCCATAATGACCCTATTAGTGGCAGCATGGGCTTGCAGTTTTCCAGAGATACTTTGGGAATGATCCAAATATTGTGTGCTCACTTATAACATGAATACACAAACAGGTATGGGATCTGTTGTCCTGAATGCTCCAAATTACAGAAATGCTATTTTCCACAGAGTCATATATAAGCAAACAATGACTTGTTTTTAATGATAAATAAGAATAAAAAAAGAAGAAAGTAACTTGATGGTAGCTCAGCTGCATAAATCCCTATTGGCAGTAAATTATGCTTTTAAGTAACCTTAAGTTACAGTTATTCAAACCACAGCAAGATTCATTATCCAGGGATCAAGCATTAATTGAGTAACAGATGCCATACCTGTGCATAGTTAGTCTTTATTTAGCTATATAAGCTATACAGAGTCCTACATTATTATGAATTGTTCTAAACTATTTTTACCAAATGATGATAGACAAATAACATGGATCAATAAATACACAGATATATCTCAGTTTGTATTTGGATGAGTGGTTAAATAATATATAGGTAGATATCAATATATAAATACGTAGATAGATGATAGATAGATATCGATTAATAAATAGATGATAAAGAAATGGCGGTAGATAAATCACCAGGATCAAGAAATAGATGGTAAAGAAAAGTCAATATAGGTTTAGATTTAAATATGGAAAGCTAAATAGAAAGGTAATTCAGAGATAGATGGTGGATTGATACAGTGAAATTTTACATATTGTGTTCCTGGTCCCTTGAAAATGTAAAATAGGGGTTATACTGAACTAAGATAGATAGATAGATAGATAGATAGATAGATAGATAGAGATAGCACAGATAGATAAATAGATAATAGATAGAGCTAGAATAGATAGAGATAGATAGATAGATAGATAGATAGATAGATAGATAGATTAATAGAGAGAGAGAGAGAGAGAGAGAGAGAGAGAGAGATAGATAGATAGATAGATAGATAGATAGAGATAGATAGATAGATAGATATAGAATATATAGCTAGAGATAGAATAGATAATAGATAGAGCTAAAATAGATAGACATTTTACATAATGTGTTCCTGGTCCCCTGAAAATGTAAAATAGGGGTTATACTGAAGAAAGAAAGATGATAGATAGATATATATGGATCAGAAAATAGAGGATAAAGAAACATAGATAGATTGATAGATGATAGATAGATAGATAGATAGATAGATAGATAGATAGATAGATTGATAGATGATAGATAGATAGATAGATAGATAGATAGATAGGGATCATTATATAGATGATAAAGAACTGGCAGTAGAGAAATCACTATAGATCAAGAAATAGTTGGTAAAGAAAAGTCAATAGATGTTTAGATTTAAATATGGAAAACGAAATACAAAGATATTTGATAGGTGGATAGATACGGGGAACCTCATTTGTTTACATAATTTTGTCACTGGCCCCCTGAAAATTTAAAATGTGTGTTCTACTGAAGCTAGATAACCAGATGGAAAAGTTAGATTCCATTAAATGGTTTTGAATATTATGTCAAAATATTGTAATAGTTACACCGCACACCCGGAATTTTACTCACTTTTACCATTATACAGAGTGGTTTGCATAGCAAAGAAATCCAGTGGAAAGAGATTCACAAAAGGTGCCCAGTGTACATGGATACACACCAATAATATGTGCCTGTACTAGACATTACATGGTATAGGCTTATAGGGTCCAACAAGGGTAGATAAGCGCCTGCTCCTTATAGAAAGGGGGCACTTTTGCTACATTCCCGTTTTGTTCCACAGCATTGAGCTGAGAGCAGACAAAGCTATACCCTGCCCCCCCCCCCTAAACTAGAATGAAGAGAATCAAAGGCTTTTCCCTTAAAAGGACTCATTTTCTCCTTGAATTATGAAAGTAATGGCTAGGTAACAGCCTGTGCTCTGTACCCAACTGCTTAATACCTTCTAAATCCTTCCACGTGGCTCGACTAGTTGTGGCAATTAGAGCTCATTATAGGCTCATAAGAGTTCTCATTTTGTGGATTACTTCATGGCCAATGAAATTTTATCAGACAGAATTATTGAAAAATCAAATTGTAACGAGGTCCGTGATCTGGGGACACACGCCTTGCATCATTCCGCCTGGCTTGGAATAACTCTCCCTTAAAAAAAATCACAGTTTTTTTTCCTTCTATCATTGCTCAGACTTTATTATCCCAATTACTCGCTTGGATCCTGATGTGTGATTGCTATTCATTCTGACGGCTATGTATAATATATCCATGCTTTGGATGAGATCAGAGCAGGGCTCTCGGCAGCACAAGTGCATGTTAGCTCACAGTACAATAACAGAGACAGGATAAACCCAATGTTACTGTGAATGAATCCCAGGCAGGAGGTGCTGTTTTGTCTCTGGAGCTGGATTTCAGTAACACAATGACATGTTCACTAAAGGTATAACACAGGTGCTGGAGCATTAAGGGGCAAACATCCTTAGGCATGCCAGGGTATGATGGGAATTGTAGTTCAGCAAATGACAGAGAGTGAGTGCTTGAAAACCAGTACTTCAGTGATTGTCAAATTAAGAGGCTATCCCCCCCCCTTCCATAATGAAGGTCAGTGTTAAGGTCAATCATGAAAATCTTGGGGTGAATTGGATACTCAAGGTGAATGTAATTACAATAGTTTACGTTATTAGATATGAGGGGGTTAATTTAAGCTGCACCATAGAGGAGGATGCTAGCCCCCAAAGTCCTAAAACACCCCCAAATGGCTTCAGGAGGATGTTGGGAGTTGTAGTATAAAGCCATACATACACTGAACACATTGTTGCTGAAAGTAAGATGATAGCAAATACAAGGAATTGTATTATTGTCACCGACAACATAAAGAGACACCGATTCACACAGCTATATAAAGAAGCAGTACAATCCTGTATTTAAAATTAATACCATAAATAAGGCTTGTGTTGGACATATTTCTGCCTGTTGCTTTATTTAAGAGATAGCAGTTTATAAAGGAGCAGAAGTAAATTAACCAATTTACCCTTCCTAGTTAAACTCCCTGAAACACAGTCTGCTACTGGGGAAAGGGTGGGTATTGTTTATGCAGAGCTCATAGTTTCACTAAAGGTCATTAATTCCTCATTTTAAAGCAGTATTTTTTAAATATTAAACAACTGACTAAGAAAAACAAGAATTTTCCACTGCCCATATTTTGAATGCTAATAATTGCTTTATTGAAACTGAGTTATTTGTACTATGCTTGAACATGTAACTCTTCAGTAATAGGAGTCTGCACTTTAGCTCATGACCCCAGCCCAGCCTGGCACTGACAAAGTTAAAGGGGTCCCGGGTCCCTGGTGTAAGTATGTATAAATAGACTCCAGGAAAAACTCATCTGTTTGTTAAAGGGGTGGCTCACCTTTCCGTAAACTTTTAGTAGGGTCGGACTTGGCCGGCAGGACACTGGGGAAATAAACAGACCCACCCCCTGTATGATGATCCTACCGCTGTTCCTACCTGGCCCCCACCTTTCAAAATTGGGGTCGCCGACCCCTTCTAAAAAGCAAATGTTCTGTAAGGCTACACATGTATTGTTATTGCTACTAATTATTACTCATCTTTATATTTAGCTACTCTCCAATTCATATTCCAGTCTCTTTAATAGCAACTTAGAGAGTGATTGAATTAAAAGATAAATAACTCAAAAACCACAAATAATAAAAAGTTAAAAGTAAATTGTCCCAGAATATCACTCTCTATATCATACTAAAGGTTAGCTGAAAAGTGAACAAATTTAAATATGCAGAACGTTGGAGGAGTTAAGCTAAAATATGGTTAAAAAAAAGACTACTTGTTTATTGCCCGTTTTGTCTATTTTCCCTCATTTTTAAGAATCATTAAAATTTGCCTTTAAAAATTAAGTAATGACACGCGAAGATTCAGGGAGATTAGTTGCCCAGCAACAAATCTTCTCTACTGCTGGTGATTAATTTCCCCCAAAATGCCTTGCCAGGATGGCATATGGATCTCTTCAGTTTTCCAAACTCATGCAAAGTTTCCTCGTGAGACAACTTCAGGTGAAACGAATCGATCCGAAAGCCATCCCGCCGCTGATTCATATTCTTCCCGGTGGGAAGTCATTTTGGGAAGATTAGTTGTCCGAGGTCGACCGTGGAGGAGATTTGTCACTGGGTGACTAATCTCCGTGTCTGCCACCACCCTTAGGCTGGGGACAGACAGGGAGATTCGGGGAGATTCTGTCGCCTGGCGTTTAATAGCAGGCGACAATCTCCCCCCGAACTTCCTTCTCCCTGTCTGTCGCAAGTTGAAATGACAAAGCGCCAGCGCTGTGCAAACGCGGCACGGCGATTTCTGGAATCGCCCGAAGTTTCCTCATGAAGTAACTTCGGGCGATTCCGGAAATCGCCACGCCGCGTGTGCACAGCGCTGGCGCTTTGTCATTTCAACTAGCGACGGACTAGCTCGTTTATAACAATTTGACAGCTTATCTCCCCATGTATGGGGGCTTCCGAAGGGTCTTCCCAACCGATATCTGGACACGATATCGATCAGGAAGGTCAGATTTTCTTCCGACTGACCCTTCAGAAGTCCATTGAGCTCATGGTAATCTAATCGTTCGGCCATAGGATATACGCCTGCCAGTTAGTGGCATATGGGGGAAAGATCCGCTCGTTTTAACTTTTGCACGATTGCTGTTAGGGACAGAACTTTGTCTGATCCGTTCATTTACTACTTTATATGATCTGAATGGTTAGTGGCAGGTCGGGAGAGATCGCTCGTCCAATATGAATGTAAATCAGCACGTCTATGGCCACCCTAAGACCACGTATCTTATTGTTGCATGATCAGGGCCGGAACTAGGGGTAGGCAGAGTAGGCGGCCACCTAGGGCGCAGCCAAAGTGGGGGGGGGGGGG
>CM044431.1:38836149-38883092 GCA_024363595.1 Xenopus borealis
ATATATATATATATATATATATATATATATATATATATATATAAAAGGAAATGAGAAGAGCACTATGGGTATTTTTCCCCTCCCAGCTAATAATTTCCAAATCCTTTGAGAGCTGACACTGATCTGCCATGAGTTTACGTGCTAATTGTTGTCACAAGATGTAGGATTAGCACATATCTGAAATAACTCTGTTTGCAATCCTCAGACCCTCCTTCCAATAAGCACTTTCTAATGGAATCTTAATCACATCCAAATAGCTCAATAACCCATTTCACAATCTAACTGCTTCCCATAAATCCTGTTCTGTTGGTGGAGGGGGGGATCCTGATGAATCGCTATCACCCCACTTATTTTATTGTCCTCATTGTAAATCAGAGATCGTCAGTGAGTTTACTGATAACACGGTTAACACCAACAGGTTCTAATTGGCGCTGATACGAGAGAATGGGCCAGATAGAAGTGGAATTTTGCGCACAAGAGCCCCAGCAACGTTTCTAGCGCATTATGCGTCAATATGTGCTGCCCATTGCGCTGCTCAGAATTGGAGGTGGAATCAAACTTTTGGTCGATATTTCTTTTTGTACTGGCAATTAAACATGCTTTATTATTGTTCATTTCTGAAAACCAGAGGGCGTGACTGATAGTAACATGTCCGCAACCTACCGGCACTCCTATATAGTTTTCCTTTACATTGGAAAAGCGTTGTGACCAACCGAGATTTAATAATTACGTTTATAATTAAAACATTTTTAATCAAAAAGAACACCCCCCTGGCAATTTTCTATCTATCTCTGTCTATTATCTATCTATCTATCTATCTATCTATCTATCTATCTATCTATCTATCTATCTATCTATCTATCCCTATCTGTCTATTATCTATCTATCTATCTATCTATCTATCTATCTATCTATCTATCTATCTATCTATCTATCTATCTATCTATCCCTATCTGTCTATTATCTATCTATCTATCTGTCTATTATCTATCTATCTATCTATCTATCTATCTATCTATCTATCCCTATCTGTCTATTATCTATCTATCTATCTATCTATCTATCTATCTATCTATCTATCTATCTATCTATCCCTATCTGTCTATTATCTATCTATCTATCTATCTATCTATCTATCTATCTATCTATCTATCTATCTATCTGTCTGTCTATTATCTATCTATCTATCTATCTATCTATCTATCTATCTATCTATCTATCTATCTATCTATCTATCTATCTATCCCTATCTGTCTATTATCTATCTATCTATCTATCTATCTATCTATCTATCTATCTATCTATCTATCTATCTGTCTGTCTATTATCTATCTATCTATCTATCTATCTATCTATCTATCCCTATCTGTCTATTATCTATCCATCCATCCATCCATCCATCCATCCATCCATCCATCCATCTATCTATCTATCTATCTATCTATCTATCTATCTATCTATCTATCTATCTATCTATTCTATCTCTAGCTATCTATTATATCTCTATCTATATATTCTATCTCTATCTATCTATTCTATCTATCTATCTATCTATCTATCTATCTATCTATCTATCTATCTAGTCTGTCTATCTATCTATCTATCTATCTATCTATCTATCTATCTATCTATCTATCTACCTATTCTATCTTTAGCTATCTATTATCTATTCTATATCTATCTATTATCTATTCTATATCTATCTATTATCTATTCTATCTCTATCGATCTATTCTATCTCTAACTATCTATTCTCTATCTATCTATCTATCTATCTATCTATCTATCTATCTATCTATCTATCATCTATCTATCTATTCTAGATATCACATACCTTCCAAACAGAACTTGTAACTAGAAGCAGCTGTTAGTATTAGTTATCACAATCCTATTATTTGTTTATTACAACAGATGCAAAATAGGTTTCATATGATGCAGTTATTCTATTTCTTACTTCACTCCATTCTAAATTATCAAAAATATTTAATTTCAACTTGTTTCCAGAGAAGCAGGTACAATTAACCAAGAATAAAAACCTTAATCATCGTGCTGTTGTATTATAGTTGTATTATAGTTGTATGTGGTGTATGATTTATCTTCTCCATGCTAATTTGTCCCACATAAGGGATGATGGTTACACTGCATCCACAGTGGACACGAAAAAAAACCCTTTGTAGCATTGTTTTTGTTACTTTAGACAAGTGGGCTCAATCAAGTGAATGAGATTTAGTTCTGCACTTCTTTCACTTGTCACGTGTTAAGGGGCTCTCAGAAATCCCAAGGAGGGGGGGCACACGTGGGTGACGTTAGGACCTGCCCTCTCCAGGGACCCTTTTGTTAGCAACTCAACATAAGCACCTTGTGAGTCATGAGGGTTTCAGAGGAACCTGACTGTCACTGAGAGAGGAGAAGAAGGAACTGTCTGACTGCTGCAATGTCGAGGTCTTTTTATGTTGACTCTCTAATTATCAAAGATTCCTCCTCAAGAACAGCTCCAGCCTTGCCTGATCATTCCCACCACCATCACCACCATGGACAGGATTTCCTACTGCCCATCAGCATACCATCCCCAACTGTCATGTCAATATCTGCCCCTGTGTGCCCTTCTAGGAAAAGTGGCAGCTTTTGCGTATGTCCCATCTGTGTGGCTTCTCATCTGCACTCCACCAGGAATAGCATCCCTCTGCTCAAGAGCCAGTTCTCTAATGGGGAGGCGCAGTACTGCCAGAGGATGAGTCAACAGCCCAGCCCAGCCATGGTCCACCCAGCGCACACACCTGTCTGCAGCCCAACCTACAATGTTGCCGACCCCAGGAGATTCCATTGCATGTCAATGGGTAAGTGGCACCATTCTTGATATTTCTATAGGATATAAATCACTTCTGTAAGGAATCAGCAATGCCTAGCAACTTGAGCTATGTCAGTTTCTCATATATGTCATCCAAGGTTTTAGCATCACGGTGACATACCCATGGTTTCATACAATACCGTCATCCATGCAGAATAAAATTTTAAAACAGTTGATCCAGTCTTTGGGAAATAATATATGGCTCTGATGGGCTGATGCAGAACAGAATGTAGCTTTAATCCCAACTCGGTGAATATTTATGCTTATTGGTTGTTGCAATTGTTTTGGGAGGAGGGGAAAATCAGCTAAAAAAATGTTTTTCCAGTTTGTAGACTATTTGTCTTTAAGTTGGGACTCTTCAGCAGTTTCTGAACCACAAGTCCCTGCATCCTCTGTTGTTCGATGGCAGAAGTTGTAGTTGGGTTCTGGGAGTTAAAGTTCAATAAGTGCTTCGGAGCTCGAGCTTTAATAATAATAACATTCATAAACTGAAATGGATATATATATATATGTCTCTAATGTGATATTGCTTTGATGTACAGGTGGAGCAGAGAACAGCCAGGCGCAGAATGGCAAGCGAATGAGGACTGCATTTAGCAGCACTCAGCTTCTGGAGCTGGAGAGGGAATTCTCCTCCAACATGTACCTGTCCAGACTGAGGAGGATCGAGATTGCCACCTACCTGAGCCTGTCAGAGAAGCAGGTGAAGATCTGGTTTCAGAACAGGAGAGTAAAGCACAAGAAAGAGAATAAGGGCTCCCAAAGGAACACCCACGGGGGCTGCAAGTGCACAGGGCCACAAGGGCATTACCCCAGATCAGAAGATGAAGATTCCTTGTCTACAGCTTCAGCAAGTGAGGACAAGGAGGTGTCACCTTTATAAATTGCTCCACCTGCAAAAAATGTCTTTGTGACTCTATGGCACTTATGATCCACACCAGGAAAGTTATACTGACTCATTCAATTACCCCTTTATTTCACAATAAGCCCAGTTTAAGCCTTTGGACGCATCTCAGTTTGTTTGCTGAATTTGGGGACTGGAAATATTTCCCTAGGACGAGAACAAAGTCAGGGGTTCGTTTTGTTAAAAAAAAAAAAAAAAAGGCTTTTTTTGTTACAATTAGTCGCCTGTAGGTTTTTATGCAACAATCTGTAAATAGTATCATGCCCTAACGTTTTGCAAATCCACCTGCGAGTGAATAGTTTTCTACAAATTTATATTTATATTTATTTAAATAAACGAAAATATGATTAAGACGTCTCCTTGCACAATTCATTTCTCACGTTCTGGGGTTTTTGTATAGTGTCGCGGGGAATCTGTACGACTGCCAACGATTTCTATTAAGTAAATGTTTGTTATGTATTATTGTGTGATCTCTCCAGCATTTGAAATTCAATCTGCACTTATTATATATTGTACAAGGGTATTGAGCACCTCGACCACCCAAGAGTGGTTATACATTTGTATGTACCAGCTAAGTGAACCAAAAGCAATGTGTGCAGTGCCATTTTCGGCAGTGTCGCACTGGTCGTGCAATAGGTATTGCCCCAGACAGAAATATAGCCACGATGCAATACAGAAAAAAAGCCAGCAGGCCTTTACATGATCTGTACTAAAATATATAAATTCAAAACTGGCAGCTAGCTAAGTAGATGGCAGTTTGCTAGCGATATCACAGCAGGAGGAAACACTGTAACTGCAGGCTCTGTTTAAAGGTGCTATCAGGTTGTACAATTACTTATAATGTCATCGTGCTATAATTCTGCAAATAAATTCTAAAGTACATAAGTATTCACCCTCCAAATCTAACCCTAACTGGACTGCACAGGGTCTGTTACCCAGGAGACATGGATACACACAGGTAAATGCGTTACCTATGTGAAAACAACAGACAAATGCAACCTGTCCTATTGTTGTTCCCACATTAGCCAGGGGATTTGATACAGAATATAACAGTATTTCACTCAGCTACTGCCCTAAACACAGTACAGGTAAAGCTGTTGACTCAATTCTAAGTCACCACCACCACTTGCCTTCCCAATCACACAAATGGGTGCAGTGGCTACTGACAGCTGGTGCCAATCTCCTTTAGAGTTTGGTTCCCTTTAGAAGAGGCATTGATATAGGAACATGAGTATCAAGCAGTTTATTCCCCAAACACTCACCAAGTAGCGGTTAAAGGAGCATCTAAATTAAATATACCAAATATAAAGCCTAGCTGTTTTCCTATGCACCTGTGACTTCCTGTCTCAAACTGATTACTAGAATATTAGTATTTAGCGTTCAATCATTTATCTGGACAATAAGTGATTAATGTAGAATTAATTTCCTGCATCAAATTGTGCCTTTGGGTCAGTTTAGTTAGTTTAGGCACATTTATAACTCAAGCTCGGTTTTGTTTGGGGGGGGGGGCGGGGGGGGTTAAGGTTCAGTTAGAGAATGAGCCATCCCAGGATTCTAATATAATCTCTCTGACTGTCAACTGAATGATCGCTAGAGACACGTGCACACACACATGGATCGTTCAAAAATAAAAGTGGCAGCCAACTTGAAGTTCATTCAATCGAAAAAACATTTATAAAAACCCTGGAAGCTTTACAGCCAGTGCTGGACTGAGAATCAAAATAGGCCCTGGCATTTCAGGTACACAGAGGCCCAATCATCCCACTTAGAGGCCCAAACAGCCTCCACCAGCCCACTAAATACTGACTTTCTATGGTACATTATAGCAGCCCATCTGGCATTTGCCCTAACCTACAGATTGCCAGTCCGGGCCTGTTTACAGCTATTAGTAATATATAGAACGCTAGTTCAATATTTTACGGGGTTTCCCCTTGAATGGGGTTTTGTTATCGCAGGGAAATCGTTGCATTTTAGGAATACTGTGAATGTGATCAAACACACATATTGTTACTTTATAGAGACGAGTCAATGCCAGCGTAACACTACTGTTAGTTTCGTTAGTCGGTAGCTCCCAGATCAGGAAATTAACCTTTATAAACCTACCAACACCGGACTGTAGCCTGGCCACCCACAATAATGCTGAATGTTAATTACCATCGAACTATGTAAAATTAATTTGGTAATTATCTGCTATCGGGCCATCTGCAAAAGGAACACACAAAGACTTGTCCTAAACGTACAGGTAAATGTAACAATACTATATCTATCTATCTATCTATCTATCTATCTATCTATCTATCTATCATCTATCTATCTATTATTATTAACATGTATTTCTATACCGCCAACATATTTCGTAGCGCTTTATCTATCTGGCTGTCTGGCTGTCCATCCGTCTGTCTGTCTGTCTGTCTGTCTGTCTATCTATCTATCTATCTATTTATCTATCAATGTATCTATCTAACTAACTATTTATCTATCTATGTGTCTATCTGTCTATCTATTATCTATCTATCTATCTATCTATCTATCTATCTATCTATCTATCTGTTTATCTATCAATGTATCTATCTAACTAACTATCTATCTATCTATCTATCTATGTATATATCTATCTATCTATCTATCTATCTGTCTATCTATTATTATTAACATGTATTTCTATAGCGCCAACATATTTTGTAGCGCTTTATCTATCTGTCTGTCTGTCTGTCTGTCTATCTATCTATCTATCTATGCGTGTGTTTATATCTATCTATCTATCTATCTATCTATCTATCTATCTATCTATCTATCTATCTATCTATCTATCTATCTATCTATTTATCTGGCTGTCTATCTATTTATCTATCAATGTATCTATCTAACTAACTAACTATTTATCTATCTATGTCTATCTGTCTATCTATTATCTGTCTGTCTGTCTGTCTGTCTATCTATCTATCTATCTATCTATCTATCTATCCATCCATCTATTTATCTGTCTATCAATCTCTGTATACATCTATCTATGTATAATCAGTTTATCAGTCTCTCTCATATATTCTAAGAACCATCAACAACATTTTACATATCTGTAATCTATGTATTTTTTTTATCATCTTTCACATATCTATTCATTATTTAATCCTCTATTATGTACCTTTTTATCTACTGTCTATTGTTGTGCCCATTTTCTTCTACAAGCTATTTATGTATATTTTCTATTCTTTCTTTTTTTTAATAATCTATTATCAATCAATCATTGTACGTGTCTATTAGTTTTCCAATTATCCTTCTAATTATCTTTTCTATATCTTTGGTAGCATAGCAGAACACCCTTGTAGCACTCACACAACCTGCCCTTAGTTACTCATTAGCCCAGACAATAGGGGACACGACCCTGCCCTGCGCCTGATGCACCAGCACACAATTGACTCACTAGTGATCCACCAATCTTCAGAACAATAGTAGATACTTTGTACGTCTGCTCGAGAATCCATATCCTACAACATATATATATGGTGATTAAAGTACCCCCTCTTGTAAATTATAAGGTTATTATAAGTTACCGAGGAGGTTCATAAACATATAAAAACACAATAACTTTTAATATCCTCATATTTTGCAACTGGGGGTACTTTATTTATTATAATACACAAGTTTCAGTGAGTCATGTGACATAAATGACATCAGAACTCATAGTATATATATATATACATATATATATATAGTATGCATCCTACATATCCATATGTACAATATGATTTTAATTGTATTGCATTAATGACTATTAATAACAGGTCATTTCAGAGTTTCTGATGTGCCCAAGCAGGTAATGAAACCAAACTCAACATTGTAGATGTGTAGCAATCATATAGAACTGGTGTAACAAGTATATGTATCTAAATCAAACATATATAATAGATATAAACACAGGTTAATTAAAAGTGTAGCAACCTCATGGCAGATACAAAAAACAACACCCATGTGTATAACACAGAATAAAGCACCGGGCCTCCCGGATCATTTGTATCAAAGTATAAACCCTGCTTCTTGTCCGGCCATTGTGCGACAGAGACGCAGCAAAGCTCCAGTTACACAAAAGTGTCTCCCTGGGCGCAAAGCTGCCTCTGGCTCACTAATTAGCCAGCCACTTGCACTGAGCTCTGTCCCCTCAGCTCTTGTTTATTGAGACTAGTGCCAGTCAGACATTCCATGGCAGCAGCAGGGTGGGAATGGCACTAATCCCCTTGCAGCTATACCTGGTGTGTGAATGGCCGTGTGACAGGGGCCGTCCCCTCGCTATAGTCACTTCCATACAATACATACAGGGCTAAAGTGTTCCATGAAATGAATACGGGCTCTGTGTATATCACAATTGTTTCTTTCCCCATTGTCCCTCTGCTCTGGGAATATTTCAGTCTCTGGAGCCCTTTGTTGCTCCTTGTACAGTTGAATTTCCTTTCCCAGAGGTAGGGATTAGAGAAGGGGTGGTAGGAAGGTGTATTTGTGTTGGGAGTGTAGTAATGGTGCCCCATACTCCTCAGCACTTGAGAACCAGGCTGTATCCAGGGATAAAATAAGACTGATTGCCTGTAAGAAGTTTGGGGGAACAGCAGGTATTTTAAAGCTAATGTCACACAAGGCATTTTGACCACAACAGTTACTTAAATTTCTCCTATCCACTGTCACTGTAATGTAAACACAAAAAAACACTTGAGGTAAACTTGCTAAGGGCTCCTACACACGGGCGTTTTTACCTGCGCTCTCCTGCGTTGCGTTTTGCTGCGTTCAAACGCAGGGGAGCGCAGGTATAGACGCACTCAATTACTTTCAATGGGGCTGTACTCACACGAACGCATGTGAGCGCCGAACGCAGGAAAAATGCAGCATGTTGCGTCTGAATCTGCGTTCGGCGCTTACACGCGTCTCGTGGGTACAACCTCATTGAACAAAATGAGGTGCGTCTAGACCTGCGCTCCCCTGCGGCTGAACGCAGCCAAACGCAACGCGGGGGAGCGCAGGTCAAAAGCGCCCGTGTGTAGGATCCCTAAAGCTGGCCATAGACGTAAAGATTTTTGAAAGATCCAATGGTTATCGTGAGACCATGATTGTCTCAAAACGATCGTTTAAATGTCCAATGTGTCCATCAACTAAAAATACCATTTCAGGTGATATTGCCAGCAAAACTGAAGGATCGCAGCCTGCTTGGCTCTGCAAACCATAGGTAGATTGCATGGGGACCGATAAAGATTTTCTAACCTGGCCGATCAATCATCAGACCAATGTCGGACGGAAAATCGTAAAATGAACGATCATTTGTATCCCACTAACCGCACGATAATTTGACAGATTGGTTGGACTTCGCTAAGATCAGTCGTTCGGCAGGGAAAGATCATTGTGTCTATGGAGAGCTTTAGAGTGTCCCTCTGGGCACTTCTGCAATTTATATTAATTTAAATTTTAGACATTTAGGGGTTAAGTAATAAAAGGCACAGCATTTGCCCAGGATCATTAACCCATAGCAACCAATCAGCAGGAAGCATTTATTGGTCACCTGTTTAAATGCAAACATGTTATTGGTTGTTATTAGTTATGAGTGGGCGAACGTAGTGGCTTTTATTACATATTTATTAGCCTGTTAATACAAGGAGTTTGACTCTTTGATAGTCAAATTTTCAGTGACCTCAACCGTCTATGCACTTTCTATATGGAGTGTTAACTCAAGAGTTGCTTGACTGTCAAAGAGAAAAGGCTGAAATTAGCATTCTAAGGCCAATGTAGTGTGCCATTGGCCTTAGAATGCTAATATCAGCCTTTTCTCTTTGACAGTGGATTGCCCAATTTTCTCCACAGGATCTACTCTTATGAGCACCCCCCCAAAGCTCCATCAACAGGCCTGTGTGTAAATACAAGGAGCAGATATTGGTGCAAAAAACGTTATAATTGTGTTTCTGTACTGTTGTGTTTCTGTCCTCTGTGTAGCTTCACACAGGCCAATGCCAGGCCTGTCAATGAGGCTACAGGGGCTTGCAATTAAAAGTGGTTCCACTTTCCTCCACTTCTATCTATTTAGGCATTTGACCTAATGGATCCCATAAACAAGCAGATATCAGTCATACACTGCCCGATAACAGACCGAGTTGACAGTTTATTGGCCAATGTCGGTCGTGGCCCGGCCAGATGCTGATTGGCAGGGTTAAAAATCCCATTGGCTCTCAGCCGCATCTGTTTGTTAATGCGGTCCCACTATCCAACTGCCTGTATTGCGTGCATAATGATCAGCCCGATATCGCCCAACTCAATCTGTGTGTGTGGCCACCTTTAGTCAGCAGCTTATTGGGCAGTATATGGGGCCCACAGATGGGTTTTCGTGATCGATATTTGGCTGAAAGTTGGCCAGATGTCAGATTTAAAAATCCAGTCAGATCGAGGACTGCATTGGTCCATTGATGTGGTCCTCGATCCAACTGACGTATTCTCCTCCATCCTCGATCCAAACATTAGGCCCTAGAGTCCATAATTGGTTCAACCCAATATAGCTTACTTTAAGTGCCCAAAAAAGCGAATCTGAAGGCCGAGAGAAGTGGATCTGCTCCCTTCCCTGGCTCCATTAATCTGTACCAAAAAGTACAGATTCCATTTGAATGCAATTACACGGAGTGGAGGTTGGCCCGAAAACACTTGGTTGGGGCTGATCCATTGGTGCAACTGTGGCCGGCAAGGCAATGGACCAAGTAGTTCTGACATGGGAATCAATCCTAATTGTTGCTGCTGATTTTTCAAGACCTAGTTCCATAGAATTTACAGTCAGTGTTAAATCAGTGCTGAATCAATCATCGCTAGATGGGTACTCACAGTCTCCTGGGTAGCTCCTAGGCTAGCAGTTGCATCAGCCCAATGGTGACCTTTAAAGGTATGGGCAGCATGGGCACTGCTTTGAAATGTCCAGTCTTGCCATATGTGCAAAAACCATTATTTATTTGTCATATTTACTTCTAAATGGGCTTTTACTTAGCTCAGCTAAGTTTTAGGTAGGGTATTGCTAAAAATGGGAGACAGGTGTTATATTATTATTATATATATATTATTAAAAAGGACTACTTTATGTTATTACTACAGGCTACTTTATTTTTTAGTAATGAAGATAGATTGTGATCACTGTGAAAATTAGAAATGAAATATCTTACATTTAGGCAATGAGTTTATTTCTTATCCTTTATGGTACTGGCACATGGGATTTGTTGTCTACAGTAGCCCAGATTGGGGCACAAATCTCCTGTGTGCCAGTACCCTTTCCCTGCGTTCCGTTTTGCTGTGTTCAGCCGCAGGGGAGCGCAGGACTAGACACAAGCAATTCTTTTCAATGGGGCTGTACTCACACAAGTGCATGTAGGTGCCGAACGCAGGTTGAGATGCAACATGCTGCATTTTTCCTGCGTTTTGCGCCTATATGAGCTTGTGAGTATAGCCCCATTGAAAACAGAATGCAGGGGAGAGCAGGGAAAAACACTCATGAGTAAGAGCCCTTACAAATGCAAGTTCTAATGAGCAGGGATGTTTTTATTTCCTGTATCACTAAATCCAGTAATTGTGTAATATGTATGTGCTTTGTTTTATTTACAGCAACGGGGATTATATTGGCACATTATAAATATGTGCTAATGATGATAATAATAATTCTACCTTCTGGTTGATATACCTTGTTACCTAAAGGTAGAATTGAACCTTTTTTTGGTGATTTTTTTACACATGGTATTTATTTTTCTTAGTTAGCAGTAAATAAAAAAAAAATTGTGCTTTAAAGATTACTATTTTAGCTGCAGTACTACCTCTCGCCTGTTACCAATGGCAAACCCCTTCCAAGAGCAGCAACAGAAAAGCACCACCTTTATAGCCTGCAGACAAAACCATGTTTTAATTTTTTTATTTTAAGAGTTATACTTTTTGAATGCTTGGACCCCTTCTCCCAGAATTGAACTTAATTAATTAAACACACAAACTAAATTGTTATTACTACAGTCAGTCACATTTTGTGTAGATTCTGAAATTGGATCTTTAATAGGAGAAGAATTATTTTAAAATATTGGTTAATTTGGTAAATTTGCACAATAAAGTTCCTGTTCCTGTAAGGATATTAAAATCTCTGCTCATGTATACAGGCACCATGGCACATTATCAACAATCCTAAGTGGATCTCCTTGCCAGTGATAGTTCTGATTTTCTCTGCCAAAAAGGGAGTTGCATTTTTAAT
The DNA here is from genome assembly GCA_024363595.1 of Xenopus borealis. Taxonomy (NCBI): domain Eukaryota; kingdom Metazoa; phylum Chordata; class Amphibia; order Anura; family Pipidae; genus Xenopus; species Xenopus borealis. Next base: position 38,848,138 of record CM044431.1, read on the forward strand.
TCTGGCCCCCCAACGGCTGCAGCGCAGGGTCTTTGAAGGCAGAGTTAAAGCTGCAAGGCTTGAGAAGAACCATTTAGCCACTGTTTCATTAGTCTCTGTTTGAACCTTGCAACATGTGGTAATTTCTGGGGCATGCTGAAAAGGGGGGATTATGTTGAAGGGACACAAGGAAATTAGCGAACGGTTAATTTAACTCGTTTTCTGGTAGAATTTTCGATACATTCCTAATTGACTGAGGAGGCAGGTGAAGTCTCACTCCCATGCAGACTCATTCACAGTGGGAATAAATGGCTCTTTTTAAAATCACACAGCTCACAATATATCATCAGGGAGAAGACATGCAATGAATATGTTGATTTTTTTTTTTATTAATGGAATTACTCCCTGCGTTGCAGGTGTGAGATTCAAAAGGGAGGGGGGAAGAAATAGTCTGCGACCAAACACAATGAACAATGGAACGAGGATTTTATGAGCTTGATGTGTTAGAGACCTAGATTTAACCTGTCAAAACATGAATGGATATTTTAATCTCTAGAGACGTCAATCAGTTTGAACCGTTAGCTTCTCATCCAAATAATAATTAGCAGCAATAGCCTCCGGTTATCTGCCTAATCAATTTCCTATATTTACAACACAACTCAAATCTGATTAATATCTAATAGGATTCTGCTGCAGATATGGGTATGGACTGGTGGAAAATAGAAGATAATTTAAATTATACCTCATTTAAAAACCCTTAGGTGGAAATATATTACCCATACCCTCAGCAGTAATTTGATTGATATATAGAACCAGAGTCAGAGGCAAAGTGAGCCTCAGCCTCACAAGAAGGAAAGATAATATTAAATGTGAAAATAAATTATTATTTATGAATATCCATCCTGTGTTCCTAAAGCTGCCATGGGAAGGTGTGGGATGCTGGAAGCTGTAGTTCAACAATTGCTTTTTTACCCCCTAAGGGCAACTATGACAATAGATACTCTGTAAAATTGCCCTCTCTTCACTGTCCAAAATACATCTCTGCTTATACTCACTCAAAAATTAAATACTCATTAGGTATAAGGTAGCAAACATGATTTTTTTTTAGAAGATTTAGAAGCAGAACAAAAGATATTGTTAATGTTATAAGAGCTCTATTGCTTTTTTTAACCTCAATTGACCTGAGTCACTAGCTTGATAATGACAAATGAGCTCCTTAATAAACCAGTTTCACAAAAACAATAAAGTTACATGATATAAATGGCTCTATGAGTAGACATGACACTGAATTGTATTGCTAACATAAAAAATAAAAAAACTATTTTAAAATAAAGCTCAGCACCCACTAGAAAGAAGCAAGGTATTCTACATAACAATGAATAATTAAGTTTCCATTGAAGGGGTTCGGCAGCTGGTTGCCCATTGGAAAAAGAGTGGGAGGAAACGTGAATATATTAATTGTGTTCAAAAAGTTATTTTTGTTTTTTTTTAAGTTGGTTGTGAGGGTGGGAGAGCCGCAGGGTGCGGGGTGGGCGAGTGTGGCTACAGGATGTACAAGGGATGAGAACCTGCAGGATTTTTGGAGTATTTTCTAGCAGTCAAAGACACACTTGTTATGGAGTGAGAGTTTATTTAATTCTTTGTAACCCTGGAGATAAAGAGGTGAAGGGAGCTTTTGGGTAGTACATAGGGATGTGATGAGCTGGGTGTCGCGTGTTCAATTCACTCTTCCACACTGCAGCATTGTGAGCTCTACTTGCCACTGATGTTTCAACCAGAAATGATCTCCCTTCCGCATACATAAACTACATATATTTTTTATACATATTATTTATATATATATACACAACATATTGTGATAAGCTGGCTGCCTGTACACACAGGGGCAGATTTACTATTGGTCAAATTCGAGGGTGAATTAACCCTCGAATACGACCAATTGAATTGTGGTCGAATTTAAACCCTTCAAATTCGAATATCGAATTTGAAGAGTTTTGCCACAATTCGATCGATCGAAATAAAAAAATTTAGATCGAATGATTAAATCGTTCGAAAAAAAATGATTAGAATGATTTTAATCATTCAATCGAATTGTTTTTATTCAATCTAAAAAAAATTAAAAAAACCCTATGGGAGCTTCCCATAGGGTTTAATAGCAATTTGTTAGGTTTAATCTGGCAAACTAGGCAGTCGAATTTAAATTTAAAGGACATGTAGAATTTTATTCGAATCATTCGATACGATCGAATTTTCAAAATTTAATGGTCGACGTGGCCACAAAAAATATTCGAAAATTCAAATCTTTTTGAAAATTCGATTGAATTTTGAGTCATTCATGTGAATTTAGTAAATCTGCCCCACAGTGTTTTGGGGAAATCAGCTATTGTGGGCAGGTAAGTGTAAGAACAGGAAAATAAAGACAGGGACATCACGTCTTCAGGCAAAAATATATTTTAGCAAACTCTTCCCAACATAAGGGCTGTACTCACACGAACGCATGTAGGCGTCAAACGCAGGTTCAGACGCAACATGCTGCATTTTTCCTGCGTTCAGCGCCTACATGCATTCTTGTGAGTACAGCCCCATTGAAAATAATTGAGTGCGTCTATACCTGCCTTCCCCTGCGGCTAAACGCAGGTAAAAACGCTCGTGTGTAAGGGCCCTTAAGGTTACAGGAACACAGTTCATTAGTGTTTCAGCTTCACGCATCCAAGACTTTTCCCCACTCTGGGGTTCTCACCATACAGGGTGCCTTCCACACTCTGAATACTCTGGGATTCTCATAAACCCTGCTGACTCTCTCGTCTAGGGATAGCAGCTCACCAGCTTCTGACCATCTCACCTTCTGGCTTTCATCAAACACTTTAGACTAAGTCACTTGGTCACATCTCCCTCTGCTCCTTGCAGACAAGCAGCACCCCAAACCTTCTGCACGTTCCTTACACAGACATGTAACCTCCTGTTATGTGCTCTGCCCTGAGAGACTAACACTTTCACTGCAACAGTGTCGTTACTATAGACACAACAGAATGTGGGATCTGCTGCACAAAAATCTCCCCTCTGCAGGTACTTGTATATGAAAAAAGTTGTGAGCGCACACAAGGATGTATGTGGGTAGGACAGGGCTGGGGAGAGAGAGAAAGAGAGAGAGAGAGAGAGAGAGAGAGAGAGGCATTTCATACCAGCAACATTGCATATACTGGAAAGTTAGTTACATTTAATGAGTAAATCCTGTTAATGGTTGCTATGTAACCCTTATATATGTGCCCAGTCATCTTACCCATATGTAAGACTACCAGAGCAATAAAATAATTAGCCCTTATCAAGACTTGCTGAGTGTTGTACTTAGGATTTATATAGATATTTATTATTTTGTATTATCGCCTAGGCTGTTTACTTGGGTGTTTTTCTTTGCAAAAGTGACCAAAATGTTTGGTTACCACTAACTAAATTACTTTTTACACTTTACTAAGTCCTGTTGAGTGTTATACCTTTGTATACTTATTATTTAAGCACCCAGGCATTTATATATAGCATACTCCCCAAACACATTACGCTTGTGGAACCCCACCCTGTAATCAATCCTGTATTTTGTATCCAGAAGGAAAAAAAATGCAGCAAAAAACACTTTATCCGCTATTTTTCATATTCCGGAACTGCTTCACTGTTTCAGAGTTTTTGATATCAGATTAAACTAATTAAAGTATAAGAAACTGTGTTTCATCTCCATGATGCTATTAAATTGTATATAAAATAATGTAATAACACACACACCCTTAAACTCAAAAAGCAACTTGCCTGGGTGCACTGTCAAGCATAACATGACATAGCAATGCGCTCCTCTGGTCATGCAAAAATGTAATTTATTGTAAAATAACAGTCTAAAACAGGAGCGCCCATAATTCACTCATTTACTTTTAGTGATATTGTCCCATTAAGAGCTACATCCATAAAAGCATTGTTAGCATCCTGTTCTGTGGAAAATATTACTGAAATATTGAAAACTGTAAATTGCTTTAATCAACAAACCACTATTTCTCATGTAACCGTAACATAATAAATATGTGAATGAAAAGCATGAAATAGGAGGGTGATTTAGACAAGCTGTTTGTTGACAGTTGAGATCTACTGATCACCAGCTAAAGGTCTACCTTTTTGGCACCCCCTGTCTAAAATCTAACTTTATATCAACCTATATAAAAATAAAAGATAAGTTGTTGACATGGGGATGCACTGAGTAGATATATAGCACAACCCCCCAGCTATTCCATAGGAGCACATAAACCGGCAAGGTTCCACCCTAATGGTGCAGCTTAACAAATAAACAGTCTGAATGCAGTTGGCCATTGTCCCCTTCTCTTTCATAGGCACTGAGCTGTGAGATATACAGTATTCAAAGCCATCAAACTAAAATGTGTAACAATTTTGCTATAGGTCTAAAGGAAGTAAGGCACAAGCACTGAGGCTTTCTGGTAACAAAAACATTGAACAGAATAGAAAGCACCATTCATTGGGGTTTCATTTAACTCTAGTGAAGCCATAGAGTTACTGGTGAGAAGAATTCACTTTCATTGATTTTCCTTGCGGTTCCTGCAGTGAGGTGATAGACGATGTAATTTAGCCAATTAAAAGAACCCCGCCAGTAAAAGGGCAGCTTTTCCCCACGGCTAAACAGTACAACTTGTGTTTTTTTTAATGTGTGAAGAAAACCTGTAAAATCGTCAAAGCATGACGACTTTAAGAAAATGTTATAAGAGAAATAAATGTCCAGGCAAACCAAGCAAACGGATTGGCTTTGAGTTTTTATACACAATTTAAGATTGATGCAGTTCTTTTTAATTTTACTCTTTACAGCTTTCAAAAGGGGGGTCACTGACCCATCTAAAAAAAACAAATGTATCGTTATTGCTACTTTTTATTGCTAATCTTTCTATTGAGGCCTCTCCTATTCATATTCCAGTCTCTTATTCAAATGCATGGTCGCTAGGGTAATTTGGACACTAGCAACCTGCATAGCTGCCGAATGAAAATCCAAAGAACTAAAAAAACTACAAATTCTAAAAAAAGAAAACCAATTGCAAATAGCCTCAGACAGAGTTGTACTTGGCCGGCAGGGCCCCAGCTGACCCAGACCTGCTCCCCGGCTAACATGCATTTTTTGCACAAGAACAAGCAGTGTTTTTCATGCATGTGCGCACCAAAAGTTTCGAGGTCAGGAGGGGCCCCTGGGGACTGCCATGAGGGACCTTTGTTTTGCAGCCCGGTGGGCCCCCAAGGCTCCAGTTGACCCTGGTCTCAGAATATCACTCTCTACATCATACTAATAGGTGAGCAACCTTTTAGGGTAGTGACTTGTGAAAAATTTGCGAATTTCCAGCGAAATTGAGTCGCGGCACGTTTTTGATGTGCATCGTGTCATTTTTGACGCGCGTCATGTCATTTCCGCGTGCAACCCTTTTTTTTTTTTTACGCCAGTGAATTTTTGGCATCCGAATTTTTGCTGGCGTTTCGCGAATTTATTCGCCGGCCGCGAATTGCAGGAATTCGCCTCGAATTTGCGCCTGCCAAATAAATTCGCCCATCACTAGTAGTGACAGACGGGCAGATTCGGGGAGTTCACCTGTTCTTCTGGGTGACAATCTCCCCGAACTGCCTTCTCGTGTTTTCCCGTCAACTATAAGGAAAAGTCGCCTGCGCTAAGCACCCAAAGTCGCCCAAAGTCGCCCAAAGTTTCCTCGTGAGGCAACTTCAGAAAACGAAGTGCTGCGTGTGCTTAGTGCAGGCGAATTTTTACGGGAGGGAAGACACGCTGAGGCAGTTTGGAGAGATTGTCACCAAAGAGAACAGGTGATTAAATCTCCCCGAATCTGCCAGTGTGTCACTACCCTTAAAATGCATTTTAAAAGCTTCAAAAGAGTTTCCTGCAATGACAGAGAAAAGGGAAATTGCTCTCCAAGTAGTAATGGAAACATCTTCAAAGTAGTAAAATCCTATTATTTCAATGGCTTTTTTTTAGCGAATTCTGCTGACTTCAGTAAAATGTATGTAATCAGGGCCGCCATTAGAAATCACGGGGCCCCTTACAACAAAATTTTCGGGGCCCCCTTGGCCCCGCCCACCATAGCATCCAAGCCCCGCCCCTAATCCCTGCCCACTCCACATCAAAGTTAAAAGACCACACAGACATCAGCGCTAAAAACGTAACCCCCCCAAGGCTCCCTTATAAGTTAAAAAAAATTTGGCTGCAGGCCCACCCATTTAAAAAAACGTGTTTTAAAAAATTGGTGGTCAGGGCCCCCGACAAGTTAAAAAAAAAATTAGGGCCCCAAAAAAATATTAAAAAAAAAAATTAGTGCAGGGGCCTAAAGAGTATTGAAATAAATATTGGTGGCCAGAGGATTTAAAAAAAAAAAAAAAAATCCACATTGGTGTCAGGACTTCAGTTATAGCTGTTTTAGTGACTTCGGGTATTTTCGGCGCTTCAGGACTTCATGTGTCAGCTCCTTTCGTGACTTTGGGTATTTTCGGCACTTCCGGACTTCGCAAACGCTCGGCACTTCCGCATTCTGCGCAGGACTTCAGCGGGAGGTGAGCGCTTGCTGCTGAGCTCGCAAGGGGGGCCCGGCTCTTTGAATATTGCAGCGCTGCCGGGCCCCCTTCAGCCCCGGGCCCGGGACACTTGTCCCCCCTGTCCCCCCCCTGATGGCGGCCCTGTATGTAATGGTCTAGAATTGCATGGGTTGTGCAGTCATTTCTTTTTGGCTGAAAGATACATTTCCATGATGGGTGAAACTGGTTCCATTTGGAACAGCACCCCATCAACTTGATTGTTTAAACATTTGTTTGGCCCAGTCCACCACCATGTTCCAACATTTTTTACAGAATCACAACGTACTCTCTCTCTCTCTCTCTCTTTCTCAGTCTTCTGGTCATGTTTAAGACCAGGTGGTTGGCTGGGTCTTGAGTTAAGTATTGTATTATTAGATTTTATTACTTTGGGTGGGCACAGGGACATTGTACTGCTCATATGCAAAGGTATTGTTACCTCTTTTGGCTTTTAGATCAGATCCTGTGAATGAAGAGATCCAGAAAGTGAGTAAAATTATAAAGAGTCCAAATAATACTGGTGCCTCTTTCCTGCCAGCTGCATTTGCTTGCCAAATATGCAAAAACCTATATACATTCAATTGATATGCCAACCTTTTTGTAATGCCACCGTCTTTAAAATGCCAGCTTTGTTTCATGTTAGAAGCAGGTGGTCTAACAAGGCCATTATTGTCAGCTTACCATTGAAAGGACCTCCCCACACCGACAGAACTGTGTAATGCATTGGGAGAGAGTTTGTCCAAGAAGACTTTCTATGTGCAAGGCAGTTGCATTTTGTGTAAAATGATGAAATCAAGTTCTCTCTCTGTGATGTTCAAATTATGTGTTGTGTCTTGCCACATTGCTGCGATCTCAGAGAGAGAGTAAGTGGGCCCCTTTACTAATGGGGAAAACTGGAAAACACTGGCGAATTTTTTCTGACACATTTTACCCCATAATGCTTAAAATGAATAAATTTTCTACATCAGTCACAGTAACAGACAGTTGGGGGTACCTACATGTAGGACTTGTGGATGCAGATATTAGTGTAGGTGGGTTGTCTGTGGGTCACGAGTCTCAATATTAGCACGTTTTACTAATTTCTTCCTGGTTTTTTTTCACTATTGGCCAGAGTTGGACTGGGCCAGTGGGACACCAGAAGACCTTGGCCCACTTCTATACAACTGTGGGCCACTTCCCCAGCCTGATCCTCCCTCTCCCCATTGCGGACTCAAGCCTATATGGACAAGCCTATTAATAATACTATGCAAACAGTTACCCAGAGTTCACTTGAGTGCATAAGTAAAAAAAAAGTTTTAAAAAATTTGCAAGATGATCTGTCACAAGGTTTCTGCCAGTGTTGCCTTGGAGGACTGCTGCAGAAAGGGTGGGCCAGAAACCACATCTGTGTGAAAACAAGTGTGCAATATTGGCGGCATCTGGGCCCAATTAAATCCCAGCGAATAAACAAATGCACTTGGGGAAGATCAGTTGGATGTGAGAACTGGAAATGACACTTATCTTTGGCTCTCCACCTTGGCTGCAGCTTGAAGATCACAAAGTAATACTTGATGCTGATCGGCAAGAAAGCAACTCCTTTGTGTGCTGTATTGCTGCTCAAGCCAGGGAATGCTTCACCTAATACAATGGAATCATGTTCCAACAGCCTCCCGATACAGAGACAGCCTGGTTAGACAAAGGATGATGCTTTTGGATAAAGGAGGTGTCTTACTAAAGGTAGAAAGTACTATCTGATCTGATCCTCAGCAGAATTGCTCTTCTTCTCTCTTCATCTGGACTCTCAAATTCAACTACTGGCTCCTGACATGTATAATACACCCTTCTGAAACTCTCCTAGAAATATGCCCTGACTCCCGTTATTTCCCACTGGCAATTATTAGTACAACCATATAGTGTGTGCTGGAACCCTGGCACATGATATAGGTTTCCTCTTACAGGAAGGCTTAGTTTAAATATGGAAAAAGATTTAGCCTGCAGTGTATAGTAAGGCTGCTGGCCAGCGACAGGGCTTGTACGGGTCATTGACAAGTCAAACTGCTTACAAGCACCAATTTGTAGAAATTTTATAGAAACATATGAGTTACAAGTGCACAGAAATGATCATAATGAAATAATAATAATAATGAACTCCTGTTAACAAAACAGTCCCAATAAAGGGGGAAGAGAGATATATTATTTACTGGTAATCTAATAACTCTACTTAACAAGGGTCAAACATGGGGCACTTTAAATGTCCTTGTTTGCCTTAAGATATAACACCGATTTTTCTTGATTAACAAAATAGCAAAAAGTATGATTGACACATGCCCCATTCACTGCACTCTTATTGAACAAGGGGGTATACTGCCTCTTTAATAATTAAATTTTAAATTACTTTATTATTATTATTATTATTATAAGGTCACTTTTTCTTGGCCATGCATCTGGCACCTTCACTATTTTATTCAGGTATTACACAGTTCATGTGTTATTTCATTATTACTGAATGGACAGGTTTTGCTGCTACTTTGACTTGGCCTGATTTGCCCCCCCCCCCCTCTAAGTTTTCATTTTGAGGACACACAGGTGGAGAAATCCTAACTTCCGGCCCCTTTCAGATATTCTATGAGCAGAGACATGGTCTTGATCCATGTGCAAATAATCAGGTCCCATCTGTTTTCTGGCAACCTCATGCTAGTCAATGGAATCATTCAAGGTCACCGACGTGACTTGACTATTAGTGAATGAAAATTTCCATGAACCCTTCCATAAACGTTCCTTGGGTCAGGTGCATCGCTCACCTTAACTCTAACCAGTCACCGTGTGGCCTCGGCATGTGTTCACCAGGTGCTTGTGGAAGTGTTGAATGTGCTCTAGTCTACACCAGAGTTAATTACTTCCATTTCATTACGTGACACAGAAGTGTGCAGCAAAAAAAAAAAAAAAAATTTTTTTCTTCCTGGTTTTGTGATGAAAACTCACATGATTTTAAGGATCATTTGCAGCTTGGTGAGTTGGCAACAACAGACTGATACTGTTAAAATGCCCATATGTGTTAAAAGCTATCTTTTTATCCAATTTTTATTGTTGCTATGTGCATGGTTTGATTAGATTTGATCTGTCTAATGTAATGGAAGCAAATGTATGGCTGGTTGCTATTGCTACTCTGGGGTCATGTTGCTGCAAAAGTCTCTTTATCATGAAAAACATTTCAGTCAATGGGTAACAGACGTATAAATGTGCATTTGCTGAGTATTTAAAGTGATACTGACACTAAAAAATGACTCTTCGAAATATTAATGTTCATTTAAAACTGCCTATAGGTCACGCTGATCATTTTTCACTGATAGGGCTGCTTTTGTTAGTAATTGTTTCTCACAGTTACTAAACCTGAGTGTTTTGCTAACCTGACTGTCCCTGTCAGCTAGAGTTTCTAATGCTAACAGACAATATGGCAGCCCCTCATAGACAAACATGGGGGATCAGATATGTAAAAACATAGGGCAAATACTTTTATGGCAAAATTATAAATAGCATGCAAAGACAGTCTTATGATAGATGTAAATAAATGTTTGATTTCTGGCATCAGTATCTCTTTAAAACCAAGGACCAAAAAGAATTAAAGGAGTGGCAACTTTTCAATTGGCCTTCATTTCTTGTTTTGTATAGTTTTTGAATTATTTGCCGTTTTCTTCTGACTCTTTCCTGCTTTCAAATGGGGCTGGCTGACCATCTAAAAATCAAATGATCTGCAAGGCTACACATTTATTGCTATTGCTACATTTTATTGTTCAACTTTCTATTCAGGCCTTATTCAAATCAGTCCATGGTTGCTCGGCTAATTTGGACCCTTGCAACCAGATTGCTGAAAATGCAAACTGGAGAGCTGCTGAATAAAAAAGCTTAGTAATTAAAAAAATAACAAGCAATAAAAAATCAAAACCAATTGCAAATTGTCTTAGAATCTAACTTTCTACATCATACTAAAAGTTAATTTAAAGGTGAATAACCCCTTTAAAATCGTGCCTAGGACTGTCTCAAAAAATAGGTGTTTGTCCGCCAACTTTGCCTTATCCGGTGACTTCCCAATGTTGTGTAACAGGAAACATGGGTGAGAGTTGTGCAATGTTACAAGTGTGACACAAGCCTGCAGCTGACTCACACTACCCCCTCCAGTACACTGTCTGTATCAAGTTACACTAATCAGCCCTGTGTTATATTTAGGGATGGATTAATAGGGAATATGGAGCTCTGTGATATTAGATCCATGTAGAGATATTGATTAAAAAGGCTGAACTCACCAAAGAACTGATAACAGGCAGTGATTATTTGGGCTTGTGGGCCATGGCTTGCTTGGTGTCTGCTGCCCCCTAGTGACTGCTTATTAACTAATGAAGTGAGAGTTATAAGCTCCATTATAGATGGATGGAGGAATGCAGTAATGTTTCAGTATTCCCCTGATAAATCTGCAGACACGCTCAGTTATGCCTTTACTTTGCACAGTTATACACAAAAGAAAGGAGAGAAACACATTCATTTATAGTGACAACATTTACAATAAAACATCAGACTTTTACTTTTCATGATAAAAAGCTTCAGTTTCCCCCCTCCGACAGTGTCAGACAGGGCCGGAAGGAGATGCACAGCTCAGTGTATTTCTGACCCACACCAAACCCCCAGTGCAACGGCTCAGCTGTTTATTTTTCTTTCTGCCAGTGAAAGATAAATATACAGAATTAAAGGGTCACATTACTCCTCATTTGTAGTAATAATGTGCATATAGAAAGCAACATATGCAAGGTTCTGTTTCTTAGGGGTTAGTAGAGTCACCACCTGGCCGGTAAAAATGATGGTTGATACCAATGTTATCAATAGAGAAAAAGATCAATATATAGGAAGGCCGGTATTTTTTTTCCAGAAAATGTGGAAACCCAAGGGTTAGAGAGTAACAATGGGGGGGAACAAACTATGCAGTTGATTGGGGGCCACAGGCTCGAAACAATTCATTTACTAGCCTGCACATGCATGGGGACCTAACCAGTGGGAAGTGGTGGCACTTAGCATAAAGATAGTTTAAAGAAATACAGGAAATTGACAGAAAATTTGTTTTGATAAATGTATTCTTAACTTTGTAAAGTTAAAGGGATCCTGTCATGGGAATTTTTTTTTTTTTTCAAAATGCATCAGTTAATAGTGCTGTTCCAGAAGAATTATGCATTGAAATAGATTTGAGAAATCTATTTCAATGCAGAATTCTTCTGGAACAGCACTATTAAAAAAGAGCAAACAGATTTTTTTTGTATTTCATTTTGAAATCTGACATGGGGCTAGACATATTGTCAATTTCCCAGCTGAACCAAGTCATGTGACTTGTGCTCTGATAAACTTCAATCACTCTTTACTGCTGTACTGCAAGTTGGAGTGATATCACCCCTCCCTTTCCCACACCCAGCAACAGAACAATGGGAAGGTAACCAGATAACAGCTCCCTAACACAAGATATCAGCTGCCTGGTAGATCTAAGAACAGCACTCAATAGAAAAAGCCAAGTCCCACTGAAACTGATTCAGTCAGTAGGAGAAACAACAGCCTGCTAGAAAGTAGTTCCATCCTAAAGTGCTGGCACAAGTCACATGACCAGGGGCAGCTGGGAAATTGACAAAATGGCTAGCCCCATGTCAGATTTAAAAACTGAATATAAGAAAATATGTTTGCTCTTTTGAGAAATAGATTTCAGTGCAGAAGTCTACTGGAGCAGCACTATTAACTGATGCATTTTAAAAGCCAAAGTGATGTTTACCCAATTTTCCCACCAACACACTAAACTTAACCCCGGGGCCAAACGGCATAAATAAAAGTTATGTCATTGTGAGCCCTACGGATGCCATTGAACTACAACTCTCAGCATGTGACAAAAGGCTGCCCATCCCTGCCATCATAACAGAGACGCAAGAAAAGGTGTCTGTTCTCAGAGAGGCTTATAATATAACGCAGTTGCTATTAAATGCAGTAGTGACATAGAGGAATGCTAATTTACTCCTAATTACACTTTATGTCAACAGTAAGGGAGAAAGGGGACCTGGGATTTGTTATTTCAAATGGCTTAAAAGCAGACACACAGTATAGTAAAGCAGCAGGGAGGCTAGCAGGCTACTTACATAATGGCACTTATACAGTAACATAAACATTTCGTTCTCTGCCATTCTCATTAAAGCCTTTATCTCTTTCTCTGAGCATTTCCCACATCCTTTATATTCTGGTTACTGCAGCAGACTGACGTCTATACCTGGTGCGGACCTTGTAGTCCTGGGGGTAAAACTGCAGCCAAGGTGTAGTGATTATTGCTGCAATATTAATTAGACAGAAGGAAAACATAAGAGGCAACAAATATTCAGTTCTGTTAGGACAAAATGCACAGACAAGGCATATAATAAGGGGTTAATGGACAATAGAAAACCAAGGGCTACCCTACCCTCACTGGTGTAACTATAGAGAGACTTATGAAGGTAGTTTCAATATTTTGAAATTTAAGGGTGCCCAAAAAAAAAATAATATTACTGTGGGGCCCAAATCTGCGAATTGGGACACTGCCTACCACAGGCAGAGGCTAAAACCACAAGAAAACCTGTATTTTTTATATAAAATTATCTGCTATCCCTATTAATGTCCAGAGCATTCCTCTTGTTTTTGGAAAAAGTCTTGCCTAGTGGGGGTTGGGGTCAGAGTATAAATTTACAGCCTTTTCTGCCTTGTAAAATATGACCACAGTTACAGCTCCCTCTACTGGACAGAAAAATATCACTTATAGCTACAAACACACTAACTGCAATTTATGGCTCAGGAGAACCAAAACCAAACCTGGGTGTAACATAGATGATAGGTAATGGTATATGCAAAGTTCATTTTATACCAAAAAAAACTGACTTAGTTATGCACTGTATATACAATACGTATATAATACCTACAGCGTTTTTTTGGCTACATAGTTAGCAGATAGAGCAGCTTAGAAAATTCCATTGAACAAGGACTGCATTGGTGCTTATGTAGGACTTCTTTATGGTCCAATTATTGGCCTGGGGGCCAGACTATTGGGTTGGCCACATTTGGCCCAGAGCACGGGTGTCTCAGTTTTCAATTTAGGTATCCACAAACATTCCTACTGGAATATTAGGAAATGTTCTATCGTTATGGATGATGCAGAGAAATGAGGATTTAGAACCTAGGTATTAATTGGCTCAAGGTACCCTGAAGGTCAGGTAATTACGTTTTAGGGTCACTGAATTAATTTCCACTGTGGAGGTCAAAATGCAAACACAAGACAAATGGCCACTAACAGATGCCTTAGCCAGTTCCCAGCTACATAGAATTAGAGCATGTTTATTTGTATTCAGAAGATAGGGATTAGCCCAAGAGTCAAACAAATCAGTTGGAAACCTGAAGGGATGTTTCTAGCCATATTTGAATTGGACTAAAACCTCAATTTTCAGCCTTTAAGAAATTGATTGGCACTAGCATGTAGTGATGCTGACACAGATATAGCCTCTTTGGGTATGGCCAACTAAAGACTTAAACATTACCTATTTCTCTCTTCTGACTCCTCTGCATATTACTATAGACATCTAATAAACAAAGTCGTAATTAGGCATTACACATTTATCCTATTAGGCATACAAAGCCTGCCTTTATGAGCCATGGAAAATTAACCTGACAATTAAAGACCTCAGAAAAGCAAACCAAGGAAGAACAAAGATGAAAGTTTATTGACACGTAACTATGATGTAGTACGATAGAGGTCTCTGAGAGCTATTTTTACATTAGACTCAGTCAAATCCATATGTAGACTTGACTAATCCTGACAGTATCTCACACAGTTCCATTTGCTTTCCCAAGCCATTCTCAGCTATCTTGTTGTCACCAGCCATATCTGTGGAGGTGCCACCTGCTTTGCACTTATCTGTCATTCCAATGGTACTTTCCACATTCCTTCTAGCATTCCACTATGTCTCTTCACTCACTTATCTCTCTGTTCTTCATTCTCCTCTACCCTAGCTGACTGTTTTAGTTTTACTGCTAGTCTTTTTCTCTCTGCAACCTTCCTCATATTCTACTGCAGGAGTGCCCATACTTTACTTATGCTAGGTCTACTTTTAGTGGCAATGTTCTATTATGATCTACATCCATAAAAGCATTAATAACATTGTGTTCCATGGGAAATATTAATATTGACTGAGTAGAAAATGTATCTTGTTATATGTAAACAACTATTTCTCATGTAACCTTAACATAATAAATATCTGAATGAAAATAGGAGGGTTATATAGAGAATCTGTTTGTTGACACTGACTTGAGATCTACTGATCACCAGCTAAGGGCTAGAGCAGACGGGGAGATTCGGGGGCATTTTGTCGCCTGGCGACTTGTAGCCCCCGAACCTCCCCGAATAGACAGGTCCTGGGGCGCACCGGCGTTACTTGAAAACGCCTGCGCCTATTCACACGCAGCGGCGCGATTTGTGGAATCGCTCCAAATTGACTCGCGAGTATAGGCGCAGGCGTTTTCAAGTCACGCCGGTGCGCCTAAGGACCTGTCTATTCGGGGAGGTTCGGGGGCTACAAGTCGCGGCTACAAGTCGCCAGGCGACAAAATGCCCCCGAATCTCCCCGTCTGCTCTAGCCCTAAAAGTCTACTGGTAGATCCCGATCTACCTTTTGAGCTAGTGATGTGCAGGTGCAACCCGTACCCGCCATGGACACTCAATATTCAACCCGAACCCCAGGTCAACCCGCGGGTCATGCGGGTTGCTGGTCAACATCACTATTTTGGACACCCCTGTTCCAATGGCTTCTTGTTAGACACAAATACAAATGTTTAAGACACAACAGAAGGTCTCATAGAACATGAGGGATTTTAGTTTCTTACATCCCTTGCTATAAGGAGCTGCAGGGCACTTTGAGTTCTGTCATGGCACATACCAGCAATGTCTCAAAATGGGAATCCTTATCAGTGTTCACATGACATAAGCACAGAGCAAAAGGGGAATATGGGAATATGGAGCTTATTCTATATAGTACCCATAGTATACCCAGGGCCGCAGTGGCGTAACTACAGGGCCGCTTCAACAATACAAACGATGGGGCGTCTGCCCAGGGCCCACTGCGCTGGGGGCAGGGCGAGATGCAGGGAGGGAGACGGAGGGAGGAGACGCACACAGTGAGGAAGATGGAAGGAGGGGAACAGGGAGGAAAGAAGATGGAGGGAGGGGACACACACAGGAAGGGAGGGGATGCACACAGGAAGGGAGGGAGCACACACAGGGAGGAAGACGAAAGGAGGGGAACAGGGAGGGGACACACACAGGGAGGAAGAAGGAAGGAGGGGAACAAGAAGTGAGGAAGATAGAGGGAGGGGACGCACACAGGAAGGGAGGGGATGCACACAGGGAGGAAGATGGAGGGAGCCTAATATGTTATAGAATGGCTAATTCTAAGCAAGTTTTCATTTGGACATACTTTTTCTTTTAGTTTATTTAATTATTTGCTATATTCTTTTGTCTCCTTCAAGCTTTCGGGTGGGGGTCACTGACCCTATATAAAAACAAATGCTCTGTAAAGCTACACATGTTTTGTTATTGCTACATTTTATGACTCGTCTTTCTATTCAGCGCTTCTCGTATTCATATTCCAGTCTCTTATTCAAATCCATGTATGGTTGCAACTTGCAAGGGTACTTTGGACCCTAGCAACCATATTGTTGAAACTGCAAACAGGAGAGCTGCTGAATAGAAAGCTAAATAAATCAAACATTTTGTAAAGATCCCTTACCTGGAAATCCCCGGATCCCAAGCATTCCAGATAATAGATCCCATATATGTACAAACAAAAATCCAAAACTTAAAATAAAAACAAACAAATACTTCATGTTATTTAACTGTATAAACTCATTTACTTTACAGAGCTACAAAATAAGTTGGTGCTCTATAAATACATGTTAATAATAATAATAATAATGTTCACCAATTCTTACAGACTGAATAGAATATGCCAGTAGGATTATGATCCAGATAGGCAGATACAGTTAATTTTTTCTTAAATGAAAATCCAAACTTTGCTGCCTGAGATGAATTTTGGTAGCAAGGGATGGCCTAATACTTCCTCTGCAGCAGAGCATTTCAGACTCGTAATGCCAATGAGAGAAGACAAGCGGCACAAAAGCACTTCCATGTAGAACAATGGCGTGTGTGTATGTTGCAGACAGCCGACGGTAGCTTGTTTTGCTAGCAATGGGCATATCTCCTTTTTCTGGGATCATTGCTATTCAAAACCAAATTATGCTGGACAAACAGTTTAGTCCCAGAACAGCCAGTGGGTACAAATGCCTGAACGGCCGCAGAGGAGCTGCCTAATCTTGTCAGCATTATTAGCACTGATGGCTTTTCTTTTTTACTTTTGTCCTTTAAAATGTAAACATGGAAGTTTCTGGGAATGGATAAAGGGACTAATCTGCCCTGCTGGATTAGGAACATGTTCCTTTCACCTGGAAACAGCAAAACAGTATTTTTATGGGACATTTTCCAGACTGCACTCTACATCCTGGACTTTAGGAATAAAAGATGAAATAAAAGATGGTACCCAATATCACAGTAGCTGGTCCATGGATCTGGAATAGGGTTTGGAGAATTTGGAAGATAATAAAGGGACCTGGGGTTTTCCAGATAACAGATTTTTCTGTAATTTGGAACTTCATACCTTAAGTCAGGGATCCCCAACTTTTTTTTTACCCCCGAGCCACATTCAAATGTAAAAATAGTTAGGGAGCAACACAACCATGAAAAAAATCCTGTCCTGTGCCAAATAAGGGATGTGATTGGCTATTTGGTAGCCCCTATGTGGACTGGATGTCTGCAGTAGACTCTGCTTAGCAGTACAGCAGGCTTTTATGCAATTAAAAGTGCTTCCAAGTCAGGAATTGACAAATAAGATGCTCTGAGGCCACTGGGAGCAGCATCCAAGGGGTTGGTTAGGGATCACTGCCTTAAGCCTACTAGAAAATCATGTAAATAATAAATAAACCCAAAAGGCTGGCTTTGCTTCCAATAAAGATTAATTATGTTAGCTTGGATCAAGTACAAGGTACTGTTTTATTGTTAGAGAGAAAAAGGGAATCATTTTTGAAAACTTGGATTATTTGCTTTTAATGGAGTCTATGGGATATGGCCTTTCCACAGATCCCAACTGTATCTTCTCCCCTTAATAAATATGTCTGCATAGTTGAGTGTCTCTCATTTCTACTCCACTACTTGACTGTAAGCTGTAACAGTAAGTAGGGCTTACTCCTTGTATTGGTCCCCAGCTGTAAGGGTCTATAATAGGTTATGAAGACCCTGCTTGCAAGATCTTACAATATAAAACAAAATATATTATTGGCCAATAAAGTAATAGTAAAGGTGGCCATACATGGGCTGATAAAAGCTGCCGAGTCGGCAGCTCATTGGCCCGAGTATGGGGCCCTCCGACAGGCTTTACCGATCGATATCTGGCCGAAAGTCGGCCAGATGTCGATCGGGCGGGACTAAAAATCCTGTCGGATCGTGGCCACATCTGTTCATTGATGTGGTCCCACGATCCGACCGCCCGTATCTTTGGGCCCTAGGGCCCACGATCGGATCACCCCAATATCATCCACCCCAAGGTGGGCATATTGGGAAGAGATCCTCTTGTTTGGCGACATCGGCAAACAAGTGGATCTCTCCGTGTATGGCCACATTAAGACTAATAGCATCTCACAATCTGTACAAGCTCTTGAACAGGTTACCTAGTCCTTAACTTTCAAACAATGTTTGTTGATAATATTATTGCAATATCTAATATCTAATATGTTTAGGAAGGTGGAAAGTTTTAAAAAAAATCAGGGGACAGGACAACCAGATACACCACATTTATCATGACTTCCAAAACATATTCCAAATCTATGGCAAACTACATCTCAACACTCAACTACAACACCATGGGTGTAACCATAAGCTATGAAAAATATAAAGATCCCTGGTTGGTCATTTTGCCTATTCAGTATTGAGTTGGGTGACTTGCTGGCAGGACTTGGGCTAAATAAATATGTCCACTGGAATTTACTGTTTACACCTTTGAACCCTCTACCTTTGACTACTACTACGCTCACTTTATAAAATCATAGGATGAGAGAAGTAGTTTGTTTTTTGAGGAGGAAAGAAAACGACATCACTTGTACAAGAGCTTTTGTCATATTTGTTCTACAGACTTTAAAGGAGTTGTTCACCTTTATAGTAACGTTTAAAATGATCTAGAGCAGGGATCCCCAAACTTTTGAACCAGTGAGCAACATTCAGAAGTAAAAGGAGTTGGGGAGGAACACAAGCATGATAAATGTTCTTGGGGTGTCAAATTAGTGCTGTTATTGGCTATATGGTAGCTCCTTTATGGATTGTCAACCTACATTGATGCTGTGTTTGGCAGTGCAACTGGTTTTTATACAACCAAAACTTGCCTCCAAGCCTGGAATTCAGAAATAAGCTCCTGCTTTGAGGCCACTGGGAGCAACATCCAAGGGGTTGGAGAGAAGTATGTTGCTCTTGAGCTACTGGTTGGGGATCACTGATGTAGAGAGTGAAATTCTGTCACAATTTGCATTTGGTTTTAATTTTTTATTATTTGTGGCTTTTGAGTATTCGGCAACTCTCCAGTTTGAAATTCAAGCAACCTGGTTAATAGGTTTCAAATTACCCTGGCGACCATGCGTTGATTTGAATAAGGGACTGAAATATGAATAGGAGAGGATCTGTTTAGAAAGATGAGAAATAAAAGTAGCAATAACAATATATATGTAGATTTACAGACTATTTTGACCCCCATTTGAAAGCTGGAAAGAATCAGAAGAAATTGTGTAAAAACTATAAAACAGTATGAAGTCCAATTGAAAAGTTGCTTAGTATTTGCCATTTTATAACATACTAAAAGTTAACATAAAGGTGAACCACTCCTTTAAAACAAAACCCTGGAAGACATCAAACATAACCTGCACGTCAGTGCATGAAATCAATACACATTGCAGACAGGTACATTGTTTCTGATTAGCACCATCTTCACCTTTATTTTTATAGCTTAATAGAACATTACACTACAATAAACAAGTGATTACAATGAACAAACAAAAGGCTTGCAGAATGAAGCAGGAAGATAATAGCAGGAGTTCAGAAGCATTTCCCTATAGACTATAGAACCACACAACTGGTGATTACTTCCAGAGCTCTCACACCTAATGCTGCACTATCCACCAGTAAAAGCCATTGCAAATGTTGTATCTTGGCCTGGAAGTGTTTGGTTTCCAGTGGTTTGTAGCCTGTTCAGAGCAGGTAGGGGGCAGCCCACACTGGGTGCTTTGCTGCATTAGCTCTAAAACAGAAACTTGATAAAACTTAAATGCATATTTATGTTAGTTTTTCCTATAATTTGAATTTGATTAAGTGGGACATATTTTTGTTGTGTTTGGTAGCCGAGGAGAGTAGAACAGTGCTTTCTTAGCATTTAGATTGTCCTTGTTTCAGTATTCCTGGTTTCTTAACTCTGACAAAAGATCCAGGCTGAAAGTGCACTTCTCTTGCACCACGTTTCTATCAGTATAAGCCTTGCATTTGGCTTGGTGACGTTTCACAATGTCAGCAGTAGATGAGTTTGTAGGAACAGTATTTGGTGGAAGTTTGATGTCTGCAACATGTAACTTAGTGTGCATCTGTCTGCCATGTAATAATTCAGCTGGAGATGATTGGGTCGTTGCATGGCATGTTACCAAAATACATGTAAAAACAAAAGCAGTCATGGCGCATAGGGGCTGCAGGGATATGTAGTTCTTCAAGTGCTAGAAGATGGTACCCTAATCATGCCAGAAAATAAAATACAGTCGCCTTCTGCATCTTCAGTGTTAAATGACTTAGCATTCACTTACACAGCAGTCTAGACACATTAGGAGTAATGAAGTTAAATTATATCTTTATTATTCGCTAGGAGCAGCCAGACTAGAGAACCTTTTACTTTACCCAAACCTCAATCAGATGATTCTTTGATCTCTTCTCGCTCAGCTGTGATGGGGATACATAAATAGATGGGTAAAGCTGTGTGTAGCTGTCTGCTTGTTTGTGTATTGGTGCCCTGGTCAGTTTATTAGATGCACTTCTAACGTGTATGGCACCCTCGACTTGCTGGGGCCACAACACACAGTAAAATACACAGGGATAATTCATAGAAGGTTGCCTGTGCTTACAGCTTATCTATTTCTATACCAATCTGTCTATCTTTCCATTTCTCGAGTACTTTATTTCACTACATTGGAGCTTGCTGCTCTTGCGAAACCTTACACCCAGACACAGGCCTGGTATCATATCATCTAAAGGTCTACACAGACGCAAAGATTTTTCCTTGATGAACGACCACTTTTAGTGCAATCCAGCCAATCCGTCAAATTAGCGTGAGGTTAGTGGGAATCGAACGATCATGCATCCTATGATTTTTCGTCTGACACCAGTCAGAAAATTGATTGGCCAGGTTAGAAAATTTTCACAGGTCACAGTGAAATCTATCTATTGTTCAAATGTTTGCAGGGCCAAGCAGCAAGCTACCCTCAGTTTTCCTAGCTTCAACTAGGGTTGCCACCCGGCCCAGAATTTAATGGCCTATCCGGTAAAACACCAGCCAAAGCAGGGCCAGTATTATAGATTTGTAATACCCTTAAGAAAAAGAGCTTGGCCAGCCCCCAACCTCTCAGTACTTACCGGTTTTTCCTAGGTTTCCGTCCATCGCACATAGCTCCGCCCCTTTTGTGGCACTGTGCGTGACTCTGCCTCCTTTTGCACCACCACCCGCCCCCCCACTGCCCGGTAAAAGATTTTAGTAAAGGTAGCAACCCTAGGTTCAACCAGACAGCATACTTGAAATGGTCTTTTTAGCTGATGAACAAATCCTTCATTCAAACAATCATTTCAAGATAAGCTTGGTCTTTTAAAAATCTTTATATCTTTTACACATAGCTTTGCATTCACAGGCTTCCAAGAACTAAGTTCCTTGATGTCAGGGCAAACTGCCTCATATTGGCCAACACTCACCAATTTTGTCCAGTTTGTCTAGCTGCACAGAACCACTTTCTCGAAAAAAAACCTCTCAATTGGGATACCTCATATCCAGCATTCATGACGGGATTTGGCCAAATCTTGGTCATTATTAGTGGGAAGGAAGTCCAGGATTGCCCCATTTAGAGGAGTCACCCTCAAGATTGAGCCTCACCAACTAGAGTTGCATTGGCTTTCCGAAGTGAGACAAATTTGGGCAACTTTAGAAAACAAAGTTATCCGAGTGCCATCCCGCCTGCAATTCACATTCTAGCCAGCATTTTGTGGAGATTAATCGCCTGAATAAGAGAAGATTTATCGCTGGGTGACTAATCTCCCCTCAGTGCTACAAGTGCCACCACCCTAAAGCACAACCAGAGCAGTATGATGATCAGACTCCCAAATGCAGACCTTATTCAGGCTTTTCCAGTCAGCATCAACTTCCCTGGCTTTCCATGTACAAGCAACAGATTGAAGAAAATATGTTTAAAGGGGTGGTTCAACTTTGTCAGCTTTAAGTATGTTGTAGAATGCCCAGTTCTAAGCACCTTTCTTTTTTTTTATAGTTTTTTTTAAATATTGGCCTTCTTCTCCTGACTCTTTCCAGCTTTCAAATGGGGGGGGGGGTCAGTGACCCCATCTTAAAAAAACAAATGATCTGCATGGCTACACATTTTGCTTCTTTTTATTACTAATTTTTCTATTTGTGTCCTCTCCTGTTCATATTCCAATCTCTTGTTCACATCTATGCATGGTTGCTAGGATAAATTGTACCCTAGCATCCAGATTGTTGTAATTGAAAATTGGAAAGCAGTTGAATAAAACAACGTGAATAATTCCCACAAATGATAAAAAATGAAAACCAATTGCAAATTGTCTCAGAATATCACTCTCTACATCATACTAGAAGTTAATGTAAAAGTGAAACACTTTAAGTTTTTGATCTCCCTTGGTTTTTCAGCAATCAATTGCTCTGGCCTGTTGTATGTCGTTTTTTTTTAAATTAGAGGTTTTTTTTCATAAGTGGGTTGTTGGCTAAAACCTACTTTTTAACTTTTGTCAAAAATCCACTCATGGCATGAAAAAAAACAAGTTTAAATGTCATTATGCAGCAAACAAGAGCAATGGATTGATGACGAAAACAAGATAGATCAAGACCTTTATATTAAATTTTAGTATGATATAGAGAGTGATATTCTGAGACAATATGCAATTGGTTTTCATTTTTTATTATTTATGGGTTTTGAGTAGTGATGGGCGAATTTATTCGCCAGGGGCGAATTCGCGGCGAATTCCCGCGATTCGCCGCTGGCGAATAAATTCGCGAAACGGTAGCCAAATTTCGCCGCCAAAAATTTGCCTGTAAAAACGAGTCGCGGGTCGTTTTTGACGCGACACGCCGAAAACGACGCGACGCGTCCGTAACGACGCGACGCGCGTCAAAAACGCGTTTCGCGAATTTTTCGCCGTTTCGCGAATTTCTCTAGAAATTCGCGAAAAATTCGGCGAAGCGAATCTAGGGAGATTCGCCCATCACTAGTTTTGAGATATTCGGCAGCTTTCCTATATGCAATTTCATCAATCTGCAAGATTCAGTTGCTTGCCGGTCCAATTGCAATTAATTGGTGAGGAATACTGAGGAATGTGAACTGATTCACACAACAAGTCATATGATGAAGAAGTGCCTGGTCCATTCTGTAGTCAGTGGGATAGTTGAGATACCCGCAGCCACATCTGGTAAAACCCTGTGTTTGTACCTTAGAATGAGTCTATTCATTTGACACTTGTGTAGCAGGGGGATGGAAATAAGCTCAGCGGGGGGGGAAACTCATCAGAGCAAATGGCCAAAGGCAGTTATGATAGTCAGAGGGCAGCGTGGGCCATCACACCCCAGGGCACATATGGTACACATATTCCCCGGCCAGCAGCAGGCACATGCACAGATAACAGGAAAATACACAAACCCTTCAACTGTGGAGCCTTGTTAGGACTTTTCAACACCAGCCCCACAAAAGACCACACAGTTTTGGCAGTATTGTCTGACAGCAGCACAAGAAGCCCATTTGATATCCATTGTACAGTATTTCTACCCCCCAAGGGGGTAGGAGTGTATTGGGGGAGTTGTAGCATTCAAGGAACTTTGATTTCTCCTCATTTGTTATATTGGGGGTATATTTTTATACGTATGATAAAATGTATTTGCATAGACAGTGGTTATATAGTTATATATATATATAGTTATATTTTTCTGTATTCTGTGGATGCTGGCAGTTCAGCCACAGCTAGAGAAACACAAGATGGACATCTCCAAGGACAATTATTACAGAAATGAAATTCATGCTTCAATCACGGCCATCCCTGACCCAGTTGGACCTTTAGTACCCTCTCCACCCCAAACCCCGGGCCAATTCACAGAACCCAAGGCAACCTCAGTGTGGCACAATCCCCCGTGTTCTGCAATAAATGTTTGTGAGGGGGAGAGTTGCAAAATGACTCCAGATGAATCAAGTAATTACAAACAGGAGGGAATTTGTAGCTGTGAGGCTTCTAGTACATTTCTTTTCATGCACAGAGCTCTGTGTCCTCACATCTGGCTCCGGGGCCCACCCCCTGTTGTGTGACATACAGGCAGGGGCTCCCATATCAAATGCAATCTTTACTACAAACCCCAGATATGCTAATCTAATCATGTTACCTCTCAGTGCCGAAACCCTCGGAGGTGGCACTTATTAGAACTCATTAGGAAGCTGTGACTTGCCCTTTTGTTGCACAACACCAGACTTAAAATGCCTTGTTATCCTATCCACAAAAAGAGCTTTCATGTCCTACAAATGTGTTTTCTGTCAGATATATCTATATCTACTTATATATACGTGCATGTACGTATGGGTTATCCTGCATAGGAGACCTACATATTGCATTGGTCTCTCCTCCTGACACTGTAAATGAATAAATAAATATACTGCATGTCGTGGGACTGTCACTGTTAAGGAATGTTGGTTAATGGCAGCAGCAACCATTCCATAGCTATACTTTTATTGCTCTCAAACACATACTTTGAATTTTTAGTAACTGCAGCAGTCAACATTTATTAAAGCTTAATATAGAATAAAATCTAAAAATGCTTTATTGTGGGTTAGTCTACTGCTTTGAGAAAGTGGCAAAAATGTTTTATATGAATCCAACCCCAACAAAGCCATACAGTGATATGCCAGGTTCCTGTAATGAGTCTGGCTCCTGTTTTAGGTCTGTTCTGCCTGAATATAGTTACAGGACAAAGAATAAGAACCGATAGCTCATGAAAACAGAACATACATTGATGCAAATGACAAAGGTGCTTGCATTTATACATGCTCCTAGCAATTTGTGAGCAGTGTAAATATATTCCTTTAGCCTGCTCTGAAATACCACCAGCCTGGACTTCTAATAATTAGGGATGGCGCGAACCGCGGAAAAAAAGTTCGCGAACTTGTTGGCGAACTTGCGACAAAATATGCGAACGGTTCGCGAAAGTCGCGAACCCCATAGACTTCAATGGGAAGGCGAACTTTAAAAGCTAAAAAAGACATTTCTGGCCAGAAAAATGATTTTAAAGTTGTTTAAAGGGTGCAACGACCTGGACAGTGGCATGCCAGAGGGGGATCAAGGGCAAAAATGTATCTGAAAAATCCATTGTTGACACAGCGCTGCGTTTTGTGCTGTAAAGGGAAAAAAGTCACTCAGGTGGTGGTTGTGGACACTGTAATATTATTGATATTTAGACAGAATGTGAACAAGCTCACACAGCTAGATGGCAGTTGTTTGAAGAACACACTGGGCAAAAAATGCCTACAGGGCAAATAATGGCTACAAGGTCAACGTATACACTACTACAGCGGTGGATACGGATTACGTAAAATATATTATGGCTGCTTGAAAAAAGTCACTCCTTTTTCTGGAGAGGGTAATATTATGGATATTTAGACAGAATGTGAACAAGCTCACACAGCTAGATGGCAGTTGTTTGAAGTACAGTAGATTACTAGCCAGCAAACTTACTATCCACTGTCCCTGAAATCCCTAACAGCTCTCTCCCTACACTATCTCTTCCAAGCACACACAGGCAGAATGAAAAAACGCTGCAGGGCTTCGGTTTTTATAGGGAAGGGGAGTGGTCCAGGGGGTGTGGGGGTGGTCCAGGAGGGAGAGCTTACTGATTGGCTGCCATGTATCTGCTGGTCTGGGGGAGAAATGGCAAAAAAAAAGCACCAACTAAGGCGAACCCAAATTGGCGAACGTCGTGCGACGTTCGCGAACTTCCGGCGAGCGCGAACAGTTCGCGCCATCCCTACTAATAATGCCAGGGCTCCACTAGAAAGTTCCATTCATTCACGTGTGCCAAGTGAACTGGATATTAGAGGGGTCGATCATGTTTAGTATGATGTAAAGAATTATATCTTGAGTCAATTTGCAATTGGTCTTCATTTTTTATTATTTGTCTGTTTTGAGTTATTTAGCTTTTTGTTCAGCAGCTTTGTAGTTTGCAATTTCACTGATCTGATTGCTAGGGTCCAAATTGCCTTAGCAACCATGCATTGATTTGCGTAAGACACTGGAATATGAATGGGAAAGGGGCCTTAATAGAAAGATGAGCAATAAAAAGAAGCAATAACAATACATTTGTAGCCTTACAGTGCATTTGTTTTTTTAGATGGGGTCAGTGACCCCCCATCTGAAAACTGTAAAGAATCAGAGGATGATGGCAAATATTTAAAAAAAAACTATAAGAAATAAATAACAAAGAACAACTGAAAAGTCAATTAGAATTACATAGCTCCCAATATTTTGTAAACAGAAAGAGGGACAAAAACATTGTGCAGCTATATTTTTGACCATGCCCTTTTCTGTGGCCACACCCCCTAATTAACATGTCCATTTTACAAAATGTGTCACATTTCTGTGGTTTTAATGTGTTATAATATTCTTAGAGTTCCCTTTAGTGGTTTTATGTAACTTTTTAACAATGAAAGTGCATCATGTTTTAGTTGTGATGGGTGCCACTTTCAATTACCATGGAATTCTGGGGAAAAAATGTATCACGGGTAAAGTGCATTTAAAGTTGCATCACAAATTGCACTTGGCTTATTGCACAGAGTTTGTAAATGACCTCTTAGAAATGATGAAACTGAGGCCAAAAGTAGACCTTCAATATGAAGGAATGCTGGCACTGAAGTTCAGTGGCAACAAGAGAAGGAAAGAAGAGTGGCGACCAGAGAAGGGCGTAGGAGAGGCAGAGAAGGTGCGTTCCTGGTGCCCCCCTTGCTTTTGCACCCTAGGAAAGTGCCTACCCCCTGTATGATACACATATATCCAGACAGAACCATTCCAGGCTGGTCTCTTTTTCTTCTAGCCAGTAGTTTGCTCTGCATTCATATTCTTACCAAACAATGCACATCCATCAAGTGGCTCCTAATTTGCATTTTGGAGCTTTTTATGACAATGGTTCCACATATATACTCAGTGTCAGTAACGTAATTAGAGGGGGACGGGCCCTCGTGCGTGACGTGATGCCCCCACCCCCTCTGTATGTGATTATCTCCCTGGAATCAGTGGCGCGCGAGCTGCCCTTGGCCCCGTCGCACCCCCCTGCACCCCCGGAAGTTCTGCCACTGGTCAGTGTCACTGTCCAATAAGGAAAAAGTAGGATAAAATACACTGTAATTGGACTACTTATGTTACAGTTCATATTCCTTAAAAACAGGGGGTCCTTGAGGGAGAGGTGACTTAGTGAGAAACTGGAAAGATGAAATGTTACAATATTGTGCCAGACCCAGACCTGGACTATTTGCCCTGACTTAGGCCTAGTACATGCCCAGAAATATTTTTGTATTGGGGAGTTTAAATGATGCCAATAACTGATACAAGAGGTAAAGAGCCCCCCCCCCCCATAAAAGAGCATATAATCATTAGGAAAAGCCCATAGAGATTAATATTAACTGATCAGTATATGGTTTCTTTAATACCCAGAACATATGCAGTGCACAGGTATTTACTTTTCCAGTGCTGATGAGTTTAATCAAACATATAGAATTAAAGAATAATAATACTCTGCACCACTATAGACTGCAGGCCATGGCCATGCTGTTTGAGTTTGTGTGACCCCCTGGATGACTGTTTATGATCTGCGCTTGATTTGCTATGATGAATGATTGAATGCATGTTTCCTGGTAGCTAACTCATGGTGACCTCTGGCTGATTTGTGTGATCCCTATAAATTACAGGGACAAGGCCGAGAGCCCTGCTCAGTTTATCTGACCCCTATCTGATTTTATGAAATGGTTAGTTCATTTGATACCACGAATAGTTGGAAAAAAAAAGTGACCCTCAGCGTAACACATGGCGAGTCACGTGATCTCAAACTGGCAGTACCTATGTCTTTAAGTTCTGGACAAAGTGACAGATCCATGGCTACTTAAACTACTTGGCAATAGTTGATATAGTGTCACTCAATGCTACACAAGAGACAATGCTGCACTGTAATGTGTGTGCAACACAAAGATACACAGTGCAGGCCAGGAGATGTCTGTCACTTAAACTGTGGGGCTGGAGGGGCACAGCCTGGAGGCCAGATTTGGGGGGATGCTCAGGCCTGGATTTGTGGAGAGGCCACCTAAGCTTGGGCCTAGGATGGCAGGATTTTAGGGGGCGGCATGCTGCCCAACCACACCCACATTCAGAAATTTAAATTTCCTGTGTGCCAATTCCCATTGCTCTCTCCCGATGATGAAAATTTGAGCAAATAAAAGGGAGGGGACAGGGGCAACAAACGACAGCGGACCTAAGGGCACCTGCTAAGTAAATCCGGCCCTGCGAATGCTTAAGGCCCCCATACACGGGCCGATAAAAGCTGGCAACAGACTGAGTCGGCAGCTTATTGGCCCATGTGTGGGGCCCCACAACTGGCTTCCCTCGATCGATCGGGCATATGTCCCTTGATGTGGTCTGGCAAACCTCATGTGGGTATATCGGGAGAGTTCAACAGAGAATAACATCACCAAACAAGTGAATCTCCCTGTGTATGGCCAGCTTTAGTTTTCAATACTTCTGGAAGACCAAAAAGGTATGGTCAGTTAAACTGGCCATAGATTTAACGATTACAATCTTTCTTGGAAAAAGATACACACGTGTAGAGCTGAATAGTCAGACAAACAAATAGAAACAATAGAATTCTACCTGTATTTGACGATTCAGCACTAAACAGGGGCCGATGTTCCGGTGCCTTCAAAGCCAACCAATCAAAATTTTCTGTCCAGCCTGATCAACTGATATCCAAGTCTTCTGCCGATATCTGTCAGCTCATTTCCAAGCTGGTCATACACTATAAGATCCACTTGTTTAGCGACACTGCCAAAGGAGCAGATCTTTCTCCCTAATATGCCCACTAATGACAGGGCTATATCGGGGTTATCCAAACATGTGGGTCCCCAGGGCCAAACGATCAGATTACAAAGAGGGCTTGGGGCTCCAATGGGTCATTTGTGGGAAAAAAACAAACCTTCCCAATCAATATTGTGACCAGATATCTATTGGGAAGACACATTGGATTACAGGCCCAGACTGGTAATCTGTGGGTTCTAGCAAATGCCAGAAGAGCTGCTGTAAGATGCCATAGAAAGTGACTATTAAGTGGGCTGGTAGAGCTGTTTGAGCCTCTGTGTACTAGGAATGCCAAGGGCCTATTTTGAATCCCAAGCAGATTGCAGAAACTGCAGAGGTGCTGAATCAAAAAGCAAAATAACTCAAAACCCAAAAATAATTAAAAAAAGACCTAATTTCAGATTTGCTCAGGATATCACTCTCTACATCATACTAAAAGTTAATTTATGTATATATACAGGGTCCGGCTGACCCAGTGGGCCCCGTCCCTCACATGTGTATACTGTATACATAAGAAGAATTAGTAATAATTACAGAAGTATACTCTTTATGAACAATCTGTTGTGTTTTTGTATTAGGTACTGGAGGTTATTGCTTACTGTAACCCCTTCCTTCTTGTTCTTGACAATGACAGTGCAGGTCACATAGAAGGAATACGGTATCCTGTTAGCATTCCTGTCAGTAGACTGTTCATATATTAGCCTCCAATTATTTCCTGCAGAAGCATATGGAAGCAATAGCAGCGCTGGGCACTTGGAGTTGAGATTGTAGTGTAGCGCAGAGGGAAAAAGTCACAGCAAACAACAACCTGCTCTCTGTCCCCACATCTGCCACCAACCCAAAGTGATTATTTACATCAATGTTCCCAAGCCTGAATACTTTGATTCTTTACATTTAGAAACATTTAGATTGTAAGCTCTTGTGAGCTGAGCCCTCTGTTACTACTTTGTTCTGTAGCCCTGTTACATTATTGTAAGACCCCTGTTTGTGCTGCGTAACTTGCTGGAGCAATACAATTAAATGTTGATATTTAAAAACATTTCTTTATACCAGGGGTCCCCAACCTTTTTTGGCCCAGGGACAGGACTAGCCAAATTTTATTACAAGAAGGGAGGGGTTGAGAGGGGTCGGTGTCCAATTCTGGTGCTCCAGCTTCCAATTCTGGGGATCCATCGTCCAAATAAAGCGCACCGGTCCAAATTGACGCACCTCGTACATTCAGCACTGGGCTCACAGCCTAGTTTAGAACTGGCCATGGCACTCTTCTGGGCTGCGGCCCGGCGATTGGGGACCCCAATCATAAAAATGCACAAATGTTGTATTTTTAAAGGTATTAAAGTTATTTGTAACTACTTTTTTCAAGCACTCATAAATTGTGGCTCCCTAGCAATTATTAAACAACAAAATCCAGCTGTCCTGGGACGCTGACAGGTATAGTTTAACTACATTTGGAAAGTCACAGGTTAACTACAAGCAGATATAAAGAGAGGAGAAAAAAAACACTTCCCCCCCAATCATTCCCATTGTTACAGACTTCTCGCTGCACGTTGGACTAAGGTCATTCACTCACTAAAAACTTGAATTTCTGTGTTTTCAAACATATGGATGCAATTATAACAATTCTCTGGTGGGCGAGTTAACCCCAGAAAGCCTTCTTTGGAGCAACAGCGCCCCCTGGCAGCCATGGCGGGGAACACGGAGCAGAATTTATAATGGGAAATTGCGACATATGCGCAGACGCAAATTCTATCATACATAATATCCTAAATGCGCGTGCCATACTCAAGGCTACTTCTGTCTTTCACCTTCCCGTGAGTTAATATACTCATTACCAATATCTAAGTCACTTATATGAACCAGTATTTGATATAATTCAGTAGCCTTATATAATTCAGTGCAATAAAGCAGAAGGTCGTTAAGACCACAAAGAATGAATTTCCTTTTAGATAATAACGCTGCGCTATTGTCTTTTCCCTAAGTAAAACCAACCATTTCCCCTAGGGCACAGATACTGGGATATTCATGTAATCTGCAGTCTAGACTTAACTCCCGACTCTCCTGTTCCTTTTTCTGGAATATGAAGGGGGTTATTGGGACAGAGCAGCCTGACGTTATTTTCTTAGATGGAACCTTCTCTTTCACCCAAGAATATTCTACAGTTTAGTAAAAGTCTGTAGGTGTCTTAGATAAGCGCAACATCAGTATAAAAGTCAGCTGCCTAGCACAGACTGGGCTTCGTTCCTAGTGGGGGCTTTTACTGTAGAGGAGTGGGAGGAGGGTTGTGACAGCTATTTACTTAAGGCAGATGATGAGTTTTGGAAGGTTTGGCTGGAACATTGAATCAATTACAAGGCGCTGGGTCCCAAGTCTGTTGCATCTGAGAGGAGGAGACGCATCTGCTGGACCCTGGGATATACACATATATATATATAAACACATAAGCAAACATTTTTTTGTTACTTTTATTTTTCTTGTTGGGATTTACTGTTGGCATTTACAGAGTGAAAGGTAAGATGCAATTACTTTGCGCTTATATAGACAAAACAAACAATGGCTGTGCAGATGATTCATTACAGGTAGTTGTGTTAGGGGGGTGCTGGGGTGGTACTAGGTGCAAGGCTGGAGTTTGTATTTAGGTGCTGGGACTGGGCATTGGGCAGTGCCCATTGTGTTCAACCCACACCCCCCCACATTTAGTCTCAGGGGCAAAGGAAAGACATCTGTACAGACAGGGAGGGTCACTCACAGTTTTGGGCACACTGGCAGCAAATCAATGTGGATATGTGGATGAGTTCCCCGATTAAAGGAATGACCAAGAGGATCCTGAAGCTGGAGGAGATGCCATCAGCATAGGATGGGAATTGGGGCAACTTGCCAAGCTTCTCCCTGATTGGTTTTTACTCGTCTCAATACGGGCTGGATGTACAATAAGGATTTACTATTGCAGAGCGCAAAGTTTCATTCTGCAGATCGCTGAGCTGGGGACGGTGCTTGGGCAGTTTCTCCTTTCTGGTGCCACTGTTATTCAAGTTGGGGACTTTCCTGGAGCTGAGAGCTGGTACCTCCGGAAAAATATAGGGAAATCGTATTTTTTTTTATTTTTTGCCATTTTGGATTGTAGAGGATTCTGGGGGAGAGAGGATATTTGGTGCCATAATATTTACCGGATAATTGATTCCTAATCCTTTTTGTGTGTAGCTAAGAGTTCCTGCTGGATACAGGTAAGAATATACCTATTTTATTCCTGCCTTTGTGTGAAGTCGGGACGGAGCTGCGCGCAATGACGCCTGTTGTTTCCATTTCCTGAGACTTGTATATTGTCTGCTGCCCTGTTGGCTTTTATTGTGCCATTCACTGAGAATTCCTGCCTTATATTTGTCCTGTGTATTTTCTGACCACTTGTTTGTTCCCAACACGTCCAGTTGTCCCGAGCAATTAGTTCAAGTCAAAAGCCGGGGTTAAGTCACAAATGGAGCTGCGAGGTCGTTATTCCTCAGCTCCATCCCGGCAGCAGTCCCAGTTGGATGTTGCTTTCACTGGCTGGAAATTCTGCACTTCGCTAAATCTTCTTTTAGTGCAACTTTATGGCGCCCACTGTGCCAAAGTTATATCATCGCGCGCACTTGGCACAGCGTTAGATCTTGGCGCATATTCTGCGTTGCCCCCAGCTCTATCTCCCACCACAGAATAGTAACTTCATGGCCCCTGTCCTTAGAAGTTTTCCTCTTGGATGGAGCGCTTAGAACTCGTTCATGTTGGCTGTTCCCACTATAGACATGGGCCAGACAAGTTGGATCTCTCTGTGCGTTTCGCTGAGCAGATTTGGGTGGGCTCCTGTGCAGAGGCAGAACTTCTATTGTGTTAATTGGGTTCTGTGCTGTGGTTACTGTATGGATGAATGACTTTCATTAATTGTATTGTATGATCCTGTATGTAGACAAAGGGCTTGCACAATCCTTGCATTGGGATAAACTTATAGTTCAGCAGGATCTCTACAGCCCTTGTTGTACTACAGCTACTGGGATTCTAGAAACTGTAGCTCAGTTTCAACTGAAAAGCCACAAGTTGCTGATGCTTCTGAGTACTGCTATGGAGTGGGCCCATGCTGGAATAAAGAGAATTAGATAAGATAGGGGAGTAGTTTATTAGTGATAAACAGAACATCTGCTGATTGCAAAGTCAGACTTTTCAAAGCCCAATAGGAGCTCAGTGTCTCTGCAGATTCAGACTGGCCTCCATACCCCTTCCCTGGCATAGCCCTGCTGTATCTGCTGTGGTTTGTATAGGATACACATTTCCATTATCCAGGGACCTAAAGATGCATATCCCAGTCTAGACTGCATGAGAGAGAGCTGTCCCAGCATGAAGTCTACTCTTTTCATTATGTTAATTCCATTTAATCAGTGAGTGGGACAAATCCAATTAGTCCTGATGTACATTTAATTAGAAATAAGCAGGGCTAAGTCAGAGGTTACTTTTTTGCCTGGCTGTTTTTTTTTTTTTTCTTTTGTACAGATATTATGCATATTGTTATGTTTTCTGGGGAAGGAAAAGTTTCCCTGGGAGCGATTAAATGGCTTGACTTGTTTGTGGAATGACCTGGCAGCAACTGGTAAACAAGAATGCCCCAAGCTCTTGTGTGGGAGTCAGTGGAATCATTTGCCTCCACATATAAACAGACCGATAGCATCAAGGTGGCCTGAGCATTGCCACAGAGGAGGGGGAGACTCCAGAGCTGGCGTATGGAAAACATTATGATCAGGGTACAATTTACTCCCTCCCTCCACCCACTGCTCTCCCAGATGTGCCCAGAGGAGGGGAAAGGGGCTGAGGCTCAGTCAAGCTGATAATGGTCCTGATTGTGACCTGGATCCCCCCATGCTTCTGTTATAGGTAGAACCAAATATTTGCAGTCCCTATGCTGCCTGCTCCTTAAAGAACAATGGTACCCAAATTACTTTAGGTTGTGGGATGTCATGAGAGGGACAGACAGCAAACTAGGAACACAGCATGTACCTTATTCCTATATTTTCCAGTCCAGTTTAATTTCTGTACTCAGATGCTCAGCACCATTACTATGCAATTCCCAAACTCAGGTCTGCACTTTTTGCTTTATAATTGCCTGTCTCAGTAGTTACTCAGATGGCCAAATATTAATGAAGAACATCAATTATTTTATTAGCATTTATCTTGTTACACTGCAGCCTTCCTTTAATTTTGAAACAGGGAAACTTTGGCAGTTGTTGCATCTGGTCTGTGTATATTATGAGTTTGTAAAAATAAAACCTGGCAGATGAACAGTGGGATCCCAGAATGGAGAGCAAATAGGATACAACATGACTTGAAAAATGTGAGGGACGGGAGAGAATTGTTAATTTCCTATTGTTGATAAGATCAATTGCCCTAGCAACCACATATCAGTTAAAATGCCAGCCAGGGGAGAAGCCAAATCATTATCAAGGGAACATGGATAAGGTTTTTTAATTGCTAAAACTAAATTGTAGACAAGGTTCTGTTAAATATGATACATTACTTTTTTTTTTTAATTTTTGGGGTACAAAGTAATTTGGGGGGCGGGGGGTTAATATAACAGAGTTACTTAATTCTATCATAACAACATACACTGGGGAGACAGATTGGCACCAGTTTGAAAACACTGTGGCTTCTGACAGACAAGAAAAAAAAAGAAAAACAAATTGTCCCAGGGTGATGTGGGCAGTTGACGCAAGGATAAAAAGAGGCAGATTGATTTGGGTGGTGCTGGGGGTGAGCTGGATAAGGCTGGTGCCCAAGTTCCTTGCTATATATATATATATATATGTATATATATATGTATATATATATA
>CM044431.1:38884729-38910870 GCA_024363595.1 Xenopus borealis
TATATATATATATATATATATATATATATATATATATATGTACTGAATGGGTAAATAGCGGGTTAATACCTAGGCTGGGAGAAAACTGGAGAGCATGGCATCAAACTGAAATACTTTGGTCCCTGCTGGGATAGAGAAATGAACTCAAGAGGATTAATACAAATGCTTTTTCGTTAATAAATTATATGCACCATCTGCTCATTATTGACAAGCATTACTAGCAAGATATAAATGATATATAAACCAGGAGAGAAGAAATGAGAGAGGGGAGAATGCAGATGTAGAACACAATAATCATTTAATATACAGTGATATATTTTTTATTGGGTTATCAGTTTTCAGTAGATGGAGTTTCTCTTCCCCCTATGCCTCGTCTCAAGATAATTTGGACTGACAGTTGAGATAAAAGAAGTTAAAAAATGAAAGAAAGAGAGAAAGAAAGAATGTTTACAATGTTACCACCTTACCAAAATGAAATACTATGTTTAACTGTGTAGAAATAGTGATAATAGATAATAGTGTGGGATTAATAGATGTAATTGGAGGAAGCCTGTGTTGTCTATTTGTGAATCCTCCCTGGTTGTTCTATTGAGCAAACGGAGCATAAAATTGTCATTGTCCCAGATAAAGAATATTGTAAAGAGGAATCTGTAGCTGCACAGAGGGCACTTTGAGCCTTTTTATAGCTCAAGTAACAGGGCTTGGCTGGATATGACTGGGTTGGCAGGAATATGCTATTTGGATATAAGTTTTCTAGCTGTTTTTGTGCAAGCAACGGTCATAAAGGAAATGTCCATAGAGTCTAACGGGTGTACAAGTCATAGCTCTGACCTTTTCTCTGGGGTGCAAGCAAAGGAAACTGAGCAGATCAACCCCTTTTGTGGGAAATGTTTTTCACATTGGAATTGTTTATATCTTCAACTCCCAGCACCCACTAACACACACTGTCGGACTGGCCGACCGGAATACCAGGAAAACTCCCGGTGGGCCTATTTCATGGCCATTCCCTATTTCTATGAGAACAAAGAGGCTAAATAGATGGAATGATTGATTATAGTATGTAAAGAAAACAAACTAGGAGAATAGAGTTTGATTGAGTACATGAAGAATATTAGTACTGAGAGTAGCCCCTGGTCTACGGGTTTTGGGTGGGCCCCTGGTGTCCCAGTCCGACACTGCTAACACACACAGGGTGGAGTTGTAGTTAGAGAGCTGACAAGGGGTAGTTTGCCCTGGGCCCACCAGCAGTGCAGCAATGTCTCAGTTGTACAGGCGGATACATTAGAAGGGGTTGGCTGGTGTTTAGCAAGTGAGGGAATACAGGGTTATGGGAGATATCTCATAGTACAAGTTGATCCAGGGACTAGTCCGATTGCCATCTTGGAGTCAGGAAGGAATTTTTCCCCCCTCTTAGGTTAATTGGAAAGGCTTCAAATGGGGATTTTTTTCCCTTCCTCTGTATCAACAAGCAGTTAAAATAGACTTAAAAGGTTGAACTTGATGGACGTGTGTCTTTTTTCAATCTAACTTACTATGCTACTACAGACCAAGATCTTTCATGCAGTTTTGTGCATGACTAGTGTACATACAGTACAGTTTGATCAGGCACCCTAGGCAACCCAACAAGCCAGGTACCCAATAGGCTCATTCAAAAAATGATGTGCACCAGCTCGAAAAGGACCAGGCAGATTGCAGAGATGGGATTCAGTTGGGGGGTAGGAGGCAGAGAAGGTGAGTGCCTGGTGCCCCCCAGCTTTGTGCCCTAGGCATGTGCCTACTCTGCCTACCCCTTGACCCGGCCCTACATTTGATGGATTATTAATACATGAGATTTGCCTCTACCATCAATGAAAACAGCTGGCATCAGTGTAACGTTCGGTTTGTTGTCTTATCCGTGGAGTCATTATTTGGCTTATCATTTAGTAAATTACAATACCCAGCTGTTCCAGTGACCCAGCCATGGACATTTGCTTTCATTGCAGGCGAAAAAGAAGAAGAGCAGCAGTGCCCTCTAGTGGGCTCTGTGTAGTATTACTTTCACACTACTAATGTACACAGCTTTACACATGGCTTTCTTGCTGGAAATACTTACGTGGCATAATAAAATATTCAGTGGGATTCTGTTATTTAGGAAATAAAAAGTCCAAACTGTGGACAGACCTTGATATAGCTTTAGATGAGCTTTACAAATGCTTGAGGTTTCCTATTTAATATTTGGAAGTTCTAATATCTATATGGATAGACTGATGCCGCAGTGGGAATGGAACGGAGTCTTTCTCTTCTATGTGATATATGAGTAGTGGCTGGCTATATAATAAGAAGTCTGAAGGGTGAGTGTTTTTATACAGGTTACATTACTTGTTGTATCCTTAATTAAAAGGCTGGGAATTGTAGTTCAATAACAGCTGGAAGGGACCTCTGGTTTAAACAGTTTTTCCATAAGTCTCTGTCCATGAGACTTCTGATTTGTTTATTTTCAGCTGTCATTGCAAGGGGCACAGTCACAGTTTGGCATTCTAAGGGTTACCACTGATTGCTTTCATCTAGTTTATTGGTAAGATAATGCCCACTTTCCGTATTTCTTTCCCAGATAAGAGAATTTGTATCATCAGTACAATGAGGGCACAGCAAACTGATGGGAACATGATAAAGTCAGTCTGGGGGTTGACGTCCCTTTGAAGTGAATTTTTCCCTTTGTTGGGAGAGATTGTGCATCTAAGCACATGGCACCAATTACCATGGAACCCTTTGGAAATAAGCACCATGTGTGCAACAGCCGACAACCTTCCACATTTGCTCCCAGCTTCAAGACTGGGAAGTTTTTGCCTTGGATTCAATTATCACTGAAATCTGAATATATACGTAATACACAAGAGCCATGCATATCCTGTAAATGACATCCTTATAAATGGTGCTTAGTGATGTCATCAGTTATAATCAGAGTGTAGTGATGTCATTTCTGTCACATGACCAGGGTCAGACTGGCGATAGGGGGGCTCACCGGGTTACTAACCTCTGGCCCCCCCATGCGCATGCGCAACACCGTTGAGCATGACAGCGCACCAGCACCGACACGCTTGCGTGTGTACGCACCCTCTAGTGCGCATGCACAAATACCTGTTCGCATGCACTATGGGTGCAGAATTTTCTTTTATTTGGGGGTGCCTGGAGAGCAGGGATGAGGGCCCAGATTTCAGGGGAGGGGGACTGGGTTGGAGGGGGACTGGATTGGAGGGGGACTGGGTTGGCAGGGGCCCACCCGGATTTTTTTCTGGTGTCCCGCTGACCCAGTCTGAAGTTGCACATGACTCACTGAAACTTGTCACCTCGGAGCTGTATAAAAACCTATGGTTATGGAACTTCTCGGTAACTTATACTATCCTTATACTTTATAACAGGGGTTACTTTATTCACTATATAGTGACTTCTTCATTCTGGCGCCTCTGAAAATTAATGCTTTAATATCGACCAACTGCACAGAAGTATGCACCACTCCTATTGCGCTGTAGGCTCTGTCTATTGCAAGGAGATGTTTCATCCCAGTTGTACTGTATGTTTGCACAGAGCTGAACACTGCAACAGTACATGTAGACTACAGGCAACAGAGCAAGCGAGTGCACATTAATAGTCAAAAGTATTGAGAAAGACTACTTGAAGCAAATGTCACACAGAGCTTACAATCTAAGAAAGCCACGAAGAAGAGGTTATCAATTGCAATATCTATGTAACTGCTCGCTGCTCCCACCAACTGGCTTTTTTTAGGGACTCAAGCTAAAATTTCATAGTTACCAGATTCAGCAAGGGTAGCAACAGGCTTGTAGTTCAGCAACATTTGGATGGCATTAGGTTGCCCCCTCCTGAGAAAGAGACAAAGCATTTAAGGGATGTTATAGATATTTGTTGTTGTTGTTTTTTTTTTTTTAACTTCTAAACTTTTTTTTATTATAGTTGTTTATTTGGATGTCTGTGAGGTTTTCTACATGAAACGTAACAGAAGCAAATAATTGACTGATGATAATGTTCTTTAGATTGTAAGCTCTTGTGAATAGGGCCCTACATAGGGCCCTTCTATGTTATACTTTAAATTATTGTAAGACCCCTGTTTATTATAAGCTATTGTAATGCGTTGGCTGTATAAGTAAATAAATGCTGCTGATGCTGGAGAGAAGGATGCATGTGCATGTCTGTACATATATTTAAATACTATATATAGAGCCACAACTGGGCGAGGTTAATGGAATGCTGTAAGATATGTAAGAGACGTCCCATATGTGTCTATGACAGTAACATCCTGGCTCTCGTGTGCATAATGGCTTACGTGTCGCATTCCTGCCGAGACCCAGAAACATTCTGTGCAAGAGACAAACCATACTTATTCCCACTCCATGGAAAATTACACAATGCAGAATAAAAGTCACATTATTGAAGGTGTGAGCCCAGAAGCTGTACATGGTGTGTGGGCTTTGCATTGAGGTGGTGTCCTTCCATAGGAATCTATAGTTGAAGATTTTGCAAAGCATTTGGGGAGGGATTACTGTAATTAATCCATTAGGCTATATAAGTGATTGCAGCCGTTTGGGAAAAGCTAAAACACATGGGTACAGAAAAACACTGTTGACTTACATTACAAAATGCTGCTTGTAAAAATAGTTTTGCATGTCACATAAACCATCAGTTCTCATCCAGCTGTTTATTTTTTATCTCGTTATTTAAGTACAGGCATGGGATCCATTTTCCTGAAAACTGATTTTCATTTTCTCTGTAATAAATGCAACAGTAGCTTATACGTGAACCCAACTAAGCTATACTTAATCCTTATTGGAAGCAAAACAATCCTATTGGGTTTATTTAATGTTTAAATTCATTTTAAGTAGACTTAATATATGGAGATGCAAATGATGGACCTTATCTCAGGTCCATAGTATTCTAGATAATAGATACTATACCTGTATTTCACTTCCCCCCAAAATGAGATTTTGCCAATTGATAGAGGATGTAACTCAAAGCCACTTCCCAATATACATTAAATATATATTTCCATTGGTTGCTAGTGTAATTGCTATTGAAAAGGCTATCTGTCTGTCCGATTTCTGCTGTCAGTCCTGCTGTTTCTGAAATAACGTTGCAAAAGCCAAATAACAGAGCGGAGAAGTAGCAGGCAGAGCTGCTGCATGTTGCAAAAGAGTTAGAGCCAGCAGTGCAGAACGGGATAAAACAATACTGCTTTTAATTACAATAACATTTACAAGTGCTTTAATAAAAATGTAACTTTTAATGTATATTGCAACGTTGCTTGGAATTATATGTTTAATATTGCTGTGACATCAATACTTATTTTTGATTTACCATTTTTTTTCTCCGTTTTTTGTGTAGTTGTTACCGTCCATGATGCCTACCACAAGGGCATCTCTGATTTTGGGATGTCTCCTGATTATAGGTAAGATTCTATACTAATATTGTAATTATTTTGTTACACTCTGGGATGTAATACAGCGGGCACAGTCATAGTATTCGCAAGACTCATGGCTGGCCTTAAGCGCTAACAGTGTTGTGGTGTTTGTACAAATAGCCTGCACAACAAGTGTGAAAATAATGATTTGTGTATTATGAAAAGGTCAGAAACAATGTTTTGAGAAAAATTGAATTTTTGGATGAAGATGCTACTTTGATACAGATACTTTACAAAAGGCATAACATGTACGGGGCATGAGGAGGGAAGCAATCTCTTATCACATGCCTCCCTTATTAAACATATGCACACATCTGTTGTGACAGCAAAATGCAGGAAATTTATTGATGACTGATTGGTTCCTGTCCTACAGTGCAGTGAGCTGAGAGCCGCCGGCTCCCCTGCACAGCCTGGGAATTCAGGGAGCAGGAAGTGGAAGGGAAGGGAGGGATTATTAGGGTTTTTGCAGAAATATTCAATAAATCAGTCTGAAACACTACTTTTTTAAGCACAATTCTTCTCCTTTAAGTAGATAATACTGGGCCAACCACAAAGTCTAATGGTTGCCCTGTTTTACCAATATTTATTGAAATTGTATGTTGATTAGGGCCTCATGGGGCCCCTATACCTTCTAAACCCCCCAGCAGCCACAGGTTCTGCTTCCTCTATAGTTACACCCCTGATTATAGGACAAAAGATTGACCACCACTGAGCCGCAGGACTGACAGCTTTTAGGTGACACTGAAATGCATCTTCTTAATATGCCCAGTAGGGAGCAGCACAAATAACACTTGTAATAAACCGCCTATTCAAGCAATGATTTAATGCTACATTGTTATGGGCCATTCGTTTCTATATTTCTCTCACTTTCCTTGCACTACTGATTGGGGGTGGTGGGGGGCAAGTATAGGAGGACATGCTCTGTTAGGTATTGCACAATAAGCAGGCAGCATTATCTTAGCAGTAGTTTTAACTACAGTCCATTTACTTTGCTTAATTGGAAAGCTAGTTCTAAGCTCATAGATCTGTCATTAACGTCATTTCTTTATGGCACAGGTCCGTGGGAAATTCTTGCTCAAAATCCTCTTCCCACCATATTTCCTGAGAAGGATGAGTTGGTTCAGAGGTTGTACTCCTCCTTTTCACTGACATGTACTGGTGAAAGTGAGGTGAGCTGGCAGTACCCCGATTCTGTTGCAGAGAAGCACGATGTAGACATTCGAAGTGAAGAAAACAACAGTGGCCTCTTTGTGTCCATTCTGGAAGTGAGCAACTCTTCTGCCGCTGATACGGGCCTCTACACCTGCTACTACAATCACACTCAGACTGAGGAGAATGAAATTGAAGGCACAGATATCTACATCTATGTACCAGGTTCGTCTTGCTCACTCTATTGGTCAAAAAAGATACTAGCAATTTTTAGGGAACCCAACGAAACGTATAAACAAAATTTATTTGGATTGGAAACCTTTTGATTTCTTGTTTGATTAAGTTTCTGGGTAGCCTGTGTTGAGTTTAGGGGTTCAGGTGGCTTTACTGCCAAGTTTGGGTTTCACTTGCACTTGGAAAGGTTTTGTAATGTCAGTGGAATGTACAGAATAGTCTTTGAGTGGCATCCGGGAACAGTTGCACAGTTTGTCATTACGGGAGTCGAGGGTCTTTAAGGAGACAGGAAATCTTTCCTTGATGGCACACAAAGCAAGAATGCAAGATGGCTGTCATTATACTGTATTAGTCATGGAACAAACATTCCTTGAACAGGGTTAGACTGTTCTTACAGAGACCTGGTGGGCTCAGACCCTGATGGGTCCCAGTTTGGAATTTTTTTTTTTTACCATAAGTCTATGTAACCATTTACCACTGTCTCAATTTAATTGATCTCTGAGTGGGCCCTGGTTGACAGGTTCCCTAGTGGACCCTAGAAGACCCAGACCAATATTGTTTTTGAACCATGCTAGTTTTCACCACAACTGGAATTCATGTTCTATCATATTTTTATTGTAACTGATTGACATAAACACCCTCTGGTTTTGTATCCTTCCCAGATCCTAAAATTCCTTTTGCTCCCCCTGGGATCTTTGACCATATTATTGTGGTTGAGGAAGATGAGTCTGCTTTGGTACCTTGTCGCACTACTGACCCTTCAAGCCAAGTGACACTAAAAAATATAGAAAGTTCTAGAACTGTGAGTGCCTTTTATGATAGCAAGCAAGGGTTTGCTGGAAACTTCCCCCCAGGATCGTACATCTGTGAAACAACCTCCAACAAAACGGTCCATCAAACAGAACCATACATTTTACAGACGTGGAAAGGTAACTAAACCACTTATATGAAACTTATATACTCATCACTCAAGCTCATACACACAAACACACAATCCACACATGCAGACACACCCTCAAAGCCAGGAACACATATGATTAACAATTAACACTTAGCATGAATATAAGCATGTCTATGTATCGTAGAAGCAGGAAAGAGGCACCTAAAGAATGCTGATATGTCTTTGCTAAATTAATTGATTTTTTTCTAGCAACTTACAACATTTCGGTTGAGATGGAAGCCCCCAAGACTGTGTTCCGAGCTGGGGAAACCATTGCTATTTCCTGCGTTGTGTTGGACAATGAGGTGGTAGACATGAAGTGGACCTACCCAGGAAAACAGGTATAATAGGGATGGAAACCAGATGTAGTGTAGATACTCTTTACAAATAGTGCTGCACAGAATATATCATGTGTTGCTAATGTCATAACAAGTGCTGTGTTTGCACTGGGTCTAGAAAACTCATAGCAGGGGGCATTTACCTGTCTGTTTGAAAGTAAAATCTGATTGGATAAAACTACAGCAAATATTGTACCTGTTACAGGCAGGGGTGTAACTGCAGAGGAAGCAGACCCTGCGGCTACAGGGGGGCTCAGGAGGTATAGGGGCCCAATGAGGCCCAAATTATGCTCAACTTCAACATATTTTAGTAAAGCAGGACAATCTCTGGATGTGTTGGGGGCCTTAAAATAAATTTGCTGTGGGGCCCAGTAACATCTAGTTACGCCAACTTACAGGTTATTTATAACAGGTCTAATAACCCATAGCTGAAGAGCATCTAATGCTGTAAAACTGACAACTCACTGTTAAACAGGGGCCCATTATTCTCTAATCCCACCCCAAAAATACACCATTTATTATAAAGGACTTGAAACCATGAAAATAAACTATTATTTATAATAAATACATATACCGAATTGTAAAATCTAGGAGATAATGGAAAGGAACACGTGTTCCAGGTCTAGTTACCTATAGCAACCCAACCAGTTATTTACTTTCATATAGCAGCTCAGTAAATGCTACATAGTGATTTGCTTATGGCTTACTAGAATAGGTACAGTTTTCTGTAAAAAGGGGTATATCTGTAATTTGGATCTCCATGCCTTATGTCTAATAAAAAATAATTCAAGCATTAATTAAACTCAACAGAATTATTTTGTTTCCAATAAGGATTAATTATATTTTAGCTGGGATCAAGTAGAAGGTTTTATTAAAACAGAGAAAAAGGAAATTATTTTTAAAAATGTCAATGATTTGAATAAATAGGGTCTATAGGAGTTGGGCTTTCTGTAACTGGCAGCTCTATGCATAACAGGTTTCTGGATAAAGTATCCCATACCTGTGTATGCTGTTACATTAGCCTCCTCATATCATGCAGCTTTTTAAAAGAGTTATTCCATAACATTTGTGCTGTGGCTGTTTCTATTTAATACATTAATTCTCTTTATCGCTTTCTTTTTTATGTAATTAAAGAGAGGGGCTGGCAATATAAATGTTGAAGAAAGCAAGGTTCCGTATCAACGGCTGGTTTACACCTTAACCCTCGCAAATGCCACAGCAAAAGACTCAGGAGAGTACGAGTGCGCCGTTATACATGCAACCCTCGATAACAGTGTAGTCAAGAAGACAAGCATAACAGTTCATGGTAAGAGCTGGTCAGTGAATAAAAATATGTCAAAATAGGGACCTTGGGAAGTGTCCATATAACGGACAGAATGTAAATAACAAATAAGGCACAGTATATATTCTATATATAGTGCTGAATACATTCTTTTTTACAACCTCACCCTCTGATCAGTGTCAATTCTTGTATATAGAAAAGGGATT
This sequence comes from Xenopus borealis, assembly GCA_024363595.1. Classification (NCBI taxonomy): domain Eukaryota; kingdom Metazoa; phylum Chordata; class Amphibia; order Anura; family Pipidae; genus Xenopus; species Xenopus borealis. Next base: position 38,894,328 of record CM044431.1, read on the forward strand.
CATTGACCTGGAGCCCATGTTTGGATCAGAGGAATTTGCCAATCTCCACGAAGTGAAGAGCTTTATAGTAGACTTGCATGCGTATCCCACCCCTCAGGTCTTCTGGCTGAAGGACAACCGGACACTGAGTGAAAATCAGACAGAGAGCACCACTAGCATGATTAAAACTAAAGAAACCAGGTATGTCAGCAGCACAATATGGTGGAAGCAGTGGAGTAACTAGATGTTACTGGGCCCCACAGCACATTCATTTTAGGGCCCCCAGCATATTCAGAGGTTGCCCTTTTTTACCAATATAGGTTGAAATTGCTCATAAATTAGGGCCTCATGGGGCCCCTGTACCTCCTGGGCAACTCTGCAGATGCAGGGTCTGCTTCCTCTGTAGTTACGCCCCTGGCAGGGAGTGTGGACTTCCCACCACATACAAAAGGAATCTGAATATTCACGTTTGGTTGGGAATGTCAACTCTAGGGAGCACAAGAGTTGTCAAGGAAAAGACCATAGCAGTTCTCTCTCGGTTTCTATAATTCTCTATTAATGTCTAAATGGCCAGGACGCTAATTTAAACTTAAACCCTAACCATAAATCATAACGCAGGCTTGCTTTATAGAAGTATTAGCACGTATTAAAGTAAAAAATATATCTACAACAGTCTGAGCCTAATTAAGATAAACCCCAGGCATAGATGTTCTTTTTGGAGATATTTGTTTTGTTATTCTCTGGATTCTATCGGTCACGTCTCCATCTGGAAGCGATCATTTCAATTTAACGAGCTGTCTAAGCAACACTTAGGGGGACAATAAATCAGCCATGTACAGGTGTTGGCAACTGGTCATTTCATGTAGGCCAAGAGAACTGGCCAGTTAATTATTGCACTTTAGAACTGTGGCTATTAAGCTCTTTAGTCATGCAGAATAGAAAAGTGAATTGTAAAATTGGATTAAAAAAAAGTACAGTTTTAGTGCTGACCATACTTTACTACGTTTGTTAATTATATTTGCTGTCTTATGTTGATTATATTTATTATTTGAGTTAAAATTTTTAGTACAGGTGTGGGACCCGGTATCCACAATTCTTTCTTGATAACTTTCCATATTTTGGATCTTCATGCCTTAAGTCTATATGTAAACATTAAATAAACTTAATAGGCTGGTTTTGCTTCCAAGGTTTAATAAAACATAACTTTGGATCAAGTTTAAAATACTGTTTTATTAATACATACATTTTTTTTATATTTTGATTATTTGGATAAAATAGAATCTATGGGAGATGGCCTTTCCGTAATTCAGAGATTTCTGGATAATGGGTTTCCATATTATGGATCTCATACCTGTACACTTATGCAGCTGTATCACTGTTCCATACCCTGCTGTTTTGTTCCAGATTCCACAGGAAAGGCTTCTCTAAACTTAGAAGGGTTATGAGACGACTAAGGAGCCTTTTCAGTTGAATACTTCTATAGACTTACTCTTATCTGTTAATTAATCCATTAATAAATAACTTTCCACGTTTTTTTGTCCAGATTTCAGAGTAAACTTAAACTGATCCGGGTCAAAGAAGAAGACAGTGGGCTGTATACTCTGGTGGCACAAAATGATGCAGAAACTAAACTTTACTCATTTATGCTACAGATAAAAGGTAAATATGGAGCTGATATTGAAAGCTCAGTTATATTTTACTAGTCTATCACACGTCATATAGCGAATAAGGCGAATAAGTCATTAAGGAGTTCCATGGCCATGAAACTCAAAGTTTACGCCTAAAATGATTATATTTTACAGTAGGGGTTATTTTTTAGCATACATTATTATTATTATTATTAGGGGTTATTTTACTATACAAAATAACAATTGGGGTTATTTTAAAACACAATTAAAGAATACTACATATATTGTGTTATGGGACTCCATTTTCTATGAGCTTATTACATCACTATGCACCATTATATTTATAGGACTATTGTTAATATCAATTAGTTATATAGATGGGACATCAGTTTCCTGCTGACTTACTTATTGTGAAGATGGTTTCTACATATGGTTATAATTAAGCATGCACAGTTGTGTACCTGCTGCCTGTCATTTATTCTTTGCTTTGTTCTTCTCTAATATCTGCAGAAGGAAATGCATTTAAATGTCAGTCAACATGATAGATTATGCATTATTTTTATTTGCTCTGCAGTACCTGCTGTGATATTGGAAATGGCTGATGAGCATCATGGAACATCTGGTGAACAGACTGTTGTGTGCTTAGCCAAAGGGATGCCTATCCCTGATGTGGAATGGCTGGTCTGCAAGGACATTAAAAGGTAAATATCTCTCACACTTGATAATACATTTTCTTAAACATTCTCCTAGCATTTTGCTGCCTGTTCAACAATACAATACACACATAAACTAACTACATCAACTACTTCTTTACAGATGCAATAATGACACTTTGTGGTCCATTCTGGCAATAAATGGATCAGAAATCAGTATGGAGACCCATCAATACAATGAGAAAATTGAAAGCCAGGTGACCTTCAAGAAAATTGAGGAGACAATGGCAATCCGATGTATTGCAAAGAATGACCTTGGTTTTAAGGCCAGGGAACTAAAGTTGGTTGCACCTAGTAAGTAAATTATTTCCATCCACTGTAGGTCTGTAGATTAGGATTTACTAAACCAGCAAGCCATAAAGTAACTGTGATACCACTTCCAATTTTCTTCCTTCTACATGTACAAATATCATCATTATATTCCATATTCCATAAATCTGCCAAAAGATTTATCTGTGTAATGCTAACTTCCATTGTAAATTGAGAGACTCCTTCTATGTTTTTAGCCCTACGTTCTGAGCTAACTGTGGCTGCTGCTGTCCTGGTCCTTCTGGTGATTGTCATCATATCTCTCATTGTACTTGTCATCATATGGAAACAGGTGAGGCCCGGGTACCAAGTAACTTCTGAAGGCATGTTTTAGACATGAAGCACAGACTGAGACCTGTTATTTTTGTGTTTAATCAGAAACCAAGGTATGAAATAAGATGGCGAGTAATTGAGTCCATCAGCCCAGATGGCCATGAATATATCTATGTGGATCCAATGCAGCTTCCATATGACTCTCGGTGGGAGTTCCCAAGAGATGGACTTGTTCTTGGTAAGAAGGCTTACAATTTTTATTTAGGGATACGTTTATTACATTCGGAGACAAGGACCATAACAATAGCTACTTGTGTCTAATATAAAAGTCTCTTTATTTGTACCTGCCAGGTCGCATCCTTGGCTCTGGAGCTTTTGGGAAAGTGGTTGAAGGCACAGCCTATGGATTAAGTCGTTCTCAGCCACTTATGAAAGTTGCTGTTAAAATGTTGAAACGTAAGTAACATATTTTCTTCCTTTGAAACAATATGCACTCCGTGCATAAGACTAATAGTATAAGCTACATACAGAAACATGGCTGATATGAAATTATGATTTGCTGTCAGTTTCATCAATCTGATTTGTTATTTTCAACCAACAGCTACTGCCCGGTCAAGCGAAAAGCAGGCACTGATGTCCGAACTGAAGATCATGACACACCTTGGTGCACATCTCAATATAGTAAATTTACTAGGAGCCTGTACCAAGTCAGGTATGTACATGAATAATAATACTTTTGACATAGTACAGTTTTAAACAGTATTGTATCGATTTTATTTTTATTGCTTAAATGCTTTTTATGGGAAGATTTTAAGGCCCATCCAACTAGTGCACCAAGCCAAGATTCTTTATTGAGAACTTTTGGTGCTCCATATAAAACAATAATTATAATAAACTCAACCCATTACCCACTCATTGCATCCATCAATGGCTTCTAGTTAGAGTATTTCCATGAACTGATGTTCATACCATATTGTTCCTTAGTATGCATGGTTCAGCTTTAATCAACAAAAACCCTTATTCTGGTTGTCTTCAATAAATGTGGATTATTTATTTGTTAATGCACTATAAATGTTTTTATTTATAGCACAAATGACTCATCTTTGTACTACTATTTCACAGGTCCAATTTATATCATTACTGAATACTGCTTCTATGGTGACCTTGTGAATTACTTGCATAAGAACCGTGATAATTTTCAGAGCCGACATCCAGAGAAACTAAAGAAGGACTTGGATATTTTTGGGCTGAACTCAACTGATGAAAGCACAAGAAGGTACACAATGGCTGTACTATAATGCACACAATCTTGTAGTTTCACCAAAGATGCTTTTAATTAATATGAAGTTAGGTAAAGATAAATTAGAATGCTAGTGATAATGTTTCAGTGAGACTCACTTTAGGAGAGGATCTCAATATTTCAGTAGCATTTAAGGAATGCTCATGCATACAAGAGGCAATTGAGTTGACTGGTGGTTGCAGGGCTGTTTTGTAGCTTTTTCGCATTCCTTCAGTTTCCACCACAAGGTCCCTATGGACGAAGCACATAAGACTGTAGATATATGTAGTAATGTTCAAAATCAGCCTACAGGCATCTACTGAAAACTCGCATTTGGAGATTCCTGGGATATAAGGGCAGGAGAGGCATGGTAGGAATACAGTAGGAAGGAGGAACCTTAGGCAACATTTTTTTGCGTGATGAAAGAAAATTTAATTCTTATCAGCTTTTCAAAATGTATTTTGTAAAAAAACTTTCAGTGGTCATTAGAAAATGTAATTGCATGCATTTTCATTAATAATGCAATTCCTATTTTTGGCTGGATTGTCTTCTCAGTATTAAGATTCATAATAATTAACACTCTGTATGTTCATATTTTAGCTATGTTATTTTATCATTTGAAAACAATGGCGACTACATGGACATGAAGCAGGCCGACACCATGCAGTATGTACCTATGCTGGAAATGAAAGAATCCTCTAAGTATTCAGATATCCAGAGATCCTTGTATGACCGCCCTGCATCGTACAAGAAGAAGCCTTTATCAGGTATGAGATATTTTATTAAACCTAACAACTGGAGGGCCATGGGTAGAACATTAAGTCAACATTTATTTCTCACTGCAGAAGACAATTTTTTCTATAAAAGTGGGCCAAATATTTTTTAAGGAATTCTCTCTTCAAATCTCTGTGGAGAGTGCAATGCCAAACTCACAGCCTTCTAGGCATTGGAAACCACAAATCAGTCATCGAGGTTGGCATCTGTGCAGTCACTCATTAAAACTGATTTTATTTGATAATCTTGGTGTAAAATTAAGACTTTATTCTAGGAAGGCCTGTGGGGTGTGTAGTATTTGTGATGTAAAAATTTTGAAACAATGTTTTCACTGTTATAGAAGTGAAAAATATCCTGTCTGATGATGGATTTGATGGTCTGACAGTTCTGGATTTGCTGAGTTTCACATACCAAGTTGCAAGAGGCATGGAGTTCTTAGCCTCTAAAAATGTAAGTACTGCCCAGACCGCCCATAGATTAAAGTATCCGCAGGGCTAGCTCTTGGGGACAGAAGTATGTAGATGAATTGCACAATAACTGGCTATGTGACCTGCTCCCTAAGTCCATACTGGCTGCCAGTCCTTACATGTCTCTGTAAATGGTTCACATGAGTTGGCAGTAATTCACTTTGTTCAGTAATGATGGGGTCCTGAACTGGGCCACGAATCAAGCGCCAGCTTAACGAGGTGCGTCAAATTGGACACCAGCACACCAAATTGGATGCCACTCCTCACAACCCCCTCCCAACCGCCCCCTACCCCACTATGGTTGAAAAAAAAATTTGGCGCTGCGCCGGTCCCTGGGCCAAAAACGTTTGGGGACGCCTGCAGTAATGCACAATTAGCCTAATTCTTCATCCCCTCTCACTATGTTTAGTGTGTACATCGGGATTTGGCAGCTCGAAATGTCCTATTAGCACATGGGAAAATTGTGAAAATCTGTGACTTTGGCCTAGCAAGAGACATCATGCATGACTCCAACTACGTATCCAAAGGCAGCGTAAGTATCACTAATACACCCATCTGATATTGCTGTGGCTACCTTCTTGTATAAAAAAAAATCACCTCCATAAAAAGTCTGTTGGGGGAATTTCTGAAGGAGAATTAAATGTCTGTTTGTAAAATATCCAACATGTTTGTATTTTATAGACTTTCCTTCCAGTGAAGTGGATGGCACCTGAAAGCATCTTCGATAACTTGTACACAACTCTCAGTGATGTGTGGTCATTTGGAATTCTGCTATGGGAAATATTCTCTCTTGGTAAGGATTGCATGTGTCAGTATTAAGTTGTGCAAAACTTACAGTAAATATGAGGGGTACACTATCTGTCCTACATCTCATTCCAAATTTCAAAATATCAAATCGACCATCTCTTTACTGTTCAAACACTCTTTTCCCTCTACTCCAGTGATCCCCAACCAGTAGCTTGCGAGCAACATGTTGCTCTCCAACCCCTTGGATGTTGCTCCCAGTGGCCTCAAAGCAGGTGCTTATTTTTGAATTACTGGCTTAGAGGCAAGTTTTGGTTGCATAAAAAACAGATGTCCTGCCAAACATTCTCTCCTGTCGGCTGCCAGTCCATATAGGGGTTACCAAAAAGCCAATCAGAGCTCTTATTTGTCATCCACATGGACTTTTTCATGCTTGTGTTGCTCTCCAACTCTTTTTTAAATTTAAATGTGGCTCACGAGCAAAAATGGTTGGGGACCCCTGCTCTACTCTTTTGGGAAGAGATGGTGGAACATTGTTGGATGGATTTGCTTCCATTTGCGTTTGTGATTACGTGATTACAGATGATGAGGCCAGTCAATTTCTTTCACTACCATCTCTACAAACCAGTTATATTTTCTGAACTCCCATATTTAGTTCCAATACTCTGTTTTCTAATGCCAGACACAGAAGAACCCCCATTATACGATTTTCATTGGACCAGAAAAAGATGGTGTAAAATCTGAGAAAAAATAAAATCACAAACCTGGTCTAAATTAAAGGGATAGTTCATCTTTGAGGAACTTTTTCTATGTTATAGAATGTCCTATTCCAAGCAACTTTGCAATTGTTCTTCATTATTTAAATGTTATATTTTTGAGTTTTTTTTGCCTCTTTTTTTCTGACTCTTTAAAGAGTTACTGACCCTATCTAAAAACAATTCTCTGTAAAAGATACAAATTTATTATTATCACTACTTTTTATTGCTGATCTTTCTATTCAGACCCTCTCTTGTTCATATTCCAGAATTGTGTTCAAATCAATGCATGGTTGCTACACAATTGAGACCCTAGCAATATTGCTGAAAATTGCAAACTGGAGAGCTGCTGAATAAAAAGATAAATTACTGAAAGCCCTCAAATAATAAAAACCAACTGAAATTGTCTCAGAAGATCACTCTATACATAATTCAAAATTTACTATATTTAATTTAAAGGTAAACATCCCCTTTAAGGGAAAATTTAAAATCAGGGTATGTTAAATAAAGGTTTTATTGTATCTTATTATATTAGCAAGCACCACTATTATTACCACATCATGAACATGCACAGTAGGTTTGTTTCATCAGAACTAAATTAACCTGCCTGTACTTTTTTCTGTTCGATCAATAGGCGGCACACCATACCCTGGCATGATTGTAGACTCAACTTTCTATAATAAGATAAAAAGTGGCTACAGAATGACAAAACCTGACCACGCCACCCATGAAGTGTAAGTACAGTTGTTTTGTCTTTAGTTACCATTGACTATGGTCAACATTGCGGCTACTGATTTAGTGACATCACTATATTTTGCATTGTCCCCGCAGGTATGACATCATGGTAAAATGCTGGAACAGTGAACCAGAGAAAAGGCCATCATTTCGCCATTTGAGTGACATTGTTGAAAGTTTACTTCCTATGGAATACAAACGGGTATGGAATGCCACTTATTCCTATTCCAATTTGTGCATGGAGTGTGGGCTAGACTGTGCTATTATCTCTAATTAGATGTAAATTGTAGCTAAGCTCAACACTTGAGAATTTAAGTATGATAACTGAAAAAAGTTAGAGTTTTTCATTTTATTTTTGATGATGTATCTAAATTCTGGGTGCTGTGGGCTTCATGCTGCCACATACAAATATAGGATGCCCAATGCAGAGTATACTCTTCTTTAGCTCTATTCCCTAAAAAGGACCTCTAATAAACTGGCTTGAAGAGCCATAACAGTTTAGGGAAGCATAGGGAACTTGTTATTGTATCTCTGTACAGTATCTCCATTTCTGAAGCAGTAATAACAAGGATAGTCTGCTCGTTCTAACATATTATCACAGAAGTTTAAAACGCAGGTCTAATGGGAACATGTATGCTTTTGTGCAGTGCTACGAGACAGTTCTTCATGACTTTCTTAAAAGTGACCACCCTGCAGTTACCCGCATGAGAAGTGACAGTGACAATTCCTACATTGGGGTGACGTATAAGAATGAACACAAAATGAAAGACAGAGAGAGCGGATTTGATGAGCAGAGGCTGAGTGCTGACAGTGGATACATTATTCCCCTTCCCGATATTGACCCCGTCTCAGATGATGAGTCTGGCAAGAGGAACAGGCACAGGTAAGGAGATTTCCCTCTCCAGAGCAGGGATAGTTATGTTGTGCCATAACAATCGCAAGACTGTGCTGCCAATGTTCAGTCCTAGATGGAGACTGGACTGGATTTAGAGAAAATTTAAATCATTTATAGCAAACTGTAGTGCAAATAATTTTAGAAGAGTCTGATAATTGACTTTGGAATTCAGTTTACTATCATAGACCAGCAAAGTGTAATTCTTTTATCAAAAGGGGCTTTAAAGTACTAAGGCTGGTGCAAGATGACATTAGACTGTTTATTAGATGCCAAGTTAAGCACACTAAATTGATTGCCTTTGTGACCCAATCATTAGCCTAAAAAAAAACAAATCTGGCAGATATGGCCCACTAGTCACAGCCCAGCCATATGAGAAGATCTTTACTTATATGACCAGGTCAACTGAAAGTGTATACACAGTCTATGAACATGAGAAACACCAAGGGGTAGATTCATCAAAGAGTGAAGTTCCGCCACTAGAGGGAAATTCCACAGCTCTCAATTCATTTCTATGGGATTTTTAAATGCGTATTTATCAAAGGGTGAACTTTCACTTCACCCATTGATGAATATGCCTTGCAAAATCCCATAGAAATTAATTGAGAGCTGTGGAATTTCCCTCTAGTGGCGGAACTTCACTCTTTGATGAATCTACCCCCAAGAGAACAAGGATAAGCTCTGAAAAAAGCCATTTCCAGAATATTTCCATATAGTGAAAGTTAGAAGAATAACACACAATAGCAGAAGCATATACTGAGGATATAAACTCTGTTTTAATTATCAGTTCTCAGACATCAGAAGAAAGTGCAATCGAGACTGGTTCCAGCAGTTCTACTTTTATAAAGAGGGAGGATGAGACCATTGAAGACATTGAGATGATGGACGACATTGGGATTGATTCCTCGGATCTAGTGGAGGACAGTTTCCTGTGAGATCTTGCCGATTCCATTTCACTTACCGTGCCATGGAAACTTAAGGGAAAGGCTGTGAAGTCTAGAGATTTATATTTTTTACCCTAAAACTCTCTCATTGCGTCAAATAATAAAACTTTGGAAATGTTGGCCTTGTCAATCACATGGTACTTCAAGGGACTGAGTTTGTATCAGAATAACACTATGGAACTGGAAATAATGGTTGGTACAAAGACCAAAACCCTCTCGGAGTAGTTTATCAAGCGGTACATCGTAGCATCTCAATTTGCTTGTGGATTTTTGTTCTTAAATACTCGGAGAGACATCGAAATAGCAGCTTCCTGTTTTAAGGGCATTTGTCGCTATGAAGACCAGAAATCACACAGCAGTTCAATTCCATCGTTGTAATTATGTAAATAAGAAAAAAAAACATTTTATTTGGACAAAAAAATGGAGACCACTTTTGTACATCAATGGCTGCTGTTACTCAAGCATTGAAACCACTTTAAAAACTTTTTAAGACTGACTGTGTTTTTTTTTATGAATTATGAAAATGGAAGCATACTTCTGGATACAATTCCAGGCTCAACTGCCTGTTTAATGCTTTCATTTTAAATGATATTTTCTTGTGTACTTACTGCAAGTATTAACAAAAAATAGATGTATTTTTGATAACACTTTGAAATTAATTGCATTAACCAACTGCAATCCTTGGGTTAATATCAGCTAACAAGGAGTCTTTTTTAAATAAAAACAATTTTTGGTGTATTAATGCAGATATTAAGGATGCTTAAAGCAGAATTTAGCTAATATGCAGTAGAACTGACAGTAGTAGTAACCACTACAGGGATTACATGGGAAGTAATGTTGTGTTTGAATTTGTGCATAGCAATTAATAGATCTTTTAACATTGCATTAGCAACTAATTCTGTGCATTACAAACTCTGACTGTCGTGTCTCAGTGTACTAAAACCATTCCTAACCGGGCAGATATTAGAAATGAATTAAAAGCTAGACTAGAATCCGTTGAGGTCCTGGGAAAGTCCAGTTATAATCAGGTACATCAGACTTGTATTCATTCAGCTGTAAGTCTAAGAACCCAGCTAGAGTAGAACGTCAAGACATGGTACAGCACCAGTATTACTGTGATACATCACATTGCTCAGGGCCTAGTGGTACTTTCCGTTACATATAATAGGCAAAAATGGATACAGTGTCACATATTTCAGGGATTTTCCAGTGCAGGGTCCTTTCTAAATGATCCAACATGGACATTTTTTTTAGTTTTGCATTTATAGGGAAATGCATCAGAAGTCTCTAAGAGAAAGAATAGGTGCAGTTGTGCAAACAATATACACCATATCCAGCATTAAGTTCAGGTATCGGCCGAATCCCAGCACTTTTTGAAGAATTCTGATTCGCCGGAAACTTGTTCATCCAAACCCAAACCTTTAATGTGATTTACAGCTATGGGCAACTGAATAGCTCATGCCATTTTTTTAAAAAAATTGTATATTCAATTTAGAGTCCATTTTCAGCCAGATCCATACAGTGTATGTAATACAACTGCCTACAAAAGACATAAGGGGTAATATACCACCTGCAGAGCATTGTGCAAAGCCTCACAACAGGCACAGTCCACCATATTTATTGCCTTTGCGTCTTGCCATGTAGGTAGAAGAATTGATGCAAAGAGATCTGCATTTGCTCTATGAATACAGCACTGCCTGCAAACAGCAGCACTGTATTCATGAGGGGCGGGCAAAGGCATATTGATGTTCCTCCTCCTGTCCCGACTCTTGCATGTCATTTTAATGCAGGAAAGTCATGGCTGTGCCTACTGGAGCTGTTCTCTGCACCTTGTGCCAGATTTCTTATTCCAGTCACAAGTTCTCTTTGAATGAGAGCTATGGGATTCACTTCTCCGTAGTACTCTTGCATTTTTGTCTGGGGTATCTGTAAGCAGCCCCCTCTATACAGTGAAAAAAAATCACCTTCAAGCAGGTGTAAAAAAAATGCAATGCACAATAAAAATCTGCTGTGTAAAAACACTATACAACCTTTCATTCTTTTAGGGTATTTTAATTACGTTCCCCCAGTATTGGTGTTTACCTTTTCTCAAGATTTTGGTTCCATAAAAACTGCTGCAGCTCATTCAGCGCCAACACGAACTGGAAAATGGTTCATAATGAAACCAAAATCTGACCTAGTGGACCAAGTCTGAAATATGTTTTTTTGTTTTGTTTTATTAAAAACTGCAATAACAAGTTAATAAAATGTGTACAGCGAATGATAACCCACAACAATGACCTAATGAAATATGTACAGTGATGTTCTTATCCTGCTCTCAGACCTGGAAAAGAAGATGTCTCTCCAGTTTCTCGAGGAGACAAGCCCTCATTCTCCGCATTGTTATTACACAGCAATAATGATACGAAATGGGGTCTGTATTACTTAGTCCTAATATCCAATGAAGGACGTAAGCTATGATGATGTTATACATCAATTTGTATATTTTTATTACTATATAGTCCTTAAATACTGCCAAAACAATTATGTTAAGCTATATCACTGCCTTTGTTTATATTTGTTTTGACTGTGTTGTACTCCACAGATGCGTAACTGTTGCACTTTTAAATGTTGAAATTATATTTTAGAATAATAAAAACCTACATGTTTGTAAAAGTGTTGTGTGACCTGTGATTGAGTATAAAAACACAAGTTAGATGGAGTGTGAGCACACCCTGACACTTTTAGATCCACTGGCCCCTCCTTCCTTAACTGCAGTCAACCTTTTAAAAGTTACAGGTATGGAACCTGTTATCCAGAAAGCTCAGGACCGGAGGTTTTCTAGATAAGCGATCTTTCTGTAATTTGGATTACTTAAAAATAATTTAAATAAACCCAATAGGATTGTTTTGCTTCTAATTAGGATTCATTATATTTTGGGATTCATTCCAAGGTACTGTTTTATTACTACAGAGAAAAAGGAAATCATTTTTTAAAATCTGAATTATTTGATTCAAATGGACTCTATGGGAAATGGCCTTGCCGTAATTCCCGAACTTTCTAGATAACGGGTTTCCAGATAAAGGATCCCATACCTGTATGTGATTTTGTGGAAATGGGATTGGGTGTTAGCCCTTCCAACTGCAGTCACAGCTTTTGTAACCACTAAGTAAATGGACACTTGTCACTGAGCTCTTGAGTGTAGACTCATTGTGATAGGTTGAGATGTGGCATCCTATGAACATCTTTGGAAATAACTGGGAGTAAACATTGGTGTATTCCACATAACAGGGATGTACTTCTTAAAAGAGTCACTTACAGACAGGGTAGGACTGGGTTGCCCACACCCCCTCATGGTGTGCCAACACCTTCTCCCCCACATGCACCTAATCCTTTGTCACAGCAACTGGGGGAGGGATCGCACAGGAGTAGTAACTGTAACTGGGTCTGGGTCAGCAACAATGGTTTTTTTTCCTAGTCCCAGTCCAAGACCTGCACTCCAACTGCTTCTCTCTACTTGATGCATGGGGTCAATGGCCACGAGTCTGTGTAATTAACCTCAGGTCCCTGGCATCCTTATACTGGTTCCTAACTAGGAATACATGCACTTAAAGCCAGGATCAGATCAGTTCATATATGAACACTATGAAGTGCTGTTTGTCCCAAGTACAGTCACTAATTATCATTTTATAAAATATATTCTAAATTTGCCCGATAATGGAGCGCTCTACCCAACCAGTGAAAAACTGGTTAAATGTGCCCAAGCTGGAAGACCCTTCCCTTGCACAGGGTCAACAGAACTTGTAGTAGAAGAATCCAGCCGCACACCTTCAATTGAAGTATAATGTCAGTGTTTTATTAAGCCCATAAATATCCGTAAAGAAGGGCAACGTTTCAGTCCCCACTGGGCCCTTTTTCAAGCCTGAAAAAAATATTCTAAAGACATATTTCTAGTGAAGAATGTCAAAATCAAAAAGTTTGTGCCCAAAAAGATATAAATAGCTAAATTTTGTAAATTCAAGCATGCAATGTCTCCCTAATTGATCAAATGCATGTAACACAACCAGTGATAAATAATGTTCCTTACAAAATGAATTATGTTAAAAAATATATAAAATTGTGTAAATGACCAGCATATGCCAAACTACAAAATGAATATCATCTCAATTTGCACAATTAAAGTGACAAAACAGATGCTTATGACAGAAATGAAAATGTATATATATATTTTTATACATAATTCATTTGGTAAGAAACTGTTACATGAATTTGATCTATCTGAGATTCAGAATGCATGTTTAAATTAACAGAATGAAGTTTGTGATATTAAAATAACCTGTGTATTGCACAAACTTGATTTAGTTCTTATTCTTCACTAGAAATGTGTCTTTTGTATATTATTTACCAATGAGAGTAAATATTTTTGTGTTTTGAGGACATTTTTGCATAAAGAATGCATTTTTGCAGACAAAATGTACTTGGGACAAGAGGCACCCTATATGTGGCTTCCATAAAAAGTCAAGTACCCCTTAATTTGCTGACCTAGATCATTCAAAACCCAATTCTCATTACAGTCTGTAACCTTTTTCTACAAACATGTTTAAGGGGCCAATTTACTAAGGGTCGAATTTCGAATGGCAAAAAAAATTGAAATTCTACCAGGGAATAGTGGGGGAATAGGGGGGAATTAAAAAAATTTGAATTCAAATTTTTTTAGCGCAATTCGACCGATTGAATGGTCGAATAGGGAAATTCGATCGAATTTTTTTTGGCGCAATTCGACCGATTGAATGGTCGAATAGGGAAATCGAATTTGATTGAATTCGAATCGAATTTTCGAACGAATTTTAAATGATCGATGAAATTTTTCCTATTCGATCTTAGGGAATTATCCCCATTTGGTTAGGTTTAATCTGGCGAACTAGGGGATCGAATTTAATCTTAAAGGGGAAGTATTCGACCATCGAATTTTCGAATATTAGAATAAAATTAAATTTGAATATTCGAAACATTCGAATTTGGTCGAATTTGCCTAATTTGCATATTCAAAATTCGAATTCTAATTTTTTTGAAAATTCAATCGAATATTCAAATCCTTCATGTGAATACATGTGAATTTTGTAAATTTGCCCCTAAGTCTTCCACCTCTCTTCTCATCCCATCTTACCTGTTACCAGGAAGACAGAAAATGAAGAGGATTCAAAAACCGCCACTAGGGGACAGAAAAGCGTTTGTAAGGTTAAAAGCAGTAATATTAACATATTTTAACAGTGTTCAGGTTTGAGGAAAGAGAGCAGTTCTGATTTTCTGCTCAGAAAAAAGTATTGTGACATTTCCCCAAGTGGATCACTTTCAGAATACTGACCAGCAGCTGGCGTTGTTGTTGCAAAATTTATTTTATTAGCAAAATAAATTGGAATCAGTGATGGGCAAATTGGCAACATTCTGCTTCGGAAATGCCGCCGCGTCTTGCTTTGGATGCCGGCAACCATTGTCGGCGTTGAAAAAAAGGATGCTGGCGTTTTGCGAATTGCGAGAGTTCACCACAAATTCGCTGCATGCTAATAAATTCGCTCATCACTAATTGGAATGAAATAAATTAGTGATGGGTGAATCTGGGGCGTTTCGCTCCGCCAAAATTTTTTTTCACGAACTTCATGAGAAATTCGCGAAATGTCAAAAAATTCATGAAACGCTGCCAGCATCTCGTTTTGGACGCGCGTGTCCATTTTTGGACGCCGGCGAACATTAGCTGGCGTCGAAGCAGGGGCGGGCCTAGCCGGTTAGGCACCCTAGGCACCCAAGCCAGACGGCTCGCCCCCCCCCATGCCCATCATCCGTGTATGCACGTTGGAGATAGCATGCACATTAGCGCATCAGCGGCGTCCATGCGCCAGCGTACCAGAAGCTCTCACAGGCGGAAGTCTAGTACCAGGTCCGGTCTAGGGGTTTAGGGGTAGGCAGAAGAGGTAGCTGCCCAGCACCCCCCAATCTTTGCACCCTAGGCAGCTGCCTCTTCTGCCTACCCCCAGTTCCGGCCCTGCGTCGAAGAAACGGAGGCCAGTGTCCAAAAACGGTCATCTAGGTCCAAAACAAGATGCCGGCGAATTTTCACCAGGCAAATTTTTTAAGGCGTTTTGTTAATTTATTGGCCGACAGCGAATTGCGGCAATTCGCCACAAATTTGCGCAAGGGGAATAAATTCACCCATCACTACTTACATCAATTTGATGGTCGTATTTCAAAGTTTTTTCACTTCAAAATTCTACCGTTATGTACAGTGCAAGGTTGGGAGATATAGATGAATGCAGGAATGGGATCCAGAAGCTGTTGATGCACGGGTGAATTCAGGGATAGCTCACCAGATCCCCTTGAGTTACCTGTTCATTGAATTGCTCTGGTGAAGTGTTGCTCCACTATATTTGATTTTAGTGAAACCGTTGCATATACAGAAATTACCACTAGGTGGCAATATAATAACGCAGACAAACTGGGTATACATGAAAAAAAAAAAAAGTAAAATGTTCCCTCTAATATGTAAAACATCTATTCAGAGTTAATCTATAACAGCGTACATGAAATTGGCCTGCTAACAGCATGAGTCATTTTTGTTTTACTTCACTTATTTTATAGTGAAAATTAGCACTTTCTGTTACAGAGATATTTTTAGGTCTTGGCCAGCTAATTTCTGCAACAGTCACTTAAATGGGAACTACATCCTTCCTAATATCTTCCCCTACTTCCCCATCCCTCCCTTGTGGGAGTTTAACTGTTCTCTATCGTCTGCAAAATTCTTCTGCATTGGCCCCTGTGAATGGATACATTTCTCAATCCCAGTGCCTACAAGAACACACACACACAAAAAACAACAATTACCAAGCAGCAAAGGAAGATCCGCCCTCTCAGGTCTTAAAAATAAAAATGTATAGTTTTTTATTTATAGGTTCAGGACTGTGTTTCGGCCCCCGCTGAAGCCTTTCTCAAAGTGCATAAAGATTTACAAAACTGCCTGAAAGGGCAAGGAAAGGCAAAGAAATAAAATCACATTTTTACTTTTTTTAATGAAAAAGAA
>CM044431.1:38920484-38933242 GCA_024363595.1 Xenopus borealis
GACATAACTGTGACTGTCTCTCCAGGTGACATAACTGTGACTGCCTCTCCAGGTGACATACTGGGACTGTCTCTCCAGGTGACATAACTGTGACTGTCTCTCCAGGTGACATCACTGTGACTGTCTCTCCAGGTGACATAACTGTGACTGTCTCTCCAGGTGACATAACTGTGACTGTCTCTCCAGGTGACATAACTGTGAATGTCTCTCCATATTCAAACAGGCAGAATAGAGTGCCCCCCTCCATACACAGTCATGTGGAATAATTGTGTCTCTTCATACCCAAACAGCTGTCACCTATAGTGGAATAACTGCTACTGATTCTCTCCATACTTATATTGGTGGAATAATTGCTACTGACTCTCTCCATACCCAAACAGGTTAGTTGCCACCTTTCTATAGGAGACAGCCTCTGCGTTTTCGGATCTTTCTGGATAGCAATTTTCCGATAACAGATGCCATACCTGTATTTGCATATGTTCTCTGTTACCCCTTTTTTATGAATGTTGTCCTTTATTTTTGTGTTTCCCTGTAGTTGAGCAGTGGTGCCAGTGCTTGGCATGGCTATGGCTCTCATGAGGCATAGAGATTCAGTGTGAACGTTTCACTGATTTCTATAACCCATCATCCTTAATGTTTCTTCCTATATATATTTTAGGATTTAATAAAACAAGAAAAGCAATAAACTGTTATTTCCCCTCAGACTGCCATTTGTGCGACTCTGTAAAATGTCCAGGAAGGAGCTGAGAAGTCTGTTACCGATCAAGGATACGGGGCAGGCGGATATTAAAGCTTTTAATTGTTGTATGGTGGAATAAACCCCCAGTCGGCTCGCACGCTGATTTGTGGTGGAAAAGTTAAGAATGGATCAGTAGAAAGTGTGTCCCGGGGCTGGGACGGGGTCAGGCAGAAGGATTAAGTGACTACTAAGTACATATAAAATACAAACTGCCTGTTCCGGGGGACTGCGGCTGATAGATGAAGTGAAATGATGAAAGGAGAAAGATTAATGCACCCATAGATTGGATTTAGAGTTAGATTCAAGATTAAACTTTACTGACTGCACCCAACTCCCTTAAAGGGGATCCTTCCCCCAAAAAAACTCCTTTGCGAATAATGAAACAAATTGTTAAAGTGGACCCGTCACCCCAAAAAAATATTCAAAATCATATTTTATCACATTAGTCAAGCAAAATGAACATTAATTACACTATATAAATTATTTTAATCTTGTTTTCTTCAGTCTGGGAATTCATAATTATAGCAAGCAGGCAGGAGCCATTTTGTGGACACTGTTATTAAGGCAAGCCTTGTATCATCTCAGAATCTTGTTTGTGCACCAGAATGGGGGACCCAATGTCTATCCCCATGTCCTGGTTACACAATTAAATGGTTAAGAGAACTGGGGGAATGTGTGGGGAGCAGTGACATCTAGGAAGTGCTGAATGGAAAGTGAAAGTAATTTTCTGTCCCGCCTCTATGCCTAAGGCATAGAGGAGTGGCAGACAATATTTGATTGACAGCTGAGATCTTTAAATGAGCTTAAAACAGCTATGAATGCTTTACTAAAAAATTGAAATTGGATTTCATGTTTAATTTGAAAAGGACTTTTATTATACAGATTTTTGTGTCTGGGTGATGGGTCCACTTTAAGCTTCCAGTATGCTTGTTAAAAATGTGCAGTGGTTTGCATTTATAAAAGTAATTGCTATTGAAAGCAGTGTCTGTCTGGTTGCTTATATCCTCTGCACTGCTGGTTCTGACTTTGACAACAGTGCAGATGACCTTAGTACCCCATATGCCCTAAGCCTTAGTACCTTTAATGGAATTAATCAGAAGAGTGACTATGATTAGAAACTTTAGCATGGTAGAGGAATTAACTCCAAATTATTTGCACAGGTATAGGATCTGTAATCCGTAAACCTGTTATCCAGAAATCTCTGAATTTCAGGAAGGCCGCCTCACATAGACTTAATTTTCATCAAATAATTAACATTTCTAAAACGTATATCATTTTTCTCTGCAATAATAAAACATTACATGTTATCCAGTAAGCTCAGAATTACAAGAAGGCTGTCTACCATAGATTACATTTTAATGAAATAATTCCAATTTTTTAAAAAGATTTCCTTTTTCTCTATAATAATAAAACAGTAGCTTGCACTTGATCCCAACTAAGATATAATTAATTCTCATTGGAAGCAAAACCAGCCTATTAGGTTTATTCAATGTTTAAATGATTTTTTAGTCGTGTTAAGGTATGAAGATCCAAATTACGCATTATCCAGAAAACTCCAGGTCCTGAGCAATCAGGTTCAATACATTTACTTGATCCCATATACATTTACTTGGCCTATATAGCTGTGGGCTAGAATCTTTTTAAAATGTTCGTTGTACTATGTTCCCATGGTCAAAGCCTGGCATTATAGAGAAATATTTGCTATAGAGCTGCAAAAAAGTGTGCGATTTATTCCTCATTATATGAGACAATTATAAGTACAGAAAATCAGATGACAGATAGAATAAGGAGGTGACATTTGCTGCCAACAAGGGGACTGGCAGTGCTTGTCCCTATTGATGTTTCCAGAACCCACTGACAGCCTTCTCCATAAAATCCAATTTAAATGTTTCATTATTCCTGCTAGTATTTTTTCTTAAAATACAACAAGCGATAGGGGAACAAGTAACTAGTTTACCAATCTGCTTTACACACCTTCTGCACCAACTAAAGTCAATCACTCACAATATCCAAAATAGCCTGAAGGCCCTGTAATTAGGCAGTCATGTGATGCCAGTGATTACTGTAGTTTGGAGAGCAATTCTGTGGCCGGAACATACCAGCCTCTAGTGACTGTTATTTGCTCTATCAATTACTGTGTATAGCTGAAACCTATCCATATAATTAGGTGGAATATATATATATACTGTAGATAAAGGAGAATTCAGCTAAAAATTCCCTGTGTGCACCGGCATCTGCTTTTCTATATTTTGACACACTGGTAGCACCGGGGTATATATCCTGTTGGAAAGCGTGTGCAGTGGCCTTGGGATTTACATATATATATATATATATATATATATATATATATATATATATATAATAGTAGAAGTTGCCCCAGCACTCCTTAGAGCGTTTTAGTAGAGAGTTTCGGTGCGCGTTCCTGAAGGGGATTCCGTCTCATCCCCGCTTGGTATACAAAATTACAAATGAAACAGCACTCGTTGTTTGCAAAAGAGTATTAAAATTTTAAAAAAGTGTAAAAAAAAGTGTATTAAAATTTAACGCATCAGTACAGCTGATGCGTTAAATTTTAATACACTTTTGCAACCGAGTGCTGTTTCATTTGTAATTTTGTATATATATATATATATATATATATATATTCTTAATGAATCAGATGCAAGTTGAGCGTAGGACTGGCCATATTGGGGATGACTTTGACGTAGTTGGCCATCTTAAATATTTTGCAACATATGGACAAACAATCCCTGTTTTGTTTAAAGGGTATATATTACAATATATTTAGGCTGGCCAACTACGACAACGTCATCCCATATCTGGCCAGTCCTACTCTCAATTTTCATTAAGAATTCTATTACTTCATTATACATTTTATAAAGGGACTAAGTTTTACCTGCAACTTAAAAGTAAAACTCCCAATCTTGGTTGCCCTTTTATTAGACACCAGTGGGATCACCTGACTATAGTCCCTATAAACTGAGTCCCTTTGTAAAATGTATAATGAAGCAATAGAATTCTCAATGAATCAGATGCAAGCTCAGTGTAAGACTGGCCATACTGGGAATGACTTTGACGTAGTTGGCCAGCTTAAATATATTGCACTATATGGACAAACAATCCCTGTTGTTTAAAGGGTAAGGCATTTTAGTAGCTTAAGGCACAAAACGTTTCAGTGTCCTTAATATATTGATAATGGAATGGGTTGAGTGCAGATGATCTCTTGTATTTGTCTGTCTATATATATATATATATATATGTATATATATAACAAAGTGCTGCTAATTTGACATCACTATGGGTTTTTTTGCACCCATTGCATATCTCCAGCCTTAGGGAGACTTTGCCCTTTGTGCAGCATTGATTATCCCATGAGAGGTGATAGGATTGGGATACACTTTATTCTGCATGTGTGTTTGTACAGTCGTGCACAGAACGGTGATTCTATTTCTGACTTGCCCTTTGCAGAGAGATGGTTTATGCTCCCAATGTCACTCTAGCTTTATGCAAAGCACACAGGTTTGCTGTAAGGCAATGATTGGGCTTAGTGAAATCGTGTGAACAAGACCTTTGTGACAGAACTGCCCTAGCCCTAATTAAAAAGCTTGTTCCCCTTTGAGTTAACTTTTAGTATGATGTAGACCAGTGGTCCCCAACCAGTAGCTCGCGAGCAACATGTTGCTCTCCAACTACTTGGATGTTGCTCCCAGTGGCCTCAAAGCAGGAGTTTATTTTTGAATTTCAGGCTTGGAGGCAAATTTTGGTTGTATAAAAACCAGGTGTACTGCCAAACAGAGCCTCAATGTAGGTGGATAATCCACATAGGAGCTACCAAATGGCCAATCACAGCAGTTATTTGGCTCCCCAAGAACATTTTTCATGCTGGTGTTGCTCCCCAACTCCTTTTACTCCTGAATGTTGCTCACGGGTTCAGAAGGTTGGGGATCCCTGATGTAGACTGTAGAGAGTGATATTCTGAGGCAATTTCCAATTGAGTTGCATTTGTGGTTTTTGAGCTATTTAGCCTTTTATTCAGCAGCTCTCCAGTTTGCAATTTCAGTGGCTAGGGTCCAAATTCACCTAGCAACCACACACTGATTTAAACGAGAGACTGGAATATGAATGGAAAGGGTTCTGAACAGAAAGATGAGAAATAAAATGTAGCAATAACAATACATTTGTAGCCTTACATAGCATCTGTTTTTAGATGGGGTCAGTGACCCCAGCTCAGAAGAAAGTCAGAAGAAGAAAGCAAATAATTCAATAACTATAAAAACATAAATAATTAAGACCAGTTGAAAAGTTGCTTACAATTAGCCATTCCATAACATACTAAAAGGTGACTTAAATGTGATCCACCCCTTTAATACATACATATTGTTAAAATTACTAACTAGACTGGGTACTTCAAGAAGAGGAGCAGAAACTTGGGGTAGTGGGTAAGCAACAAGAATCACCGGGGGTACCTAACAACTTGGCAGCTCCCAGCAAATAAGGTAATTAGTGTGATGGCCAAGTATATTGTTCTACTATTCTCACTACCCAGAACTATGAATGGAAATCTGAACTATCACTTCTAGGCAATTCTGTTAAAGCTGGCCATACACAAAGAGATCTCATTGTCTGGCGACATCACCAAATGAGCGGATCTTTCCCCGATATGCCCACTAACAGCAGGGCTATATCTAGGTAATCCGAACCTTCAGCTCTAGGGCCGAACAATCAGATTACAACGAGGAGCAACTGGCTCCGACAAGTTGATCGCGGGAAAATTGAAACCATGAAGACCCGTAGGAAGCCCCCATACACGGGCAGATAAGATGATGAATTGGTCTAAAGGACTGATATTTGTAGCTTTATCTGCCTGTGTATGGTCACCTTAAGAGCCACATATTTAGATGCTGTTTGACCTGCCATACTGCTTTCACACAGATAGAAAAGAATACACTTTCTGTGTTTCTGACTCAGTCCAATTTCTACAACCTACAAATAATGCTTATCCCAAGCCCAACAGAGAAGCAAAGAAATCTAAATACCTTTTCAGGCAAGTGACGGGGGGGGGGGGGGATCAGTGGCACTCAGTGGTATCAGTCAGGTGATTGGCAACATAAGTCTCTTGCTGTTTGCATAAACGCATATTAAAAATGCTTATGAGCCAATGACCCATTGGATTCTCTATAGATCAGTGACCCCCAACCAGTGGCTCATGAGCCACACGTTGCTCTCTGACCCCTTGGATGTTGCACCCCATAGCCTCAAAGCAGGTGCTTATTTTTTAATTACTGGCTTGTATGCAAGTTATGGTTGTAGAAAAACCAGGCATACTACCAAAATGAGCCTGATGTAGGTCCACATAGGGGCTACCAAATGGCCTTATTTTGCACCCCCAGGAATAGTTTTCATGCTTGCGTTGCTCCCCATCTCCTTTTACTTCTAAATGTTGCTCATGAGCAAAAAAAGTTTTGAGAACCCTGCTATAGATGGACCACCAGTAGTCACAGGATCTGCTTCCTCTATAGTTATACCCCCCAAATCATCTGTCTGACTCACAAACAAAGCTAATCCTTCTGCCACAGATCCAGACTTCTTAGTAACCATTGATGTGTTTCATAAAACAAGTAGGACAGTTACTAATGGAACACAAAATATGTAGGCTACTGTTATTCAGGTAAGATATATTTGTAAAATAAATGTAATTCTATGTACAAACGCATTTATTTATTTGACATTGCAAATGGAGAATGGCTTGTTGTTACTCTATGGGAGGAATAGAAGTAATTGTACCCAACCTTCCCTCCCAGTTCACAGAGAGATAATAAGACCTTTCGTTGTCCGGCTTATTATGCCTAATGAGTGATTTTAGCAAGGAAAAGCAAATAATAATGTTCATTGGGATTAACTCTGACTCAGACTATGTCACTTCCATTCCATTGCCATGAATGCTTTGTATGTGAATGCTTACACGTAAATACAGCGCTGGTATGTGATTCAAATAGGGAGGCTGGAAGAGGATTGAACATACCCAGTTATAGCAGAGTGCATATTAGGGGGCTAGGGTTGGAGGCTTACATTCAAAGTTGCAAATTCAATGTAATGAGAATAAACTAATTATCAGATGTATTCTTGTCAGGGCCGGAACTAGGGGTAGGCAGAGTAGGCAGCCGCCTAGGGCGCAGTCAAAATATTGTTCTTTTTATTTAAGTTTTAACTTCAGTTCCCACCTCCCTCTTACTTGCCCTTTGCCTGGCACAGATCTGGTGCAATATTTTTGCTGCTGCTCTGGTACAGGCTGGTGGCACAGGTACAGATTTGGGGCAATATTTTGGGTGCTGCTGATACAGGTACATATTAGGGGCAATTTTTTGGGTGCTGCTGGCTGGCACACGTACAATTTGATTCATTAGGGGCAGATTTACTAATGGTCGAATTCTGAATGCTAAAAAAATTCGAAATTCGACCATGGGAATAGTGGGGAATAGTGGGGAAGTAAAATCCTTCGAATTCGACTATCGAATTCGAAGGATTTACCGCAATTCGATATATAAAAAAATTTGATCGAAATATTTGAACGATTTTAAGTGATCAATCGAAATTTTTATATTTGATCAAAGATAATGATGCCCAATTCGGTAGATTTGATATGGCGAAGTAGGTGGTCGAATTAAAATTTAAAGGGGAAGTATTCGACCATCGAATATTCAAATAAAATAAAATAAAATTATTCAAATACAAATATTCGATGGTCGAATTTGCCTAATTTGCATATTCAAATATTCAAATTCTTCATGTGAATTTCGTAAATCTGCCCCTTAATTTGTTATAAGCTTTCTTTATTTAAGAAAAAGTGAATAGGTGGGAAATGGTCACACAGAACGGGGGTTGGGGTGCTGATTGTACCCCTTGCCTAGGGTGCCAAACTACCTTGGCCTGGCCCTGATTCTTGTGTTCTTTCCAGATGTAGGCATACATACATAAAATTGAACCTACCATAGAGTTGTTTCCCTTGTTTAATGATCTTAATTACTCCAATTTATTCTCAGGCATTTTTTAATCATGTAGTTTTTGAACCATCTTGGTTCCAATTTTTTTGTTGTTCTTAGAAATACAATTTTAAAGGAGACATATAGGATTAATGAAAAACCCTTTGTAGGCAATTATAAGTAATATATGGTGTTATTATCTTTAAAAACAGCCCCTTTATTTGAGCCCCCCTAGATGTTCTCTGGTCCCTGTCTGTGTTTCAAATGAGGGGTGGGCGTGTCCTAACGGTACACAGTAGGAGGAGGACAGCCAATCACAGCCCTACAGTCACACAAGCACAGACAGGCTTCAGTTCCCAATCAGGTCCTGAAAGGTGCTGATTGGTTCCTGTCCTACAGTGGAGTCAGCTGAGAGCTGCTGTCTCCCCTGCACAGCCTGGGAATTCAGGGAGAAGGAAGTCGAAGGGATTATTAGTATTCAATAAATCAGCATGAAACACTACTTTTTTGATGTTCTTATTTTTTACACAAAGTCTCCTTTAAATACCCTATGGTTGCTAGGCTTCCAGAAATAACATTGATTTTTTGTGCCTTTCTTTTCATTTGGGCCTTTACTTCCCCATCCTAGTACCTGACTTTTAGGGCCATGACATACGGAATTCTTTGTCACCCATGGGAAACCACACTCTCTACGGGCAACAGATGTGCCAGAAAATAACTTTTCATTGTGAACTCTGGGAACAGCAAACCACTCAATATCACTTACTAGAGCTTCAAGAGTTTTACCTGCAGCTTTTCCAGTGAATTTAGTACTTAGCCCAATCCACTCACTTCTCTACACACACATTTTAAAATTGGGACATGAAAACAATTTTCGCACACACAGCAAAACAGTTTAATGGAAAGGTGCCTGGTTCCCAACCGCTTTCATTTTTCTTTAATTCTTTATCTCTCTTGTTTGCTTCATCAGTGTTTCTTTGTGTTATATTTTTCTCCTAAAGAGAATACACGAGTGCCTATAATGATCCAAATGTACAGGTGGACAAATCAGGCAAAGATCTTCTCATTTGGTCAGTTTTATGTGCATGGCTAGCTTTACTTTTCTGCATTTAGCTGGGAAATAGTGATGGGCAACATTTTTGCCACAAAAAAAAAAAATGCCTGTAGACTCCAATATATT
The DNA here is from genome assembly GCA_024363595.1 of Xenopus borealis. Taxonomy (NCBI): domain Eukaryota; kingdom Metazoa; phylum Chordata; class Amphibia; order Anura; family Pipidae; genus Xenopus; species Xenopus borealis. Next base: position 38,929,384 of record CM044431.1, read on the forward strand.
GTAAAAAAAAGTTATGCATCTTGAAAACATTACAGGGAAAAACACCCATTAACTTTAATGCATTTGCCGGTTTTTTTTTTTTGGCAAAGTGAAATGGGAAAAAAATACTGGTCCTCCTATAGTCTTGCTGTTTTTTCCTGTTAATAACATTGGCATCAAGCATCATTTTTACCGGCCAGGCTGGTAAGATACCGGCCAGGTGGCAATCCTATTCACAAATGGAAAGTAGTGTTTGGTGCAGGAGTGTGCGCATGGCTAAAGTTTGGAACTTTAACTGTAAATTCACTGTATACAGTACACTTTTTCTTGCATTTCTGCAATTTTCCTTGCATTTTTCAATTATAAAAACAAAATATTAAAAAGTTTTTTAAAAAGGTTTCCTACGTATGTGAAATTTAGAGCCACTGGAAGTTGAAGTGTTAACAGTAGACCTGTTATAATACAATAAAGCTTGAGCATATCATGATCAATAGCAGAAACATTAGTGGGCCATATTGCTAAATAGCAGATAACTGGATAGAGATACAGTGCTCAGTCCTATAATAAAAGTAGCCCATTAATGTGCATTTGACAGACTGGAGGAATAAATTAGAAGCACAGTTACTCACATTAATAATATATAAAATGTCCCCCTAGGTCACTGCGGCACATGTAGATCTGTAGGCACTATCCAAAGCTAACAGGGTTGTGGTTAAATAAGAACATTAAGATGTAAACTGGATATTAACCAGTGACTTCCTCCTACACAGTACAACTACTACTAGGAGCCTTCTGCTTTCAGTGAGTTACTGGGGTTTCAATTTAGCTCTAGCAGTAAGGCTGTAGCTTTGTGTAAATAGTAAAGAAGATTGAACAATGTTTATACAATATAAATGATGTGCATTTGCTTTTTTTACCTGTGGCATAACAAGCATTCATCACTATGAGTACTGCATGAGAAACTCTCTCTTTGGTATGATGAATAGTGAATCACAAGATTTGATGATGCCAGGAGTACTCTACCCGCCCGAATGCATAATGGTGACTATAATGTTTGGTGGACAATGAATAGTAGTCAGGCCAGGGATTGTGTTTCATGCTTTGGTCTAGGTAGGGTTGCCACCTTTTCTTGAAAAAAATACCGGTCTTCCTATATGTTTTCTTTTCTTTTTTTCCTATTAATAACATTGGGATCAACCATCAAAAATAACGGCCAGACCGGTAAAATACCAGCAGGGTGGCAACCCTAGGTCTAGGGCCCTTAAAGGGATCCATTTTCAAAATGCATCAGTTAATAGTGCTGCTCCAGTAGACTTCTGCACTGAAACCCATTTCCCAGGGATTTTATATTCAGTGTACATATAGTGTACATATAAGGGCAAGGAAAGGCAAAGAAATAAAATCTAATTTTTACTTTCTTTAATGAAAAAGAAATCTATCTCCAATATACTTTAATTTAAAAATGCGTACCGTTTTTATAAGAAACTTGACTGTATGCAGTGAAATTCTCCATTTAGTGCTGTGGATAGGAATTGTCAGATGGTCCCTAACAGGGAAACACTCATACTTATGAACAGCAGGGGGAGCCCCAGCCTTACTTACCAGCCATGCAGAACTCAAGCAGCTTTGTTTTTTGATCATTTATGACGATCCCTAAGCAGCACAGACCACACTGAGCATGTGCAGTGCCAGTGTCAGGCAAAGATGTATAACAAAGTTACAAGATGACAGCCCCCTGTGGGCAACTTTGAAAGCATAAATCATTTGTTTGATTAGGCTTGTGGTGCAATAAGTTCATGTTTATGTTTAGTATACAAAATACAGCATTTCTAGCCTTATTCTATTTTACACTTTCCTTGCCCTTTAATGGATGGAGAACATCAAGTTCCATTATATGGAAACCCGCATTCCAGAAAGTTTGAAATTATGGGATTGGCCATCTAGCATAGACTCCATTTAAATCAAATAATTAAAATGCTTAAAAATGATTTCCCTTTTCCCTGTAATAATAAAACAGTACTTGACCCAAACTAAGATATAATTAATCCTTATGGAGGCAAAACAAGCCTATTGGATATATTTACTGTTGAAATTATTTTTTAGTAGACTTCAGGTATGGAGATCTAAAATACTGGAAGATCCCATATCTGGAGAGCCCCAGATCCATAGTATTCTGGATAACAGGTCCCATATATGTAATTAGAATGTGGGAAAGAGGTGAGAGCGAAGATTAAATGTGGGATCTCCTCGTCTATCATGGCTACATCATGCTTCTACGTCCTTGTGTTGTTTTTTTGTTAGCACAAAGACAGCAGTTCTCTCTTCTATCCTCTTGGTTGTCATCTGACCTGACCATTAGGCTCAGTCTCTCTGAAGTAGAATGCAACCAGGACATTTGAAAGGGTTGGTACTTGTTACACTATAAATTTGCTGCCCACAAGTCATGCATAGGATCTGCTTGACACCCACCTACACCATAACTGGAATATCTTTGTGTTTCAGAACTTACAGATCTATCAGACATATTTTGTTGTTACAAACAAGGATACGGTTGAGAAAAAGAAATCTCCTTTCCTACTAATAATTTGTTATGGAAACTGGTTACATGCACCACTGATCAGTAATTGAATATATAACAACGGAAATACTGGAGCTGGATTGTCTATCTTGGAATTGTGGTGAAATTATTTGTATCCCAGACCTAATCTTGTAATTAAGAAATCCCAACTGAGAGCAGATGCTGTCCCCGATGACATAAGATGTTTGGACAGACCATGTGGATATAAGTCCATTTCTTCTGGTGTGTGTTACCATTGCCTAAGGTCCCCTTTTGACACTGGCCCTTTAAGCAAGACCCAGTACTTAAGATGTTAAGTAGGCCTAACAAGGGAAAATACAGCCATAGTGAATGTGCTCATCAGAAATATGTCCCCAGAAGATTCCCATGGCTCCAATTTCATATTGACAGTGTTGAGGAAATTTTATAAGTCAGGAATACACATTAAAGATCAATTTTACACAAAGCCCCATTCAGCAACAAAGTATTGATATACATGTAAATATCCGGGAAATGAAAAGAGGCAATCCACTCAGCTGTTTTTAAAGGCGGAATGAAAAGTGAAAAAGTAAAAGATCAACAGCTTACATCATCAAGGGGCCAGTTAGCGGGGTAGAACTTACTTAGAAAGGTCTAGTGCACTTGCAAAAACCAATAGTAAAATGTGCCGGCATTTGCTGTAGACTGCAGGCTAGTTGTGGCAGGCACTAAACCAACATTTCATGCATGAAAATCCATCACAAATTTTAGCTGAAATGATATTTTCCTTAGAAGGTAGATAGTACATTTGTGCTGACTGGAAGCCTTCCAGGTTTAATTGAGGATAGATTTGTCTGATCCCGCATTAAACTTTTGTGTGGGGCAAGTAGTTAACAAATGATGTAAACAAGTTCTTTGTTCTTGTGATTTTTTTATTTAGGCTGATGGGACAGCGGCGAATTACATTTAGAAAAAAATGTTTACGATTGTTTACGGGGATGACAGCACCTATTTGATCACCTTTTCACTGTTTTTGTCCATGTGTAACTGGCTCAGAAACTAGTCGGACCAGAAAGAACTTGTCAATTATAACAGTCATAGTAAGTGATAAAGCTGAGAACAATAAATGCTGTGCCTCTTGCAAAACTTGGGATGAAGCTACAACCATTAAACCACCAGGCAGGCTTGTTTGAGAGAAAGGGCACATAGAGCCTAGACCTGCTGCTCTAAGCCTGCTTATTTTTGCAGGTTGAAAAAAGCAGATCTGCTCAGTGCTCCTGTTCTATTCATTTAAAGGGGAATTCAACCCCTTCGGCAATAAACCCCTAACCCCACCCCCCATAG
>CM044431.1:38944863-38961998 GCA_024363595.1 Xenopus borealis
CAGCCATTGCCCCCCAAGTCTGTACCTGTGCCACCAGCCTGTGCCAGAGCAGCTGCAAAAGTATTGCCATAGATCTGTGGTGGGCTGAAGTAGAGCAGAACGCTGCTGCTGGAGACAGGGCTGAAGTTAAAACTTAAAGAAATAAAAAAAAACTTATTTCCCTTCAAAAGTGCGCCCCCCCTATGACTGTGCCCTAGGCGGCCGCCCACTCTGCCTACCCCTAGTTCCGGCCCTGCTAGCGATATAGCACAAGGGCATAAAAGCACATTAGGCAAGGGATACAAATGCTTGCACATTGTTACCTGCCACTAAGACAAAAGTACAAAATAATAGCCAAAAAATATGCTCAGTACAATCCCAATAATAGTCTTAATGAAGCTTATGTAAAACCCCAGTAGGAGATTATCATCAGTGAGAAAGTACATGATCATACAGGTAAATAACTATGGCCAAGCCTAACTTGTTATTTGAGCAGAAAATACTGAATCTGAGTGTAATCTACTGGATTGCAAAATTGGGAGGAGAAGAAATGCTTTCTATGCCATTGCTTTGTATTTTAGGAACAAAACAGCACTTTTCATAATTAGCCTTCATTCTTTATAATTGACTGTAAAATCTGCACAAAGCTCTAGGCATAGCAGAACTTGCTATGGTTCAGAAAGTAGCTATGGCTTCTTACTGTGCTGTTGTTCAGTATACTTTTGTGACCTTTATCATTTCCCCTGCTCCTTGCACTTCAATGTGATGTGCTCCAATGAAGCCAGGATATTTCCTTTAGTTGTAAGCCTCCAGTTTTGGGTTTTTACATCAGGATCACTAGAGGCAGAAGGTGCACGGACACACACCTTACTTCATACATGCATTGCTAATTTTTCTACAGCTCCCCGTTTGTACAGTTCTCAGTTGGACAAAGTTAAGTTGGCCAGGTGTCGATTGAGGCCAATTCAGGCTGATTCAGACCTATTCGTCAGTCTATTAACCCACATGTGGGGACCTCTAATTGGTCCACCTGACTGATATCTGTCCAAACATCACCCAGTTGTTGATCAGGCAGGTTTAATTTTCCCACCAGAATGGCTAGTTGGTGCAAACCTCACTCTGGCCTCTTGTATACCCTAGGGCAGGGATCCCCAACCTTCTGAACCTGTGAGCAAAATTCAGGAGTACAAGGAGTTGGGGAGCAACACAAGCATGAAAAATGTTCTTGGGGTGCCAAATAAGTGCTGTTATTGGCCATTTGGTAGCCCCTATGTGGTTTGTCCACCTACATTGAGCCTCTGTTTTGCAGGACACCTGGTTTTTAAACAACCAAACTTGCCTCCAAGCCTGAAACTCAAAAATAAGCTCCTGCTTTGAGGCCACTGGGAGCAACATCTAAGGGGTTGGAGAGCAACACGAGAGCAACATGAGCTACTGTTTGGGGATCACTGCCCTATGATGGCCAATGATAAGAAATGTTACTCTGGTCTCAGGGGCAGAGCAATGACATTAGGATGCTGGAGACTTGTCTGATGACATTACCAATCATAACATTTTGTTTTGGACTGGACAGCCTTCCAAAAAACAGGGATGTCTGGTTCAAATCAAGCATTATTTCCCTGTATTTTGCAGCATCCATTCTACTTTGGAGGATGCCCAGTCCTTTCTGATGAAAAGCCATCCTACAATTGTCCAGCCAAAGCCCTGTTAATGCTCTCCTGGTGGGGGCCATCTGGCCTTATGGGTTGTGCTAAAGAGAGTCAGGTGTCAAACTTATAGAATACCTCTGGCATACCCCTTAGTATAACCACCCCAGATGAGTATTATGAATGTCTTTTCAAAAGTATTTGTCACTAGTGGCAAAAGATTATCTACAGCTTGCACAGGCAAGTAGCTATCGTAATGATACTAATGAAACTGTTCAAGCTAGTCTGTGCTTCTGGAACAAACATATGACTGGGTGCAAAGGAACATATGAAGAGCATTATCACATCATCCATTTCTCTGAAAAGTCTGTCTTTTGTGTGAAGTATAAAAGGGTTATATTTCTTTTGTAACTTTCCAAAACAGTTATCTAGTTCATCTTTAATATGCAGATCGGTGACGCACAACTCCATTGCTCATAACCTGAATTTCATTTCCTGAGTGTGAGTGACATCTCACAGGGCACATCTTTAATATCAGAAGGTGACAATAACTTGGAAAGGCAAGTGGGGATAATATATAAGCTAAGGTTAAGCAAAGCGGAAAATAGACTAATGGTGAAGCAAAAATATTTTTTATATTCAGCCAGAATGGAAGAAAGGAAGGAAAAAACTAAAAGGAATGCAGAGGCAAAACATGAGGGGAGCTTTACAGAAGAAGCAGTAAGCTGAGTGAATAAGAAGGATAAGAGATAATACAAGTAAGTGGAAGGAGGTATAGAATGGTCAGGGTAAGGAATGTGTGAGAGGTGGGTCTGTTTTTATAAGGCTAATAGTGTGGTTTAGTGATTGGCAGCTATTACAGTGTGGGTTTTAGGGTAAGGACACACAAGGCGATTTATCGCCAGCGTTTTTAAAAAGCAAATCGCGGCGACAAGGCGATCGTCTTTTGCGAACAGGCGATTCCCAGCGACAATTGGCACAGAGCGATTTGTATCCCATTGCTCTGTGCGGTACGTGCTCCTGTCCGTATCAAAAAAGTGCTTCAAAAAAGGCATTTTCGAGCGTGTTTTCGTCCGAGTGTTTGTTCGGCGTGTTGTCTCGGCGTCTCTCCTCGAGCGTTTGTGCTTCCCGCTGTAACCTAGCGTCTTTGTATTCCTGCGCCTTTACGTTCTTGCGTCATTGCGCAGTGTAATTTGAATACAATCGCTGCTACTTATCTGTATGTGTGTGCGTGTCTAGGAGATTTCAGTGCTTTTCTAAGTACATGCTATTTCTGATGAATCGCTCGGAAAAGGGTCTCAGTGCGTTTTGGAGCTACAGGCGATTCACAAACGCGCTGTGTGCACAGTAGCTGGCGTTTTTCATATGGTTTTGTGCTGAGACAAAACGAGCGACATGTCGCCGCGATTTGCTTTTTAAAAACGCTGGCGATAAATCGCCTCGTGTGTCCTTACCCTTAATGGTACACATAGCAAATTTGTGCGCATTGGCAACGTTCATTAACGGTACTTGCTTCTAAACATGTTACTTGTGCCTATTTGTACCAAGTTCAATTATATCCGTTTAGTCTGTTCTGATGAATCGAATACAGATGCCGCTATAATGACTAGTGCAGGAAATGATGCCATCCACAATTTTGCACACATATGAGTAGATGCAGAGAAAACGCACATGCAAATCCACGCACAGCTGCAGTGATGATGGAATTGTGGGGGGGGGAAATGCTTCATTAGGGATTAAAAACATGGCAAATTATGTCCCAAATTGCATTTTGCATACTGCACTTGCATTTGTAAATTACTCCTTTTGTTGTACAAATGTATTAAAGCTACATATCAATCTGGGCCCCAATACACTGGCTAGATAAAGACATCTTTGCCCCAGTTTCCTTAATTTCAGGGCCAATTACACACACATTTCCAGGGCCAGATTTACATAGCGGGTGCCCCTAGGTCCACTGCCGTTCGTCGCCCCAATACTTTGCCCTTTATACGCAAACTTTCATCATCAGGACTGCAGCAATGGGGATTACTATCGTATCTCCTGTGTATCCCCAGTGTTTCTGGACCAATGTGGGTGTGGCTGGCCAGAATGCCGCCCCATAAAATCCTGCCCCCCTGGTACCGGGCCTAGGTGGCCTTTCAACAAATCCGGGCCTGCACATTTCATGCAAAAACATGGCAGGATAAATACAATGGCAAATACATTCCAGAGCACCTTCCTGGATAAATATAGTGCTACTTTCCTATATAATACACCACAACACATGACAACATGAACACAGTTTATATTTATATTATATATAATAAACATTGTTATAATGACAGTGTTAGTTTGGTGTTGGTTTGAGTATGCTTAGCCTTCCCTCGCATTCATTACAATCCACCCATACTATATTACACCCCTTAGTTGTTGGGTGCATACCAGGCCTGGACTGGGATTCCAAATAAGCCCTGACATTTCAGGTACACAAAGGCCCAAACACTCCCCCAATAAATAGTTTATGGTGTCTTACAGCAGCGCCTCTGGCATTTGCCAGAACCCAAAGATTGTCAGCCCAGGGCTGGTGCATACACACTCGTGGATTTAAAAGAATAATTCCTAGAGCCTCTCTTTATATCATCTTTTAAATGAATATGCCTTTACTTACAGTGCTAATAGATATCACTATTGTTTGTCTTCCCCTGCCATCATTTACAGTACAAAATCAACTGCACTGAGTGGGTAACAGGAGAAGAGGAAGAAATGTTATCATTCACAGAGTTTTGTTCAAGGTGAAATGTTTGCATTTGAGGCATGTGTGTGTTTTTTTTTTTTTTTTTAAATGATGTATGATTGAGAGAATAACAGAGATAGAGAGATAGCAGAACATAAAGCCATTGTTTCTGGTGGAAGTTACACAGCTGATTAGCTGAGGGGAACATGTGTCATCTTGCTGTGGAATCTGTGGAATACCTTCCCCAGCTCCCATATCTCATCCCTACTATGTGTATTCTTTTGTCACTCATTGCTCATATTCATAGATATTACACATCAGACTCTCACTGTAACCACAGCTATAGGAATGGTAATGTTTTCCTACACTGAACAAGCTGGGGCTAGATATGATGTTTTTTTTTCATATATTTAGGAGTGGGATGGTTGTGGGTATAAAGTAATTAATGATGATAAGGTATTTTTTACAATAACAAATAAATCTGCCTTTGAAATTCTATAAATTCTTGCACCAACAGGTCATTGCTTAATTACTTAATTTCTTCCAAAATAGAGAGATTGGAATGCACTGACTTCACAAGAGCCTTTACGCTGCTCATATTCATATTTATTGATCCATAGATAAGCATGCATTTACTCCATGAGATAAAAAAATCCCTGAAATATATTATCTGTGTGCCATCCCAGGCCATAAGGGATTGTGTTAGAAAAGAATACATTTTTATTATGATGTAGCTGGTGATTTTGTGAGATGATTTGCAATTGCTTCATTTTTTATTTTATTATGTGTGGGTTTTATATTATTTAGCTATATGTTCAGCAGCTCTCCAGTTTGGAATTTCAGCAGCTCTCTGGTTGCTAGGGTCCAAACTTCCATCGCAACCAGGCAGTGGATTGAATGAGAGGCTGGAATATGAATAGCAGAAGGCCTAAATCGAAAGATAGTGATGGGCGAATTTGTCTTGTTTCATGAAACAGCGAAATATTGGGAAATGCGAATTTTAACGCCCACGACTATTTTGATGGCAAATGCAGTAAAGTCAGTGGACGTCAGAATAATTAAGATGTGCCTTGCGGTCGTCAAAATTGGTGTGGGAGACATTTTTTTGATGTGGTGAATTTTCGCAGCAGTTTCGGGAATTTATTCCCTGGCAGCAAAACTCATAAATTAGCTCCTGGCACCCATCACTAAACATAAGTAATTAAAAAAAGTAATGTTAACCATAATATTGTAGCTTTATAGACCAATAGTTTTTTGACTTCTGGGGTCAGTGACCCCTTTTTGAAAACTGGAAAGATTCAGAAGAAGTAGGCAAATAATTCAAAATCTCTTAAAAAAAATAATAATGAAAATAAAAAATTAAAACGGAGACCAACTGAAAAGTTGTTAAGAATTCTCCACAACATGCTAAAAGTTAACATAAAGGTTAGCTACCCCTTTAACACAACTCTGACAAATGCATTTCGCACTTTATATATTGGGGGAGCACAGATCTTTGCGCTTCATTTCACAGCAGACTAATCTGCACTTGTAGGTGCTCACTCATGGAGCAGGGTACAAAATGCAAAAAACATGGTGGCTTGCACCTGTTGTTTGCACTTTGCATCATGCCTTGTGCAAGATAAATGAGCCTTAAGATGATACATTTTCTCCTTAAGGCTGCAGCACCAGAAATTGATTTGTTCTTCAGATAAGACACTGATGTATGAAATACAATTAATTTTAAGGAAAATATCTCTTAGGAATATCTATTTTCAGTAAATATTATTCTACTACGCACCTGATGCTTCAGTCACGCTACAAGACTAATGCGAAAGTTTATGGATCCAAAATTATGCCTGTATTTGCACGTTTGCACTAAAGTGCAACATGAGTAGTGGAGACTGAAGAACACAATCCAATAGTGAGAGATATCACATAATGAACTGTTTATTTTTCAATTATCTGTCTATTTTTACAAATTCTATCTTTACCTCATTGCTAGTTGTGTCTACATCATTCTGATATATTTGTTATTATTCTCCTGTGGTTTGCTCAATGTCTGTACCAGCTCCATCCATCAATCTGTTTTTCATTAACAAGAGATTATCAATCATTTCATCCTTGGATTATGGATATACAAGTAACACATGCATTCTGGCTTCCCGACGGGTCTTGATTGGAAATTGACTGATCACTATTCATTTTTTCACCATTAAAGCTGCCATCCTAAATCTTTACAGGTCTTTATTTCCCATAGTCAATAAGTAATCGAAAGAAACATTCAGATGCTATTATATCTAATACTAATCATTTAAAACAAGGAACTATCAAAAACCAAAATCAAATAGTGAGACACAGAGATGGATGACACCTTATTTTTTACGTACCTGATGTTGCGACCTGTTCCTCCACTTTCCTCGTTACTTCTATTTCATTTATCCCTTCTTCTATAGAAGGGGGTTGACTTTTTTTCCAGTGCCTGGGTATTACAGTTCTTGCAGCTTGTGGAGCAAATCTTATAAATCCTTTATAGATCAGGGAATCATAGAGAGTAACATTATTTCTGGTATTACAGGTAAGTCTACTCCTATCACTTGTTCCAAATGTTTGATAATCTGCTCCCAAAATGCTTCAATACACAGGCATGACAACCAGATGTGCAGCATGGTGCCCACTTCCTTGTTGCATCTCCAGCGTTGGTCTGTAGTCGCAGGATACATTTTCTTTAATATAAATGGACAGAGATACCATCTAGTAAGAATTTTGAAATTAGTTTCTTCAGCTTTTGTTGCTATACTCATCTTGTGTGTAAGAATATAGGCCTTTTGCCAGTCACTGTCTGTAAAGGATTTCTTTTTCCCAGTTTGAGGTATATGCTGGTCGTGTTTTAAATCTTATCTCATTTATGATTTTAACCCCCAAAGCTACCATATGTGTTGGCGGAGTGGTAGCCTGAACTAGCTTCTCAAAAGGCGTAGCATTTTTAATTTGAAACTTTCCTTTCAATGTTCTCTCATGCCAATATTTAAGTTGGTCATATTGAAAGCTGTGCATAGGCTTTAGCTCGTGTACCGGTATTATCTCATTTAGGGGTATCAATCCTTTCTCAATTAATACCTCATAAGCTCTGATACATTTATTTTCTGTCCTGTTTAGAAAGTCTCTGGTTATCATGGGCAATACTTTTAATAGAATCCACTGGGTGCTCCTATACAATGGTTTTAGTCATAGTTACGTTCTTAAAGTCAAAATTTACTCATTGTTTATGGTCATAGTTTCCTAGCGTTTCCCTCTATTCCAACAGTTTACAGAAGTTTCAACTTCGGAAATACTATTTCCCCATCAAAAGCACATTCCCAACATGTTCAGCTTTGTAGAGAGTGATATTCTGAGACATTTTGCAATTGGTTCTCATTTTTTATTATTTGTGTTTTTTTTTAGTTATTTAGCTTTTCATTCAGCAGATTTCGGATTTGCAATTTCAGCAATCTGGTTGCCTTTGATGTGAAAAAGAGACCATAGAGTCCATAGATGCACAGATAATATCATACAAATGAAATTTCGTACACTATTCGGTGCGTGTATGGTGGAAAAGGAGCCGACCGATATCGGCAGAAGACTCGGATATCGGTCGGCTGATTGATTGGGCTGGACAGAAAATTTTGATTGGGTGCCATTGAAGGCACCCGAACATTGGCCCCTGTTCAGTGACGAGTCGTCAAATACAGATTACAGATTCTATTGTTTCTACTTTTTTATCTGACAATTCAGCTCTACATGTCTGTATTGAAATTAACAATCTTTCTTGGAAAGATCTTTTCCAAGAAAGATCATAATTGTACCATCTACCACCTTAAGTGAGAGGCATCCCCCAAAAGCAAAAGTCTCAGTCCCTAAACATACTGAAATATATATTCAACATGTGCTCCTGTCACCTTTCTGCTATTTATCCTCTCTGTCTGACACTTTAACATGTTACATTCCTTCAGAACATAACAGGGAGTAGAAATCTGAACAGCTGTGAAATGCAATCAGTCCAAACAGAATTCTGATAGGTAGGAGTTGTTAGCGAACATGTGCAACCAGGACAAAGGAGCTGTGATATAAAATGTGTCATATTCTGTTGGGTCAGAACTTTATTTTAAGTAAACACAGGAATATAAACATGTTTCATTCTAATGCCACTGTGGCTTCTTCTGTCTTGTAACAGTTTTAATTGTAATAGTTTTAAGTCATAAATAAATCATAAATATGCATCATTGGCTTTGATGATACAACATCCCTCCACTAAAAACAACCTCAAAGACCCAGAGAGGAGTAATTGACAGCAGGAACATGCTCTAGTCCAAAGAGGTGTATGAAAGCACAACACAGACATTGCTTTTATTCCAAAAAAAAAAAAACCAAAAGGTTATACAAAAGCACTTTGATAGCTACAATATGAACTTGTATGTTTGAATATTATTAAAAGTATGAGGTTTCACTACTTCTGTCTGTGGCTTTACAGTCAAAAATGGCCCTGTCCACAGGAAGAGAGGAAATTCTCAATGCAAAATATTAGTCCAACAGCTGTGGTGATAAAATAATTTATTGTATATGATCTATTAATATTGCATTATTATTTGCATTGTTTCTTCAGTCCATAAACCTTGGCACTGCAGTCTAAAGCTGCGCCCCATCTCTCTATGTGTATGTTGTATCTATATACTGTAAAACTATATTAAAAAATATCCAATTACTGTACATATACTGTATATAAACATTTAACACCTTATTGGCAGCTATGTCTGATATATATGTAAAATCATGTTCAAGGAAATAATTTTTATTTGTTAGTAAACCTCTAGCAACCTAGCAATTGCTCATGTTATTTGTCCAGTCTTTACATGAAGCGCAGAAACACAAACATGGCAAGACTTGCTTATAGGGTTGCCACCTTTCCCTGTGGCTGTAGCCGGACTGGGGGGGGGGGCGGCCCGTGATGTCACAGGGCGGGCCCGTGATGTCACAGGGCGGAGCTTATTTGGAAAACCGGGCAGGAAGCATTGACCCGGGCAGCCCTTCAAAATACCGGGCTGTCCGGGTCAAAACCGGACAGGTGGCAACCCTACTTGCTTAGTAGAGATACCATCTGTAAGCTCTGTTTCTAGAATATTTTGCTTCTACGATCATAAAACCATATTGTGTTTTGCTAGCCAAGGATGAGCAGAATATTACTTCTTTATTTAAGTGCTTTATTAGCAGGTTCATGCAGCCATTACACAACAGGAACATAAACTGTTTCCTTCTTAAGCAGTATAGACAGTACTATGTATACACAGCATAACTCATGTGCACAGTGACCTCTGCAGGCCATTTGTATAAACACCACATATTCCCCCTATAGTAGGAAAGCATTAGGGCAAATGTAATAAACAACAACAATGAAACATTACGCATCTTAAAGCAATATTATCATCACATAGTCCTTGGTCCATGCAGGTAGTTTTCTGATTCTCTCAGTATGCCTTATAGGTTCACTTTCTTCTGACCTATTGCAGTTGGCATCAGGAGTAGGAAAATGTTCTTCATCAAATGGAGCTTCTCCAAAGTCATATTTAGCAGGCGCAAGACTACTTGCATTCCATATGCGTCCGTCAGACAGTTCATATGTGTATGGTCCTCGTTGGCATTTCACTTTAAGTTTACGTAACAAGTTGGCAGTGCACTCTACTACATATTAGGAAGTTTATGACTATGAAGATTTTCATTCATCCAGGTCATGGTTTATCACATCAGTACCAAAACGGTTTCAGAACACTTCACACAGCCATTCATGCAACTCTCACCTGTGTCTAGGAGTTGCATGACACATTGGTAATCCCATCATAGTAACTACACAGAAGCAAATTCAGATGTCACTGCTTTGAAGAGTTACAATGTGCCATTGTGCTTGGAATAGTGGAAGAGTTTATATACCAAGAACTTCCCATATCAGTCAGTTGAACTGAAGAAGCTGCTCGGATGAGTAGTGAAACGTCTTCAATAATTACTCAGCAAGTCCAGTGATGCGTGAGATTGAAATAAATTCATAAGGTCAAAAAAGGTTAAGAATCTCATTTTTCGCACTCAGTAAATTACTTCAGAATATTAATTGATTGTTAGCTAATTATTGGAGTATATGAAATCAATTGAGGTTTTTTTATTCATCATACAAAATTTATTAAATCATTGTCTAAAATCAATTTAAAATCAATTTATCAAAATGTATGTGTTCAATTAATTTTGTTTCACTTTAAGTGGTGTAGTAAATTTAGATTGTCCTTGTTTCAGTATTCCTGGTTTCTTACCTGTGTATTTGGTTTGTCCACCTCAGTACAGGCCAGCAAGGCTTCTGCAACCATGAACCATTGTATTTCAAGCAAAAGCAACTTGAAAAAGAAGGGGGGTCCTTAGGGTGCGAAATGGGTGAATCAAGGCGGGGGCTACCAAAGACCCCCAACTCCATCCCCTTAGTCTTGGGAAGCAGGAACCAGTATATAGGGGGATATATACTGATCTCCTTTTACTCTTGGGGTGTGGGAAGGGGTTTCCAGTGCCTACAAATGTTCCACTCTACCTATGCAGTTTAATAAGGACCACACTCTCTGGTCAAAACAAGGATTCAGTGGAGAACCCCACAGTGTACTGTCAGGAGCATGCAAATGGCAGGGCAAAAGGTAATGTATTATTTCCTCTACCCACTGGGTAACACTAGCAGAGAAAATGGCATGTGTGACACTAGCCTAATGTACCACAAACTGATTCAGACCCCTCATCCCATGCACAATGGGTGGAATGAAATCTGCCTACATGCTGTGAATTTTAGCTCAAAACCATTTCAGTGGCTTATTGGAGGGTCTCTCGGGAGGTCCTGTCTGATCAATACCTGAAAGACAATAATTTGAAATTCTGTATTGCAAGCACAACATCTGCACAATGATGCAGTCCTCTCTGCTGATGGATCTCCAGAGCCTCCCATAATGAACTGCTTGTTGGCCTGGGTGCCCAACGATCATCCCACCATGTTGGTGGCCAAATCAGTTAAAGACCCACATGTTTGGCAAACCTGCCAAAAGAGTGAACCATTTATGCTGAGCTGTGAATCTTAAAGGAAAACTATACCCCGCGGACAATGTAGGTCTTTATAAAAAGATATTGCATAAAACAACTAGCATGTAAAACCCTGCTTCATATAAACAAACCATTTTCATAATATTTTCAAAATTCCAGTTTGGTAAGATTCTAAATATGCCACTTAATTTGATTTAAACTACCTGTTGCTCAAGTATTCATTTTGGGGGTATAGTTTTTCCTCAGTCCTGGTGCAATGAGTGGGAAATAGGGACAACCTGGGTTAATTTCCCACACAAATTGCAAAGATATTAATGAAGACCAAGGTAGACTAGTGCAATTGGTGATTGCAAACGAAGTCACAAGCCGCCATATTCTACCTCTGACAAACTGCTTCTGGTCTCCCAACCCTATACAGGCAAACTGAACTATATTTGCATTCATGAAAACCCACACTGCTACATTCAGGAGCCAGTTTCTCAGCCCATGCTTGCATGCCTGGCCTGCAGGGAGGTGTAAAACTCATTGTGACCAAAGTACTTTGCAGCTCTATTTCTTACATTCTATTTATTATGTATGGAGCTCACTCTTAAGCTCTTCCATTCTAAACCCATTGTTATCATTTGTGAGCAACGGTAAATTTCATTTAGTAAGAAAACTCTTATGGTTCATTTTCAATATACAACTGCTTATAACATGGTATTTGGTTTGCTTTGACATTCCCATGTCTTCCATATAAATAGGGTTATTCTGAAAGCCCTCTTATTACCAGAGTAGGCTACTTCTGCACGCATTACCATCTAGCTAGAGATCTCTAAGAGTCCGTAGGAGTTGGTGTCAATGAAAGAGGTGACAAATCTTATTGAAAACTGATTTTCCACTGCACGAAATTGCTTTATAGAAACCTGTCAGCATGCAGTAAGGGAAAAGCATTTTTAAACCCTTTGCATTGTTAATCTTTACCTTTAAATGCACAATACAAGCCTCGTTTGTTCTGTAAATAAAATATCTGGCAGTTCTGGACAAATGGATCAAGATATTAATAGGCAACAATTTGCTGTCCTATAATCTCTGTCACAAACAAGAAAAAGTTGTGCTCACCACTAATTTTTAAAACCATTAGGCGGGGTGCAATGAGGCTGTGACCACAAAATACATATAGACAAATATTGTCTAGTTGGCCAGCTTAAATATATTGCAATATATGGACAAACAATCCCTGTTTAAAGGGTAAGGCATTTTTTAGTAGCTGTATGCACAGAATGTCTCAATGTCTTAAATATATTGATAATGGGTTGAGTGCAGAGGACCTCTTGTATTTGTCTATATGTATTTTGTGGTCACAGCCTCATTGTACCCCCGCCTAATGGTTTTAAAAATTAGTGGTGAGCACAACTTTTTCTTGTTTGTTGTAGTTATACTGGAGCAGTGACCAGCTCTCTGTTGTAGCCCCCACCCTTTCCAGCTATAGTCAGGTGATCCCACTGGTGTCAAATAAAAGGGCAACCATGATTGGGAGTTTTACTTTGAAAGCAGCAAGTAAGTTGCAGGTAAAACTTAGTCCCTTTGTAAAATGTATAATGAAGTAGTGGAATTCTTAATGAATCAGATGAAATTGAGAGTAGGACTGGCCAGATATGGGATGACTTTGACGTAGTTGGCCAGCTTAAATATATTGCAATATATGGACAAACAATCCCTGCTTTGTTTAAAGGGTAAGGCATTTTTTAGTAGCTGTATGCCCAGAATGTCTCAATGTCTTAAATATATTGATAATGGGTTGAGTGCAGAGGACCTCTTGCATTTGTCTATAATCTCTGTCAGCCATTGGCCATTGGTGGGTTTCTGGAAGTTGTAGTCAACAAAGAGCAGCAAGTGATACTGTATACACATATATATTGTAATGTTTGATACAGTCTAACGTTTGATCATTATGTTCTCCTACAACCCTGTCTACTGATACCCACCTGCTGGCATGTGCGTCCCTTAAGCAGCAGTTTCTCACTCAAGAAGTGGAGAAAAAATTAATGCATTTTTGAAGTGATGTTTTTTTCTCAATGCTTCCCCTTTAGTGTCACTGAAAGCTGCCTTATGTCACTTTATTTGAAATACTCATTAGACATTTCCTGCGAGACACAGGCAAGGTGCTTTAAATAAATAAATACTTCAAACTTCCTCTTCCTCGGTGAGCCTATTTAAAGCAAAAATCTCAATAACACAGAGTATGTTAGCCATCACCTTTCCAATGGGAAATATATATATATATATATATATATATATATATATATAAATATATATATATAAATATATATAAAATTTCTCTGAAGGTACCCGCACTCTTACTCTACAATTCACTCTTGGGTGTTTGGTCAAATATCACATATACTTTTCAAAATGGACCAGCACTCCAAGTATTTTCAATGTGAATAGTTATTGTTACATCACTCATGTATCCAACGTTTCAGCCCCCTCCTTTATCATTTTAAAAATATTTGGAGTGCTGGTCCATTTTGAAAAGTATATATATATATATATCAAAAAAGGTAGCAGTATTCATTCACATGGATGACTAACGTTTCGGCCTCTTCCTCACCTTACTTTTGTGATATTGAATTTGGACACTGCACCCAGGCATTTTTTGTACCTTTTATCGAGAGTGCTGACTCCTCCTTGGTCGGTATATACTGTGTATATAATAGAAAATTCTGAGTGTATTCGATCAAAAGAGCAAATTGCGACAGGATTTCAAAGGAGGAAGCAAAGGAGACACAAAGGTCTAAACTGATACTGATAACTGACTTTTTTTTACTCAGTTTGAATGTCATGAACTCTCCTTTTACAAAGCGACAAGGTATGGAAGAGAAGTAAAACACAATTAAGGTTTGAATAATATGGGTGCAGCAAAATGAAGGTATGCAGAAACATAATCTCATTTAAAAACATATGTAAATGAGCCTGTTACAGCCAGTCTATAAAATGACTGAGAAGTAATTGCATGCAGAGAGTTCAGATGAATCATTAAGGAACAACTAAAGCCTTTAATCCACGTGGTCTAGGACCTAGTGCATATTCAGCAGTGCTCTCTGCAATTGCCTCAGTCTCCAACCAAAAATTGGATTTTAGGTGAATAGTATCTTAACACATTCTTTCACATATTTGCTATATAGTTAAGAATTTGTTACTAGGGTGTGTATCTAAGGATTACATTTACAGGAATGGGACTTGTTATACAGAATGCTCAGAAGCTGTGGTTTTCTGGATAAGGGGTCATTCTGTAATTTGGAACTCCAAGGGGCAGATTTACTATTATTCCCCAAAAAGTCCTTGAATTCCTTAGAAATTCCATATGCATTCGGCTATCGAATGCTTATCGAATAGTTTTAGGCAATTTTTTCCTCGATATTCGATCCCTCCATAAAATAGTACGATCGAATACCGATCCTTCGATTTCACAAAAAATCGTACGATTCGAAGGATCAAGGCGTTTGATTGTACAAATGGTATTCGAGTATTCCCATAGGTTTCTATTGCAATTCGGTAGGTTCAATCTGGCGAAGTAGGCAGTCCCAGAAAATTTTAAAGTTAATGTCTTTCAATCATCGAATGGTCTAATTATCAAATATCCGATCATTCGATCTATTCGATAATTCGAATTTTCGGTATTTGATCATCGAAGTAGCCAAATTTGCAGTTTCAACCATCCGATAAAATCGTACGATTGGAATTCGATCTATTCACGGGAATTTCGTAAATCTGCCCCTAAGTCTACTAGAAAATAATTTGACCATTAAATAAACCCAATAGGATTGTTTAGTTCAAAATATGGATTAAATAAACAGGTTTTAAAATTTTTAATTATATGATTGAAATAGAGTCTGCAGGAGATGGCCTTGACGTAATTCGGAGATTTCAGGATAATGGGGTTCGGGATAATGGATCCAAAATGTAGATAATGGCTAGCAAGTCAAAATGGACTCATGTCTCCCCAGCTACAGTCTGCAGATAATCGGGGTGCTCCTCCTTTGCTCTGCTAAACATATCATCAATCCTCCTGATGCAAATACTGCTGAGGAAGCTGGGCCCCCCTTGCAGGCATGGGGTCTGCTTCCTCGGTAGTGACGCCACTGCAAATAACTACTGGACTCAAGAGTAAAATCATTTTCACTACTGCACTCCAGAACAAAATTATTTAAGGGCCTTCTAAAATCTACAAAAACAAAAATCTTAAATACGCCCGGGAAGAGTTCTGTTTTATGGTCTGCTTCAATAGGTGTCCATGGAGGTGAGCCATGTGATGTTTTCCTGTCAATCAGGGCAAATGAGACCCACAATGGCATGGTTTCATTTTCACCAAAGACAGACAATGCCTAGATGGGTGATGATATTAAGCAAAGCCATGACAAGCAATACTGAAGCTAGCCTGGCTGCTTACTCCCAACTTAACTGCAATCCTTTCTGCTCATTCCTCACAGTCCACTCCCCCACCAATAACCCCCAACTCTTGTACAAAAGTACATGAGTCTCTTGTCTATCCTTAGTTCCAGCCCTGATACATTTAAAATAATTGATATAGAAACTAATTACTAACTGTAGTTAGTAGGATGAAAATTATTCTCTTCTCGTTTGTTGTGAGAAATATCCTCCCATGCTAGTTTAATGCAAATCCCTCTATGTAAATACTTGATAGAAAACATTTAGCTATTGTGATCCGCTAGAATTTCTCTTGAAATCGGGTGAGATATACCGGACCTCGCCACATTAAAAGCAATGGCTTAGTTTGCTTATACAAGGATGAATTTGTTTGAAAGCATTTGAACAGGATATTCTTGGGAAATTGATTTTAATATGTATATCTAGGGACAGCTTTTCAAAAACAAATATAGTTAACCTCAAAGGGATATCAGTTTTATTTGCATACCTTGTACAGAATAAGGAAAGTGAACAAGGAAACTGAAGGCAGTCTATTAAAATCACTTTATTAATTGAGAGATTGGCAGTGGTGCAGAAAAACCAAAACTGGCACGGCACAAACATACAGAGACTGCAGATTCTCAGCATCACTCCAACAGCCAAAGGTTCTTTTTCTGGAGTGCTGGGTACTGGGTGCTAATTGGGTATTGGCCAATTGCAACCAGTACTTATTGGCCATCTGGGCCAGGTGCTGGGGAGGGGGTGTTTCAGACTGATTATCCTGTATCTCAGTTGTATTATTGTATTATTGTATTTTTGTTCTGCAAATCTCACATTTAGAAATTCAACTGCTATCTGGTTAGTAAAACTGAATTACCATAGCAACCAGGCATCCTATTGAGAGTCATAATAGAAGTAAAAAATTAGAGTCATAATAGAAGTATAAGAGAGGGCCTAGAAAGATACACAATAAAAAAAAAAAATTATAGTGACCCCTGAAAAATAGTTTCAGATTATTATTATCCTTTATTGCTTATTCCTACTCTCTTTCATGTGGTATTGTACCTATGGATTGAAGGAAATTTGGTGTAATTTCAATAATTAAAAAGGGATTATGACCTCAGTCTGGCAATTATAGGCCAGTAAGTTTGACATCTTTTGTGGGTAAGTTATTTGTCTTTGTCTATCTGAATTGTGTGGTCACAACCTTATTGCATCCCTGCTAAAAGTTTTTATGAAATTGTGGTGAGCACTAGGGATGGCGCGAACCGCGGCAAAAATGTTCGCGAACATATTCGCGAACTTTCGAC
>CM044431.1:38980660-39045541 GCA_024363595.1 Xenopus borealis
ACTAACAGGCAGCTCTCTCCCTACACTAGCTCTTCAGCACACACAGGCAGAGTGAAAAACGCTGCAGGGCTTCGGTTTTTATAGGCAAGGGGAGTGAGTGGTCCAGGGGGTGTGGGGGTGGTCCAGGAGGGAGATCTTCCTGATTGGCTGCCATGTATCTGCTGGTCTGGGGTGAGAGGGCAAAAAAATGCGCCAACTAACGCGAACCCAAAATGGCGAACGTCGCGCGACGCTCGCGAACTTCCGGCGAGCGCGAACAGCCGATGTTCGCGCGAACTAGTTCGCGCCATCCCTAATGAGCACATTAGACAGGACAATCCACTGGCAGATTCATAGAAGTTTGCTTTACCATAAACACAGGGTGAGCTGGTTGATCTGTGAAACACATGGCTTGACCTAATGACTTATAATATACAGTATATAGTAAAGCTTCCATTGTACTTTGCTGGATATTTAAGTGACTTAATTTATGGATCAGGAATATAAGTGTGTATGTGTTTAAAAAACTACAAAAACTGAATCTGAATTGTATTATTTGGTAGTGCATAGGCTTATCTCTACAGTAGCTTAGGAAGCAAGGAATTGTCGAGAAGGTAATTATATAATGTAGTGGCACCTGTACCGGCAGTGCTAGGTGTGGTTTAAATAGTTAAAGGACCAGTAACATCAAAAATTTTATTCTTTTAAAGTAATAAAAATATAATGCAGTGTTGCCCTGCACTGGTAAAACGGCTGAGTTTGCTTCAGAAACACTACTATTGTTTATATAAAGAAGCTGTTGTGTAGCCATGGTGGCAGCCATTCTAAGGAGAAAGGGCTCAAGTTACACAACAGATATCAGATAAGCTCTGTAGAACATAATGTTATCTGTTATCCATTACTTATCCTGTGCCATATAGCTATTTTTCAATTTCTGCCATTGCTACTTAGCAGCTTGTTTATATGAACTATAGTAGTGTTTCTGAAGCAAACAGATCAGTTTTAACATCATGATATTCATGATATTTTCTTTACATTTTCATTTTCTGGTGTTACCGTTCCTTTAATTCCTTAGATGTCTACAAAGGCAATCTGTTATTGTACCTTTTGTGAATGGGCTGCTGATGCAGCCTGACATTTAGTTAAATGTAATATGCCTGTCACTAGCAGTGACAGGTGGAATCAGAAAGAAAATGCTCAAATATGTGTTTATGTGAATTGTGACCTCTAGTGACCGGCAGATGCCATTCAATTAAATGGCACATGCTGAAAAAAAGACATTACAAAAATGCCCTATGCACCATGAGACTAAGAGTTGGACAGGGGTACGCGCGTCAAAAGCGTGCCGCGGCTTGTTTCGCAAATTTTTCTCCAATTCGCGAATTTCTCTGGAGATTTGCAAATTTTTCGGTGAAGAGAAACTTGGGGAGATTCACCCATCACTATTTGTCAGTCAACAACTTTAGAAGCGTTAGAGCTAGAACCATCTTGTAGCGTTTTGCTGTATTAACTCACAAAATGATGCAAGCATTGCATTGCAGAATAACAGTTAAAGAGGTGGTTCACCTTTGAGTGAACTTTTAGTATGCTATATTATGACCAATAGTGATGGGCGAATTTATTCGCATGGGGCGAATTCGCAGCCAATTCCCGTGATTCGCCGCTGGTGAATAAATTCGCGAAACGGCAGCAAAAATTCGCCGCCAAAAAAAACGAGTCGCGCGTCGTTTTTGACGCGACGCGCCGAAAACGACGCGACTTGTCGGAAACGACGCAACGCAATTGACATGACGCGACGTGCATCGGAAACGACGTGACACGCCGCGTTTGACGCGACGCGCGTCAAAAACGACACGCGACTCGTTTCCCGAATTTTTCGCCAATTCGCGAATTTCCAGAGAAATTTTTCGGCAAAGCGAAACGCGGGAGTTTCACCCATCACTAATGACCAATTGTAAGCAACTTTTCAACTGGTCTTCATTTTTTTAAAATAGCTTTTTAATTATATGCCTTCTTCTTCTTCTGACTCTTTCCGGCTTTCAAATGGGGGTCACTGACTCCATCCAAAACACAAATGCTTTGTAAGGCTACTCCTGTTTAGTTATAGCTACTTTTTTTATTACTTATCTTTCTATTCAGGCCTCTTCTATTCATATTCAAGTCTCTTATTTAAATCAATGCATGGCAGCTAGGGTAATTTGGATTCTAGCAACCAGATTGCTGAAATTGCATCTGAATAGAAAGCTAAAAACATTAGAAAAAGCACCAATAATAAAAAAATGAAAACCAATTGCAAATTGTCTCATAATATCACTCTCTCTGTCATACTGAAAGTTAATTTAAAGTTGAATAACCCCTTTCTCTGTCAATAGTGTTAGGCATGGTTCACACAACAGACGATTGCACTTGAATGAGTTCCCACATCTGTGATTTCTTCATGCAGTTGGTTATCTCTCAGAGTCATGCTGAAAACTTTGCACGACTATCTCCTTGCAACCGTTTCTTTTGGTGATAAATCTCTTAAATAGTGAAGATTATCACAATATCTACAATGACAGAAGTGGCATGTGACCCTTGTACAGTTGAAATGACTGATAATTTGGAAAGATCATCTGCCAGCAAACGATACCAATCCCTCACAAACCTGGTAGACTAGAGTTGATCTCACGCTATGTCATGCTTAGAACATCCATATCATTAACTGAATATATTTCTCTTAAAGCCCCCATACACGGGCCAATAAAAGCTGCCGACAGACAGAGTTGGCAGCTTATTGGCCCATGTGTGGGGCTATCCGACTGGCTTCCCCGTTCGATATCTGGCTGAAAGTTGGGCAGATCTCGATAGGGCAGGTTAAAAAATGCAGGCGAATCGCGGCTCATCTCTGTGTATGCGGTCCCGTGATCCAACCGCCCATATTGCCTCCATTATGATCTGATCATTGGGCCCTAGGGACCACAATCAGGCATATCTGGGAGAGATCTGCTCGTTTGGCCATATTCTGCAGCTTTAAGGTGGTGAAGTGCTCCTGTTGACTTCTATGGGACCTTGGCTGCTTTTACTTGGAGAAGTTTTGTATCAGAGTTTTATTGTCGTTTTTACAATTAATCTTGAATAGAGTTTTAGAGAAATTTTAAAAAAACTTGAATTTTTTAGAGAAAATATACAATTTGTGAAAAAAGGAAGTCCGAATATTAGGGGCAGATTTACTAAGGGTTGAATTTTTTTTGGAGTTCGAAAATGAACAAGTTCGATCAAAATAAAATCGTTCGATTTGAACGATTTTCACCAAAATCCTTTGATTTTCCAAAACTTTGAAAAAATCTCTGTGAAGGTTCTAAAAGGTCCTCTATAGGCTAAAATAGCAATTCGGCAGCTTTAAGGTGGTGAAGTGTCGAATTTTTTTAAAGAGGCAGTATTCAAACTCAAATTTTCAGTGAAAAAAAACTAGAATTTTTCGAAATTTAATATACAGTTCAATCCCCATTTTACATTTTCCAGGGGACCAGAAAAAAATGGTGTAAAATCCAGGAAAATGTAAAATCAGGGAAGTGTATTCTGCATAATATATACTGTAGGTGGGACCACAAAACAACAATGGAAAATGAGGGAAAACTTAAAATCAGGAGATGTAAAATGGGGGTTCTACTGAACCTCGAAGCTGCAAAAGTCTAAATCTGAAAATCCGCCATCTCAAAGCTTCCGAGGTCATGTGGAAATGTCCCGTTCGCAGTTTGAAGATATAATGATCTGCTCTGGGTTTGTTCAGGTAATAACAAAAATTAGCGGTTTGGGAAATAATGTGAAAAAAAATCAAGTGATTTGGGTGTCAATATGATTCGTGTTTTTGCTCTTTTTTTATCGAGTTTTATTGATCAATAAGATAAAATCGTGGCTGGATAAAACCTGCTTGAACGCTGGGAAAAAAGAGCAAAGTTGTAATTGACATTTGTAACATTTTATAACAAGCTAATTTAGCTACAAGCAATTTATATATGTTATAATATAGGAATATTAGCTGCTGGTCACCTAAAGGGTGTTCTCTTTTCAAGAGTAATATTTCTGCTCTGTAGAAAAGCAGAAAAACAAAAGGGTTAGTGATTCTAATGGAGGAAAAGAAAAAGCAGTTGCCCTGCTGAACCTTTGGTTTTCCTATTAACTTCCTACTGAATACCTTGTTACTTGGTGGTCAGGTCTCCATTACAAGTTAAAACAAATAATTGGTGACCAGGGCCCCCCTATAAGTTAAAAAAAAAATTGCCACCAGGGCCCCACTTGCTAGTTAAAAAAAATCAGAGCCCCAGAGAATATTTAAAAAAAAAAAAACATTGCTGCCAGGGCCCCCCTTACAAGTTACAAAAAACTGGGGCCTCAGAGAATATTTTTAAAAAACACATTGGCACCAGGGCCCTCCTTACAAGTTAAAAAAAAAAACTGGGGCCCAATAGAATATTTTTTTTAAAAAACAATGGTGGTATGGGCCTATAGATTATTAAAATAATACATTGGTGGCCAGGGGATTTAAAAAAAATAAAAAATTTGGTGTTTAGTAGAATTGAACTTGTGGCTTCAAGACTTCACCTCTTTTGTTACCTTGGATCTTTTCACCACTTTAGGACTTCAATTTCGGCTGTTAAAAAGAAAATTGGGACCCATAAAATATTTTTTTTTCAAAAATTGGTGGTCAGGCCCCCCGACAAGTAAAAAAGAATTGGGCCCCAAAAAAATATTTAAAAAAAAATTGGTGGTCAGGCCCCCCCCGACAAGTTAAAAAAAAAATTGGGGCCCCAAAAAAATATTTAAAAAAAAATTGGTGGTCAGGCCCCCCGACAAGTTAAAAAAAAAATTGGGGCCCCAAAAAATATTAAAATAAAAAAATTAGTGCAGGGGCCTAAAGAGTATTAAAATAAATATTGGTGGCCAGAGGATTAAAAAAAAAAAACTCCACATTGGTGTCAGTAGAATTGAACTCGTGGCTTCAGGACTTCAGTTAAAGCTGTTTTAGTGACTTCGGGTATTTTCGCCACTTCAGGACTTCATGTGTTGGCTCCTTTCGTGACTTCGGGTATTTTTGGCGCCTCAGGACTTCGCAAACGTTCGGCACTTCCGCATTCTGCGCAGGACTTCAGTGGGAGGTGAGCGCTCGCTGCTGCGCTCATAAGGGGGGCCCGGCTCTTGAATATTGCTGCGCTGCCGGGCCCCCCTTCAGCCCCAGGCCCGGGACACTTGTCCCCCCTGTGCCCCCCTGATGGCGGCCATGGTTTCACCCCTTACTGACACTAAGGGGCATATTTAGTATTGGTCAAATTCGAGGGTTAATTAACCCTCAGATTCGACCATCGAATTTTGGTTGAATTTTAACACTTCAAATTTGAATATCAAATTTGAAGGGTTTTAACAACTTTCGACCGATTGAACGATCGAATAGGAAAAATTCGATCGAACAATAAAATCGATCGACTCGAACAATTTTAACCATTCGATCAAATATTTTTCTAAAAAACTTTAAAAAAATGCTATGGGAGCTTCATGTAGCAATTCAGTAGGTTTAATCTGGCAAACTAGGGATTCTAATTTTTTTTAAAGGGCAAGTACTGATCAAATTGATTGTTATTCGATCTATTCGAATCATTCGATTCAATTGAATTTTCTAAATTCGATGGTCGAAGTGGCCACAAAAATTATTTGAAAATTCGAATCTTTTTAAAAATTCGATCAAATTTCGAATCATTCACACCAATTTAGTAAATCTGCCCCTAACCCTCGAATTCGACCCTCCAATTTAGGTCGAATTAAAACCCCTCGAATTCGAATTTCAAATTCAAGGGGTTATAACACAATTTGATTTTTCTTATAAAAAAATTCGATCGATCAATAAAATCATTCAAATTGATCGTTTCGAACGGTTTTAAGCAATTGATCAAATTTTTTTTTATTCGATCAAAAAAACTCGAACCCATAGGATTCTATAGCAATTCGGTAGGTTTAATCTGGAGTTTGTAGATCAAATCAAATTCGAATTTTCGAATTTGATCAAGTCCAATCGAATTTTGGGCTATTCGATAGTCGAATAAGCCCAAAATTAATTCAAATTTTTTACTTTTTCACTTTGATTCAAGTCAACCCTTAGTAAATGTGCCCCTGAAAATTTTAACATATGAATGTTCATTAAATGTTACCTATAGGTCATGTTGATAATTGTTTGATGAGAGGTTTGTTTTTGAATATATATAATTGTTAGCCTGACTCTCTGACACAGGTAATGTAAAAGCATCATGCAAATACTTTATGGCAAAGTTAGAAGTAGCTTTCAAAGCCAATATTATCATAGATGTAAAAAAGAGTTTCATTTCAGGTGTCAGTATCTATTTAAGATGGCCATACACAGACCGATAAAAACTGACAATTTTGACCCTCCAGATTCAGCAAATCATTGTCCCCTGTATTAGGTCTTCCCATCATCCCTGGATAGAAAATCCTGCCAGATAAGGACCACATTAATGTTTTGAAATGATCCTCTCTCCATCATTATCCGATTGTTGGATCAGCTTGATTTGAACCAGAGAGTTCAAAGATCTGCTGATTTGGTGACCTGTTACCTAAGCAGGTGCATGTTGCCTATGCCTCCCTAGCTCCACCTCCATTCCACCCTGGCCCTTCCTATCTAAAGAAATAACTAGGAAGGGCGTGAAATTCCTTTTGGTAGAGAAAAAGGACAACAAAAGTTATTTTATGCTTGGGGTGCTAAAAGTTAGGCACCCCCGAGTGATTATATTTACTTACCTGGTACTTCAGTGCTCCTATCAGCAAAAAACGGCACCAGCTCAGGTTCTTCCAGTGAAAACCACAGATCAGGGCTGGGCCGTGCTCACAGGGTGCCCTAGGCACCCGGTTGGATACCCCCGCGCCTGTGTGTGCGCACATGCATGCACTCGGAAATTCGGAATGGTGTGCGCATGCGCACACTCGGTATGGCGCGCGCAGGCATGCGCTCGAAACTGAGCGCATGTGCGAGTGCGCACCTGGTGCAAGACAAGGAAGAAAAACCAAAGGGAAGGGCATGAGAGGGCGTGACGGAGGGAGGGGGAAGTGCTGGAGGGGAGGAGAGATGGGGGCGAGAGCGAGCAGCAGGGGAGCAAGCAGTCTGGACTAGTGGGTAGGCAGAAAATGTTTGAGTAGGTACCTGCCCAGCGCCCCCACATCTTTGTGCCCTAGGCAGGTGCCTCTTCTGCTTACCCCTAGTTGTGGCCCTGCCACAGATCGATCCTCTTGCTGCTTCTTCCTTCAACTCGTGGCTGCACATGTGCAGTAGCACAAAAAGCCGAACTTTAACAAAAAAGCTGGCTATTTAATTGTATTGTGCATGCATCTGCCATGGCAAAGAAGAAAAGAATACGATTTCTCCATGGTGCTTACTGGCAGAACCTGGGCGGTGCAATTTTCTGCTGGTAGGAGCATTGATATACCAATGCAACTGAAGAGACTCCAGACTCGTTGCTGAAAAATCATGCAACACCAGTGTTCCTCAAGGTAACCAGTTCAGATCTGAACTGACTGATTCTGTTAATGCTTTTAAGAGGGGCTTGGATCTTTTCATGGACAACATAATATTATAGGAAATTCTGCATTTCGCCACCTGCAAATTTTTTTGCTAAACTATGGCAAAAATTACTCTGAGACTTCACAACAAAAATTGCCCAATCACTTTAATGTATTTGGACAAAAAAGTTGCTATAAGAAAAACACCCATTGACTTTAATGCATTTTGACAAAAAAGTTGCAGAGACAAAAAAAAGTCACCACAAGAAATAACGCCCATTAATTTTTATACATTTGGAGCGAGAAAAATTGCTGCTTGCATAAAAAATTGTTGCATGTAAAAGAATTTGGCGTCTCACTGACTGCAATGCGTTTCGTGAAATTTTTTTTTGCCGTTTTGGCTGATAAGCTCATCTCTAAATATAAACCAATACCTATAATAATTGTAGATTTTATGACTCTTAGGCTATTGTGATACTAAAATCTACAATTAATATAGATATTGGCATATACAGTATAGTTTGTGTGAGTGTGGGCATGTATGGACACTGGTTTCCTTTGAAGGGGTTGAACTTAATGGTCTTTGGTCTTTTTTCAACCCAACTTAAATATATACTACTATCTGCCATACATCATCACACCTCCCAGCTTTCCAGTTCTGAGCAGTACCGTCCTGATTTTGACAGCTCAGCCCGCAGTCCCGGATTGTTACTGAAATGTCCTGGCTTTCTCTTTGATCTCCTGCACTGAACAGCCAGAAAAAGATACAACGTTTCTATCTTAATTGGCTTTTGACAGAGAGCCCAGAACATTCAGCAGGTGCACTTTCGATAGTTTTGTAAAAATTTAAGGTAAGCAAAGAAGTAATTGTAACAATTTAAGATAAGCAGGTCTCTTGGGAAAACTTAGCTTAAAAGGCAATTCATCTTCTTTAGCAAAACTATAATAACACAGAAATGTGTTTACTAGTAACTATAACCTGTGACATTTTGTAAACGTAACATGTTAATTAGGGTGTGTGGCCACAATATTCGACAAGCTACACACAGCTAATTTTTTTGTCCCTCTTCTATTTCCAAAATGTTGGGACGCATGCATGACTGCTTTGGAAGATGTCAGAGGACTATGTGAAGCCTGAGGCCAGTGTCTTGTTGAACTGAGACCTCTCAGGCAGGTCAGGGTAACAGAGCACATTTCACCTTCCCCTTAATGATGTAATTAGCTTCAATCACAAGTTCAGTCAGCACTGCTAAATATGACTTCTAGCTGAAATTCATAGCTGTCCAAGCACTTCCAAGCCCAGCAGCCAACTCCAACTGCCACTGCCTGCTGATCACTTATTGACGGTACTTTCCTCTAAAGCCATTCAATGTGCCCTGCCAGTCTGATGATGCACAACACACCTATGGATTTTTAGTGCAATTGTGCCTGATTCGAATTATACCAAGTCCCTGTTGGACACAATGATGCTGTAATTTTGGGGGGAAATGCCGCATTGTTGGTAAAAACCCAAATTTTCCCTTGCAGTCATCATAAATTACCCCTTTTATGTTTTCTGCTTATTTTACTTTGAATATACTTTATTATTCATCTCCATTTTGATATCAAACTCTTAGGGGCAAATTCACTAAAGCGCGCAAATGCGCTAGCGACAGCTTCGCTGGCGTTTGCCACTTTTCGCCAGGCGAATTTTTGACAGCGCTACACAAATTCACTAAGATGCGAATTTGCGCTCAGGGGGCAAACGGTAGTGCTACTGTTACTTCGCCAGGCAAAGCGTATTTACACTAGCGATGTCTAATTTGCATATGGCACGAACTTAAACATATACTAGAGGTGTATGTTACAGCCACTACACAAGCCAAGGAAACCTTTAATAAATAAAATAAAGTTGTCCTATTGCCCTAAACATGTGCCCCCTGTATAGTTGAGTTGCCATATGTTAGGAAATGTAGGGGGGAAGAAGGGTAACCCTAAAAAAATTTTCCCTGTTTTTCAGAAAATCACCCTACAAAAAGTAAAAGACGCCAGCGTTTTTTGGGACTTAGAAAAAATTACAAGTTTTTTTTAAACTCTTATCTATTGTATTGAACTTCGCCAGTAAAGTCTAGCGTAAGAGGTAAGGTTCCGAAAAATGTTCATCTTAGTGAATTAGTGTAGTTATGTCCCTTCGTCAGTGTGCAAATTCGCCTGGCGTAAGGGTGCAAATTGCGCAAGTCTATCTACTTCGCTAGCGAATTTTCGCCAGGGACACTGTTAGTGAATCCACGAAGTTGCGAATTGACGTCACGCTGGTGAATTAGCGCTAGTTTTAGAAGCTTCGCGCTTTAGTGAATTTGCCCCATAGTCGTTAGAAATATTCAAAACAATAAAAAAAATGTAATTGCAAATTGCATTAAAGTTCTGCAGTCTACAACATACTAATAGTTAAGTCTAAGGTGAACAATCCCCTTAAATATAGAAAGAGAAGGCAAGTTTTATCAGATCACTAGAGCATTAATATTTGTTCTAATATTGTATAAGCTTCTGTCTGCTGACATTTCACCGTAAAACATTTCATCTGCTTGAACATAAATAATTCATCATCTGCTCTGTAAAATTGTTTTATGTAAAATCCTGCGGTCCGACTCACTGGGCTCCAGTTCTGAGAAATAAAATACAGTCAAACACTTGGTACTTTGTATTAAAGAGCAGTTGGCAGAACTATGGAAGCTCTACAGGAATTACAATATCCAAAAGGCCTGCTTGACCTTCATTTCTTCACTCACAAGGGAAAATATGTTTGTAGTTGCCAACCTTTGTTGTTATGTGGGTTCATCACATAGGGATTAAAGGGAAGGTTATATTGCACTGGGCCACATTACATGGTAATAATATCTGCTGTCATACATATAGCTCTCCATTCCTTTAATGGGGCATTGAATGATCCACTGCTGGGGGACAACAAATCTTAAAAATATCTGTATTTTTCCTTACAGTTACATATAGCGCCAATGGGAAAACCTTGTTTAAAGGGCAAGGAAAGGCAAAGAAATAAAATCCCATTTTTACTTTCTTTAATGAAAAAGAAATCTATCTCCAATATACTTTAATTAAAAAATGTGTACTGTTTTTATAAGAAACCTGACTGTATGCAGTGAAATTCTCCCTTAATTTAGTGCTGTGGAAAGGAATTGTCAGACAGACCCTAACTTCTGGCAGGGAAACAATCATACTTATGAACAGCAGGGGGAGCCCCTGTCTTACTTACCAGCCATGCAGAACTCAAGCAGCTTTGTTTTTTGATCATTTATGACGATCCCTAAAAAGCTCAGATCACACTGAGCATGTGTATGTAGTCTAGTCTTGTAAGTTCATGTTTATGTTTAGTATACAAAATACAGCATTTCCAGCCTTATTCTATTTTACACTTTCCTTGCCCTTTAAGTGTATTCCTACTTTATTTAGTATAAGCTGACATAGACCTTTTGGCATTTTCAGTGGGTTTAAACATTGTGTTAACTGCAACAAACACCGAATAACTTAAATCATATATGCAGTTATTGGAAAAATAGATGTAGACAATAATAAAATGAAATTATGAATAATTTTCTCTCTAGATAAGGGTTTTTGAGTCTCGGCAAACTTTTGCAGCTTCTTATTTGGGCAGGGCCCCTAAGTATTTCACTGCAGATTGGCCTTGATGCATTCTCTGATAGATCACCATTCACTGCAGTAGAAAACTGAGGTACAGTGTATGGTAGAAGTCAAAATAACGTTTGCTCCATCTGAAGGAAAGACCCTCACTTTGGGAACATCTACCTTAAATAATGTATCAACCCTTCCCTATAGTATATGGATCTCCTTTGAATTAATTCTGTCATGTGAATGTGACATACTCGTTAAGTCCTAATTCATGCTTGCATAGATCTGACATTGCCAGCCTTTTTGCATTTGTACATATAAGTAGGAATTGCCATATTTCCTCAACAGAGATATTGCTGAGGAATAAATGGCACTATTTACTTTTATCTGGGGCAAGTAATATAATACACCTCATTCATGGACATGATGCTAGCTATGTACAACATACATTGCAAACAGTGCTACTAGTGTTGTACCTTATTACAAGTATAGAGTCATGCTCACTGGGAGTGAAAAACATTCCATGGGGCACCAGAGTTTTTTTTCTACTGTATGAATAAAATATAACTTTTGCTTATCTTAAATAAAAAGCAGATTAGAGCATGGAAAGGAACCTACGTTTATGTGTTTTATGCGAGGAAGTGTCGGGATGTCATGAAATGCGTAAGCATGGGTTGCTTTACATTACATTACTTTTTATTTAAAGGGGTAGTTAACCTTTGAGTTAACTTTTAGTATAATGTAGAGAGTGATATTCTGAGACAATTTGCAATTGGTTTTCATTTTTTATTGTTTGTGGTTTTATAGTTATTTAGCTTTTTATTCAGCAGCTCTCCAGTTTGCAGTGTCAGCAATTTGGTTTCTAGTGTACAAATTACCCTAGCAACCCTTCATTGATTTGAATAAGAGACTGGAATATGAATAGGAGATGGACTGAATAGAATAAGTAATAAAAAGTGGCAATAACAATACATTTGTAGCCTTACAGAGCATTTGTTTTTAGATGGTGTCAGTGACCCCCATTTGAAAGCTGCAAAGAAACAGAAGAAAATTGCAAATCATTAAAAAACTATGAAAAATAAATAATGAAGACCAATTGAAAAGTTTGTTAGAACTGGCCCTTCTACAATATACTAAAAGTTAACTTGAAGGTGAACCACCCCTTTAAGGAGAATAAAAGTTATATTTTATTCATGCAGCAAAGTACTCTGGTGTTCCACAGAACTTTTTTTACTGTCTAGTAATATACGCTATATGGGGGCATTATCTATGAGCAGCACAGCGTAAAAGATGGCTAAACAATGCTTCCTGGATTAGAATTATTATATTCTGGACCCTAGTAATATATACTATATGGAGGCATTATGTATGTGCAGCACATAGTAAAAGATGGTAAATAGTGCTCCCTGGATTAGCATTATTATATTTTGGACCCTGTATTAGTACAGAGACCAATGGAGGTTGTACTCACACTGCTAATAAAATAACACTTGCAGTTTAGTTAATACAGCTGTTTGGTTCCTGCATTTTAAGTTGGTCCAGTATTAGTACAGAAAAGGTTCACAGCAACTAGACGTAGAAATCTGAAGTAATTGTAAGATTCAGGATTTCACTCGATTTTAGTCTTTCTGCAATCTGATTTTTTTCAAGTTATCTTAATGATAAATAAGGCAAAATTGTGGATGGAATTTTGTTTGTTAATAAAGCTATGTTTAATAAAAAATTAGATAAATTCTGATTTCAGTAAATAACCCACTAACATTCCATACATAACAAGCATGCCCATTAGCAGTTTTGAAATTCTTTTTGGGATGTCAAAGTACCCTAATAGGTTGCTGCTCCATCACTCCTAAGCCTTGGGGGACCAAGTGCACCTTATGCAGGAAGGCTACTGATTGGCAAAGACCCTTGCATGTAGATAGAGTCTCGAGCCATTGGCTGTATAGGGTTTCTTCATCATTTCAGGGGCTATCCAAGAAAAACAGTCCTTCAAAGGAGAATTCAACCCCTGTGTTAAAAAACCCCTACCCACAACTGTAGCATTTTACTTACCCCTCTGTGCAGATTCTGTCCAGAGTTCTTCTGTCCGTCCAGGGTTGGACTGTCCTAAAACACTGCTTTCATTCCGAAGTTTGATGAACAGAAGAAGATGGCTGCCGTGAAATCCGCTGGACAGAATCTGCATGGAGGGGGTAAGTAAAAAGTGAGGGGCATTTGCCTGGGGTAGCAGGTAGGCTGGGGGGGAGCAAGGAGCGGGGTCTGTGTAGGGTTGGGGGTAGGGTTGAATTCACCTTTAAAAGCATATTTTGCTCAACGTCAGTCTCACAAAATACAAATAGGCAAAATAATGCTGTGCATATTGTGTGCAATGCTTTGTCTGAATTTCCTGTGTAGTTTGGGATCAGGATTTATTAATGTGCTCATATAGTGTCTCCATGCCATCTCATTATTTCTTCAGAAAAGCAAAAAGCTGCTGTATATCATGCTATGGTTTATGGAACAATGTAGACTAGTCATTCAGCATATACCAGCCTACCCTGAAAGTACTGTCAAAGCACTATTGATTTAAGGCAATATGGCTTATGTAACATGCAGCTCCCTGTCTGCATAGTCAGTGCTACATAACGCAGCTGTATCCATAGTCATTGCTCTGCATGTTGTACACACTGACAGCCCTACGTAACCCAACTGCACACACTGTTACTGCTACATAACACAGCTTTGTTCTAGCAGGTGATTATGATCCCGCTGACACGGTCGCTTTCAGTTCTGCTGACTCAGTGCTGGTGGGCTTGAATGAGCAGGTTTCTAATACTCATAACAAAACAACAATCTACCCAGTAGGTATTGAAATGAGGATGGGTGTTAGCTGAAGTACCTGTTATCAGCGTGTATGCATTTGTATAGTAATATGGAGTTTGGAGTGTGTGTGTGTGTGCCTGGCCAAACCGAATCCTTAAAGGGATACTGTCATGGAAAAAAAAATGTTTTTTTTTTTTTTACAAAATGCATCAGAAATGCAAGCAGAATTCTGCATTGAAATCCGTTTCTCAAAAGAGCAAACAGATTTTTTTATATTTCATTTTGAAATCTGACATGGGGCTAGACATATTGTCAATTTCCCAACTGCCCCAAGTCATTTGACTTGTGCTCTGATAAACTTCAATCACTCTTTACTGCTGTACTGCAAGTTGGAGTGATATCACCCCCTCCCTTTTCCCCTCCAGCAGCCTAACAACAGAACAATGGGAAGGTAACCAGATAACAGCTCCCTAACACAATATAACAGCTGCCTGGTAGATCTAAGAACAGCACTCAATAGTAAAACCCATGTCCCACTGCGTACTATTCAGTTACATTGAGAAGGAAAAACAACAGCCTGACAGAAAGCAGTTCACTTCTTAAGTGCTGGCACAAGTCACATGACCAGGGGCAGCTTGTAAATTGACAAAATTTCTAGGCCCATGTCAGATTTCAAAACTGAATATAACAAAAACTGTTTGCTCTTTTGAGAAATGGATTTCAGGGCAGAAGTCTACTGGAGCAGCACTATTAACTGATGCATTTTGAAAAATACAAGTTTTCCCATGACAGCATCCCTTTAAAACCATGGGACTTTTTGTCACATAAACAATGGAATCATGGTTCCACACACCTTCAGTGTTTCATGCACATTCATGAAACAGTGTAAAAGAGGAAACTTTCACCTTTTTGGGTTTTTTTTAAACTGCAAGTAGAAGAAAATATTTAGGTTTAAGGTGCGGGTTTGCTAATGGTATATTATACTCACAGAACCTAAGAATTATTTCAGCATGTAGACATGGCAGATCTGCAGATGTTCTTGTTCCTGCTTTCAAAGCACAGACTCTGGAGCAGGCCCGGACTGGCAATCTGTGGTTTCAGGCAAATGCCAGATGGGCTGCTTGCTTTAAAATGTAAATGGGCCGCTCACCTACAAATGCTAATGTGGTATGTATTTAATATGTAAATGAGCCACTCACTTTAGAAATGAGCTATTGCATGAGACAGCCTATTCTATTCAAGTCTGCCACACTTTGGCCCTGTGATACACATGGTAATTAAAGTTCTCTTATCTGCCAGGGTGCATGGTCTAGCTGGGGGCACAAAGGAAAATCTAGAATATACTGTAAGTATAGGGCCACTAATCCAATTGATAGAATAGTTGTGATAGAAACTAGGGGGGGTATTTGTTGCAAGGACCAGTTCCAGCACATAGGGTGTATAATATTGCTGGGGATTATTTGGTAATGGACTCTTAAAATATCTATTAATAAACACTAGTTCTAGTTAACCTTGGGGTTGGAAATATATATATCATGCTTTGCATGCGCAGGAATACATGGACTGCTTTGATACTTTTACCAAGGCTGCTTTTTCTCCCAGTCCGGCCCTGCTCTGGAGGGTGGTCAGGGCGTCATGAGGGGGTCAGCAGGCTCAGGAGTTTGTCGCGGGGGGTCGGCCGCCAATTCAGCGTGCTGGTGAGAAGCTAAGCTTAGGGGTCATCACAAATTATGAAGCAGAAAATGAGGTTGGCCTGTCAAACAAGCTGAAGCTGATTATTAAATTCTGATGCTAGTTGCACTGGTTTCTGTGCTGCCGTGTAGTAATTATCTGTATTAATGACTAATCAGCCTTATATTGTGACTATATTTCTATTCTATGTGTACTGTATATTGTGAATGGGTCCCTAAGCTCAGTAAGTGACAGCAGCACAGAGCATGTGAATCAGTGAATCAGCAGAAAAGAAGATGAGGAGCTACTGGGGCATCTACTGGGGAGACACAGATCTTTACTGCTAAAGGGCTGTGGTTGCCTCTGGTACAGAAGCCCAAAACATAATGTACAACATTTCTAGCTCCTTCTTTAGTTTAACTTTCCTTGTCCTTTATTGAATAGAAGCAACCAAGGCCCTTTGCCTAGGGCGGTGGCCAGGCCCGGACTGGCCATTTGTGGGTTAGGGCAAATGCCAGAGGGGCTGCTATAAGGTGCCATAGAAAGTCAGTATTTAGTGGGCTGGTGGGGACTGTTTGGGCCTCTATGTGGGCTGATTGGGCCTCTTGTGTACCTGAAATGCCAGGGCCTATTTTAATTCTCAGTCCAGTCCTGGCGGTGGCCCTCGGGTGGTTAAAAATAAATCTTTCCAAAAAACCCCTAGTTTCCCTGCTGTCAGATACTTCCCTATCAAATTCAACAGCAGAGGAGGGTGTAGGGGATCCCTCTAGCAGTGTGCGATGGAAGTAACATCAGATGCATGCTGGTTGCACCTTAGCATCACATCCACTGACGTCCGGCAGAGGGTTTAGCTGGTCCTGATACTGTTAGATAGGAATATGTGTTATGCATTGGTTCTTTCTATATTTTAATTGGTTTAACTAATCTACAACCAGCAACTACTCTCAGAAATGGGGTCAAACAACAGCAGGACGTTACCTAATCAGAAACCCCTATGAATAGTTAAGAGCTGACCCTTTTCATGTATCATATCAAAGGCCATATTTAGTGATGGGCGAATTCGAGGCGAAAATTTGCCTGGCGAAAATTCGCTAAAAAAAAGTCGCGCGTCGTTTTTTGATGCGATGCAACGAAAACGACGCGACGCTTGCTGAAAGCAACGCGACGAACGCGACGCGCGTCAAAAACGTGCCGCGACTCGTTTTGCCAATTTTACATAGAAGCGAAACTGGGTAGATTCGCCCAGTACTACCCATATTCAGTGGCAGAAATGGTGTTACTGCTGGAACTTAATATACTTCATAATTTAATACAGCAGAATGCCATGAAAAGAGATTTTCTTTGTAGCGCACAGGTGGACAGTCAGGCTGGTAATATTAGTCATGGATACAATTCCAATATATCACTTTTTTTGCTTTTAATAGAATTGTCATGTTTATGATGAAGGAGAAAGAAATAAGACCAGCTGCCCTGATGAAATCTTTAGATCTAATCTTAGTCACTAAACTCCCTAAACTTTGTTTAACCGCCAGATTCCATACACGGCACCACTTCAAAGCAATATAAAATGCACCACAGACTGGCAAACAACTTCACATTTATCTTAACGTAGTAGATGCAGAGTGCAAGGCCTGGGAATTTCTCAAACCATTGCAGCTTTTCCCCAATTATAGATTGCATTAGGTCATAGACCTTCAGTTAAAAATCTTTTCCACAATAAAACTTCAGTATATGAAAAGCAATAGAGAATTCACACAGAATTTAGGGGCTTATTTTATTAAACTCCAGTCGGGCATTTTTGGGGCAAAACTTGAATGTTTCAGGTTTTTTTTTTACTGGAATTTTCGGTTTTTTTTAATTCAATTTTTTTCGAGATTTATAAAAGCCTGATGCAGCAAAAAGTCTGAATCTGAAAATCTGCTATCTCAGA
Organism: Xenopus borealis; assembly: GCA_024363595.1. Taxonomy (NCBI): domain Eukaryota; kingdom Metazoa; phylum Chordata; class Amphibia; order Anura; family Pipidae; genus Xenopus; species Xenopus borealis. The sequence goes on from CM044431.1 coordinate 38,998,206, forward strand.
CCTGCTGAGGCTGTGTTTAAGTTAATGGCAGAGGTCCTTATTCTATTTTGAAGTTTCTGTGGTCTGCGCTGGAATTAGCCCGAAAATCCAACCCTTTTGGCGTTTTCGTGCAAAAATCTGGAAAATTCAGGCTATTCAGGAAAAAGCCTGGAAAAAAAATCGATTTGGGGAAAAAACGTAAATCGAGCTTTTTTAATTATAAATAAGGTAAAATCAGGTATTATAGTTTGGTTGTGGTTTTATTATTTAAAAAATAAGATAAATTCAGTTTTTCCTAAATAAGCCTCCCCATGTTGCACTGGCCAAAAAAAATATTATCAAAGTTTTTTGGGAAAAGGTATTCGCTTCCTTGAACCGATTATTCTATTTGTGACTTATTTGGCGTGGAATGTATATGCTATTCTATGCTGTTGGCATGTTTCTGCACTAGCTTGTAAACATCATTGCACTGGCTTTTTGTGTTTTTTTAAAAACATTAAATAATTTCTTTGAATACCACATTGTCTTCTCATTTGGTGTGCAGGCCCTACTTTGATAATTTGATTTATAGTCAGACTATATATGGTGGCCTTTTTCTGGGCTAACTGCACTCATGTATAAATATAATTAATTTTTTAAAATTCTATGCTGGAGTGCCCTCCATTTATGAGTTTAAAAAATAAATATATATATATATATATATATATATATATTATTCCAGTACATCTAGGGGCCATAGTTGGCTGTTCAGTTGTAGACTGCATACAATACACCACCGTAATCAATGAGAGAGTATCAGACATTTATAGGTCAGAATGTAGACTCCTCTTATTCCTAAAAGGAATTCTGGATATCTAAGCCAATTTGGTGAGTCTGACCAATTTGCAAATCACTAACCAAGATTATGTTAAATTATACAGAGCCTCATACAGTGTCAGACTGGAGTGTCTGGAGCCCATCCGGGTTGCCACCTGTCACAAGCCACCAACAAGTCCTATATTAACACTTGATCCCTGAAGTGTCAATTGATTTCCTGCTTTTCTTTTTGCTTGACTACAACACCTTATCTCCTTTTGTTTTTAGATCAATTGACATTGTTAAATGCTTTATCAAGCACTAGTGGTAAGCACCATGCAACAAGCAATGATTTCTTCTTTCTCTAAATAAAAAAGTGCCATATTGGTGCTAAAACAATTCTATTGTATTTATATTATGTTTAAATGTTTTTATTTTGCATAAAGGGTTCACCATTTAGTTAGCATTACAATTGTTCTTTTTCTTAAGAGTTTTTGAAATATTCGACTTTCTTGTCTAAATATTCTCAATATCAAATAGGAGGCATTGATCCAGCGCTACGAAATAAGTTGGCGCAATAGAAATACATGTTAATAATAATGTTAATAATTGATCCAGGCCTGGACTGAGACCAAAATAAGCTCTCATATTTCAGGTACACAGAGGCCCAATCAGCAAACACAGAGGCCCAAACAGCCCACACCAGCCCACTAAATACTGACTTTCTATTACACATTATAGCAGCCCCTCTGGCATTTTCCAGAACCCACAGATTGCCAGTCCGGGCCTGCACTGACCCCCGCAACCAAGAAACTGTTGCTCGGGAGGGGGGTGCTGTAATTGGTACCTGCAGTTCCCAACTGAAGAAGCAGACCTGGGGCTGTGGAGTTTTTCTCAGTGTCCTGCTGGCCCAGTAGAACCCTGGCCTCATATAGTTAGAAAGTGCTACAAGTAGTTTAACAAATGATATGGCCTTTTCCAAATTATTTTGCTCAGTCCTGTTTTTAACACTTGATCCCTAAAGCGTCTATTGGTTTTGTGCTTTTCTCTTTGCTTGTCTACAGCACTCTTTTGTTTTTTCTGTCACAGCTGGAAAAATGTTAAATCAATTGACATTGGTAAATGCTTTAGCAAGCATTAGTAGTAAGCACCATGCACCAACAAGTGTCTGCTAGTACGACTGATTTGTAGCCATTAGCAGCTGATCTCTAAAAATGATTTACTACACACACACAATTTGTAAGAGAGATACACAGATCATTTGACCCATTTGCAGTGCACAACATTGTGCATACCAAGTAACTAACCAAGCCCATTCACCAGTAAGGAATTCATTTCCTATCATGTGCATATCTGGATATACTGGATTAGGCACATGGAAGAATGTAGAGTGGGGGCCCCAGAATTTTTCATCTCTAGCCACATTCAAAAGTAAAAAACACGGGAGTGGTTGAATTCCCCTTTAAGGGTGCCTTCAAAGGCATCCAACCTAAATTTTCCAAGAGCCGACCAATATCCAAGTCTTCTTCCAATATCGGTTGGCTCTTTCCCACCATATACACACAGAATATTGTACGAAAATTTCTTATATATTATCTGTGCGTCTATAGTCACCTATGGGCCTACTGATTTATTACAGAGGAACAGAAAACCAGGCAAAACTGAAGAACTGTTTGCTTGGGAACCCAGTTTTCTGAGACAAAATCCCATATTTGTATGCTGCCCACACCATTGAGGAGAATTATCCCATCCATATCCCATGTTTGTGGTCTTACCTGACCTCTGCCTTGACTCACAGAACATAAACTGTTTCTTTTATTGCCTGGAGCAGCTGAGAGGCCTCAGGGAGTGCATTTACCATAACGCCTTGCCTAGCTCTCACAAGGCTTTGGAAAGTAAAAACATATAGATATTTCTCTGCTTTATAGTTATCTCCTGCAGTGCAGAATATGAAGATTTTGCTATTTCACTTTTACAAGCACACTAAACTATGAATTCTTGATACAACAGAACATGATCTGTCAAATAGTTTTGTCCTTCACAGTGCCTTTGGGGTTCACCAAGCTTATACCCATACTTGGGATGCTGGAAAAGAGGTGGGTACTAGCAAGAAGATTGTCCTGCTATTACATTTAACCTTTTCTTTTGGAAAAAGTACCCCCTATGAGTAGACTCTAAGACAGTGATCCCCAACCAGTAGCTCGCCAGCAACATGTTGCTCTCCAACCCCTTGGATGTTGCTCCCAGTGGCCTCGAAGCAGGTGCTTATTTTTGAATTACTGGCTAAAGCTCCCCATAGACGCAACGATATTTCCCTGCCGAATGACCGATTTTAGGGAAGTCCGACCAATCTGTCAAATTATCATGCGGTTAGTGGGATACAAACGATCGTTCATCTTACGATTTTTCGTCTGACATTGGTCTGATGATTGATCGGCCAGGTTAGAAAATCTTTATCGGTCCCCATGCAATCTACCTATGATTGCAGGCCAAGCAGGCAGCGATCCTTCACTTTTTGCAAGCAATATCGCCTGAAATGGTATTTTTAGTTGATGGACACATTGGACATTTAAACGATCATTTTGAGACAATCGTGGTCTCACGATAATTATTGGATCTTTCAAAAATCTTTACGTCTATGGCCAGCTTTAGAGGCAAGTTTTGGTTCCATAAAAAACAGATGTCCTGCCAAACATTCTCTCCTGTAGGCTGCCAGTCCATATAGGGGTTACCAAAAAGCCAATCAGAGCTCTTATTTGACATCCCCATGGACTTTTTCATGCTTGTGTTGCTCTCCAACTCTTTTTTAAATTTAAATGTGGCTCACGAGCAAAAAGGGTTGGGGATCCCTGCTCTAAGACAATGGCTTTCACTTCCTAAAGTGAGGAACTGGAAGTTCGGCATGCAGTAAAATACAGCCACAGTCTGTCCTTGAAATTTTAGATGTCCCCTGAGTATCCATGTAACATAATTATACAAATTAAATAAACTATTTATTAAGAAAACAAACAATCATTGCATTGCGGCAACCTGCAAACTATTAACATTATATTTTTGGGGACACAAGATCTTTTCAAAGTTGATGAAATTATCACTTGGAAAACGTAATGCAGACTGACCAGTGAAGTTTGATAAAAAGAACTTGGCAAAGAAAAAAAAAACTCTTTAACTTCATATTCTGCCTGGGGAATGAATTCCAATTTCTATGGCTTATGGGACATTAGTTCCGTCATTTGAAACAAGCTATTTATTTGTCTGGTTGTCTTTGCACAGTTCACCCGTCTTTAATCTGCAGTTTAATCTACACGAGCTTTGAAAAGTGATAGTTATAGCTACCACACATAAAAGCTCAACTCTCAAAGCATTGGCTTTCGGCAAATTCGTCACAGTGAATTTAAATCCCATATGTCAACAAATGAATGTGTTTTGAACCACGCAGCCACCTTATACAGTGCTGTTCTGTTAGACATAACATAGCATGCCTTCTGCCCAAGGAGGTGCTACTCATAAATACATTTTGTAAAAAAAAAAAAATCACATTTTATCACTGATTATTATCCATTGTCTCAGGATTTCTCCCATGTTTTTCACTTCATTTTCCCATTCCAAAGGCACAAAATAAATTGCAGAACAGTCACAGCAAGATGAACTAACTTCAAGCTTGCAAATGGCATTGCGTTGTTAGCAGTGTGCATTACAGAATTGTGCCCCTTCTTTTCATGTACAGGTATGGGATCCATTATCTGGAGACCCAAGCTACAAATTACGGGAAGGACATCACCAATAGACTCTGTTTTAATTAAGTAATCCAAAATTTCAAAAACAATTTCCTTCTTCTCTGTAATAATAAAACCGGATGTTGTATTTGATCCCAACTAAGATATAATTAATCCTTATTGGAAGCAAAACCAGCCTGTTGGGTTTATTTATTGTTTATATTATTTCCTAGTAGACGTAAGGTATGGTGATCCAAATACTGTAGATCTGTTATCCAGCAAACTCCAGGTCCTGAGCATTCTGGATAACAGCTCCCATACCTGTCCAATTCTTGGACAAAGAACCACAGTCACAAATGGCAATGTCAGAAAAATAACTACAATTTATTTGGACTCCTGTAACAAGTCTAAGGTGCACATACTGTTTTGGTTTATGCTCAGCAATGGCAGTCAAAATTCTGATGATCAACGCCGGTGTCCTAAGTAGCTTTTGTCATGGGATAATTGCCTTTAGGTGATTAGGGAATTTGTCAGGTGCTTCTTGCCGTACCCAGTGAGACACAGCATTCCACTGCATTGATCAAAGCATAAAGAGGGGAACGTAATTAAAGTCAGTAAGAGCAAAACATTGGGCACCAATAAGAGTAAAAATCAACATCTCGCAATGCAATATTGTTCCTTAAACGGTTATTGCATTGCAATTATAATTGAGCACTCTTAAGAAGTGCTTGAAGGTGTCGTAGGGGGGAGTGTAATTAAATTCACAAAGACCAAAAGAATGAGCATCAATAAGAATAAAGTCCACATCTTGCAATGTAATTTTGTTCCTTAAACTGTTATTGCATTGCGAACTTTAATTGCGCAATGCAAATTTTAATTGCACACTCTTAAAAAGTGCTTGAAGGTGTCTTAATCTTTTGGAGCAAACATGACTTTTCCAGTAAGAAGTTTTATTACATTGACTGTGCATTGACGCAAGCTGTAAAATTCGCAAAGTCTCTTCCACTGTCGGAAGTGGTCGCTAAACAGTTTCTGGGTTCGCAAAAGCTATATTAAATTCACACAAAGCAAAAATTGTTCACGCAGAGGCATAACTTTTCGCATTGCGAATAGCTTTTCCGTTACCGACTCAGTAATCTTTTGGAGCAAACATTGCCGTTCTATTACATTGACAGCGCATTAGCGCAAAGTATAAAATTTGCAAACGGACTTCCGCTGGCGGAAGTGGTCGCTAAACAGTTTGCGGGTTCACAAAAGCTATATTGCATTCACGCAAAGCAGAATTTGTTCACGCAAAGCAGAATTTGTTCACGTATAGACTTAACTTTTCGCCTTGCGAATAGTTTTTTGCATTACCAACTTATATTACATTCGCCTAATAGAGTATTGTGAAATAGTTCTAAATGTGACTAACATCATATTGAGTTCTGTGATTCTATAGGCTTTTGTCACTCTATACGATTTGCTGTTATTATGTAGCTGTGGCCTTTCCCCATCTGGACTCACTGCAATTATGGCACTCTTGCTAATAGATGGCCAGGGAACAGCTGTACACCAGTGACGTTTGTGATGACTCTAGTTCCCTATGTTAGGAATTGAAAATGGTAAAAATTCTATTTTTGCTGGGGTAAAACTACCATAGCACTAGCATAGTATTTCTTTGGTCCGTGCTTTGCTGCCATGTTTACTGGTAACACGGGGCATGACAAGTTCAGTGAGAGTTGGCACTGAAACTGTTAAATCACATGCAGAAATGCATTTTTACCATATTGACTTAGTTTGATATAGAACTTCATAATTGGAAAACAGAGTAGGAGACATGCTCACCATCCTGACTGTCTGAATGCCAGAAACCTATGCAGGGTCATATGATAGACCATATAATCATTGATCACAGAATATTTATCATTGCATTTAAAAGCTTAAAAACACTAGACAGCGTGAATGATTCATCAGGCTATGCAGTGGGTTAGCGTGTCTGCTTGGATCATAACTTCATTTGACCCTAATCGAGATTAAGCTGGAACGTCAGTGACTAACCCAGCACAAAGATGGATGATAAAACCCCAGCAGCTTGAAAGCCGCCATGTAAACAGTTCATGGGGTTTGAGATCTTAAAGAGGAAGTCAAATTAGCTTTACATTTGAGGTATGTGGCTACTGGACCCCACTATAAACCAACTGTTATAATAAAACAAGATACCCAAGGCATGCTATCTTAAAGGGATATTGTCATGGGAAAAAAATTTTTTTTTTCAAAATACATCAGTTAATAGTGCTGCTCCAGCAGACATCTGCACTGAAATCCATTTCTCAAAAGAGCAAACAGATTTTTTTTATATTTCATTTTGAAATCTGACATGGGGCTAGACATATTGTCAATTTCCCAGCTACCCCAAGTCATGTGACTTGTGCTCTGATAAACTTCAATCACTCTTTACTGCTGTACTGCAAGTTGGATTGATATCACCCCCTCCCTTTTCCCACCCAGCAGCCTAACAACAGAATGATGGGAAGGTAACCAGATAACAGCTCCCTAACATGAGATAACAGCTGTCTGGTAAATCTAAGAACAGCACTCAATAGTAAAACCCATGTCCCACTGCGTACTATTCAGTTACATTGAGAAGGAAAAACAACAGCCTGCCAGAAAGCAGTTCCCTCCTAAAGTGCTGGCACAAGTCACATGACCAGGGGCAGCTGGGAAATTGACAAAATGTCTAGCCCCATGTCAGATTTCAAAACTGAATATTAAAAAATCTGTTTGCTCTTTTGAGAAATGGATTTCAGTGCAGAATTCTGCTGGAGCAGCACTATTAACGGATGCGTTTTGGAAAAAACATGTTTTCCCATGACAGTATCCCTTTAATGGGGCAGTTCAACTCTAAATAACTTTTAGCATGATGTAGAGAGTGATGTTCTGAGACGATTTGCAATTGTTTTTCGTGTGTTAATATTTGGGGTTTATGCGTTATTTAGCTTTCAATTCAGCAGCTTTCCAATTTGCAGTTTCAGCAAACTTGGTTCCTAGGGTCAAAATTACCCATGCATAAATTTGAATAAGAAGTTGGAATATGAATAGGAGAGAGCCGAATAAAAAGATGCGTAATAAGTAACAATAACAATTAATGTTTAGCCTTACAGAGCATTTGTTATTTTAGATGAGGTCAGGGACCCCCCAAATAATTCCAAAACAAAAATAAAATAAAAAATAAAGGCCAACTGAAAAGCTGCTTAGCTTTAACCATTCTGTGACATACTAAAAGTTAACCACCCATTTAACAGTACAAAGGTCTCATTTAAGAATGCAAGTGGAAGTGTGTATCACATAAATGAATACAAACGAATATAACAGTGAATCACTCTTGAAATCTGTTTTTTTGTGCTGCGAGCACAATCCCATGACATTCGCATAAGGAAACTGCACCTCAGCTTGTGTGCATTTTACCATTGGGCATTTTTATGGTTATTTGCATCTGTATTTGTGAATCACATGCTATTATATTTAGAAGTCACCCACAATGATGCTGTTATTCTGGGGAAAATGCTGCATTTTGTGTGATTTACATCCAGGTTTTGTACTTTCCATTTTCTACAATTTTAGATTACCCATCTCTCAGAAGAGTGATGCCTGACACCAGGCACTGAGCTATGCAATATTCAGTGGTTTCTGATACCTATTGTTAGGGCTGCTCCACTCACTACTAATACTAATAATAGTGCCCTCACATCTGCTTGATATTGCTGCCGCCATCTCCCAATCATAACCTGCTACCCTATACAAAAATGCCAAGCTCACACCTTTTAGACTGGTGCATTAAAACCTTAAAGGGCACCTATGGGCTAAAAAAAATCCCCAAACCTGATAGAGCCCGCATTCCGGTTTGGGGTTCTAGAAGTTAACAAAAAAAAAAATTCCCCCTGCCTGCGCTGGCTTGCTCACGCCGGGAGGGAGCTCCCTGTGCGAGACGCCATGACACCCCATGCGCATGCGCAGAATGAAAAGCTGCCTGAACTTGCGGCAGCTTTTCATTCAGCTTATGTGCATGACGTCACATGTGCATACTGCGCATGGGGTGTCATGGCGGCTCACACCGGGAGCTCCCTCCCGGCGCGAGCAAGCCAGCGCAGGCAGGGGGATTTTTTTTTTTTAACTACTAGAACCCAAAACCGGAATGCGGGCTCTATCAGCCCGCACCGTCGATTTGGGGAATTTTTTTAGCCCCATAGGTGCCCTTTAAGTAAGGAGTTGCTGTTCTACAGAATGTTGCTTCTGACTACCCATAATGTTCCATTCGTTATCCTATGCCAGAATTCCCATATAATAATGTCCCCCCTATCAAAGCACAGAAGAATGGAGAATTATAAGGATAAGAAGCAGCTCTCTGGCTGCAGGGCAAAGACAGAAATGACTGGGGTTTAGAGGCGAGGTGTCTCCAAATCAACTTTAGACAGCTGGCTAGGGTTCTTGTTGGGATAACTGTCCGTCAGCCAACCCCAACTGTAAGATAAATTTAACAAACCACCAATACAGCATTGTGTGAGTGACTGCACAGTAATAATTGCTTTTAGTATTTTTATAAAGTGACCATGGCTGAATTAACTGGACTGGAGAAGAAAGGAAGCTTTTCAAAGCTAAAGAAAAATTTATTTGCGTTTAATATCTGATCATGTGCTTTGAGAAGACATGAATTCCCTTTGAAGTGGTGATATCACTGGAATATTTGTCAAACAAACTATTATATGCAATATACGCAACCGAGAGCCACCCAAGAAACAGAAAAATGGGCGATAACTGCAGAGTGACCGTTTTTTTAGCAAAATGTTACAAAAGGGTTAATTGTGCTCCTCACTAATATATTAGCTAAACCAAAGACCTTTATACACAGCTACAATTATACAGGTATGGGATCCATTATTCCATATGCCATTTCCCATAGATTCCATTTTATTCAAATAATTCACATTTGTAAAATGATTTCCTTTTTCTCTTTAGGACAGTGGCACACAGGGAGATTAGTTGCCAAGTGACTAATCTTCGCTACTGCGGGCGACTAATCTCCCCAAAATGCCTTTCTGCCATCAACAATGCGAATCGCCGGTAGGATGGCATATGTGTCGCTTCATTTTCTGAAATCGCTTGAAGTTTCCTCATGAGGCAGCTTAGGAAAACCGAAGCAATACGTATGCCATCCTGCTGGTGATCCGCATTCTTGCCGGCGGGAAGGCATTTTGGGGAGATTAGTCGCTCACAGTAGCGAAGATTTGTAACTTGGTGACTAATCTCCCTGTGTGCCACTACCCTTAATAATTAAACAGTATCTTCTTCTTGACCCCAACTCAGATATACTGTTATTATATATAATTAGGATGCAAAACCAGCCTATTGAGTTTAACCAATGTTTAAAGCGTGTTTAGCAGAATTAAGGTCCAATGTTTCAAATTATACAGAAAACCCCATGTACTCAGCATTCTATATAAAAAGACCCATACCTGTTAAGATTGAAATAAAAAATTCAGTGTGGCTTTACTTTTTGGAATACTTTTTGCTAAATAAGTGTTTATTTGAATTGTGTCATTCAGATACGATGCATTGATGGCTTTTCCCCCTACAAACCAAGTGCAGTCAACAGCTGCAAACTTGAGCTGCCAACAAAGAATTCAGTGTTGCTTGTGACATCAGAAGCTCCAAAAAGTGTGGAAAGGAACCCCCTGAAGCCTCTGTGAGCAATTTAAAGAAAGGGAGCAATGTTGTGTAGTACACATTGCAAGTTCCCTATGTAACCTTCCCTTTGGGAAGTATTTGCGACCCTAAGAAGCACTCTAATGCCAAGTGTGCGAACCAGAGCCATCTTAGATATTGTACACATATTCCCCAGACCCACACATGAGGCATGGTGCCTTGGATTCTTCACATCATTTGATGCCTCTATTAAGAAATATAAATTACAATTAGTGATGGGAGAATCTCCCCCGTTTCGCTTCGCCGCAAATTCGCCTCTGGCGAATAAATTCGCCCATCACTAATTACAATCATATAATTACATTACAAATTGCATAAGATCAAAATAAAAAAAAGCAAAACCTCCATATATTGCAAGTATATGCCAAAACAAGACAGCCTCCCCAACATGAAGCTCCCACATAATTGTTCAAGTAATATATCAGTTCCAAAGCATAAACATAGTTCCCCCCCATTATGTATGTCCATAACTAGAAACAGCTCATGTGCACACAGAAAAAAACTAAAATATAAAAACACAGTGTGGGCCTGGGTATGCGACTGTGCACGACATCCACTTTAAACGCAATAATGAATCAAGTATTTTTGGATTGTTATAAAGTAGGGTACCTTTCTGCCTACATTCACAAATACAGCATTTTATCTGTCTAGACAATTTTCTGTGGTGTTTCTAATAAATCTATAAAAGAGAATGTGTCAGTCATGCAGAGAGTTCTTATCCTTAGTTAGTTCCTCTTCTAGCTCTGAGAGTAACGAGAAGAGGAAATGGTAAGGGTATGGGATATAATCACAGAGTGCTTTCTATATGAAATGATATAAGTTCTCATAGATGTGCATTTAATGAATCATTGCCATTGATGTCAGTGGCTTCAGTTGGCATGGTACACAGGGTTATGATATCTGCTGATTTCTGTGTCCAATGATGTTTTTTTAGTGTAGATGCATGCAGTTTTGTTGCTCAAGCCCCCACCATCCTCCTTAATCAGCCCTGGTAATTACAGCGCTGATAACTTGATGATGAGGGTAGACTGAAACAATGCTTCTCTTATGTGCTGAGAAAAAGAGCACAACACTGAAGCGACTTGTCTCACCTTCACCTGTGTGACTTAGGAAACATGAATACCTTGCCTCAGGGCAGAGCTAAAGGATTCCAGTGATATACAGAAGAGGCTTTTGACCTATGTTGCCTTCTCATAGTGTTCTCCACCTGCTGAATGCTATTGTAGAATGAGGATTGTGAACAGAATATTGAAGGTACTTCAGATTCACAAAAGTACAGATCACAAATTCTGAGCCATTTATTCAATACATGTATGGGGTCCACTATACGGAAGCCTGTTATCCAGGAAGCTCCAAATTACGGTCTATCTCCCAGAGACTCCATCCAGAGACTAAATGAAATACTCCAGATTTTTTAAAGTAATTTAATTAGCTGGCGTCAAAAAAAACTAGACGCACGTCAAAAACATGACACGACTTGTTTCGCAAATTTTTCGTCAATTCATGATTTTTTCGGCAAAGCAAAACGGGATAGATTCGCCCATCACTAAACGTCACGCAGTGGGACTTGGCTTTTACTATTGAGAGCTGTTCTTAGATCTACCAGGCAGCTGTTATCTTGTGTTAGGGAGCTGTTATCTGGTTACCTTCCCATTGTTCTGTTGTTAGGCTGCTGGGGTAGGGGATGATGTCACTCCAACTTGCAGTGCAGCGGTAAAGAGTGACGGAAGTTTATCAGAGCACAAGTCACATGACTTGGGGCAGCTGGGAAATTGAGAATATGTCTAGCTTCATGTCAGATTTCAAAATGGAATATAAAAAAATCTGTTTGCTCTTTTGAGAAACGGATTTCAGTGCAGGATTCTGCTGGAGCAGCACTATTAACTGATGCATTTTGAAAAAAAAAATTTTCCCATGACAGTATCCCTTTAAGGTATCCAAATTACGGAAAGATCCCTTATCTGGAAAACCCCAGATCCTGGACAATAGGTCCCATACCTGTATAATGAAATGTGCTCAGTGAGACTTTTGGCCAATTACCAAAGTATTAGTGAAAAGGTATGTTCTGCTTTTAATTTCCCTCTAGTAGGAGATAGTTCTCATTAAATAGGGAATGTTTTCTCTCTTTAGAAAAGATTGTCATTAGGTTCTGAAATCTGGAGTGTTTTAGACGGAATGAGTGAATGTCACTTATTGAAACAGACTTTACAGAAGAAAGCTGCCCTTCATTCAATTGTAATGAGAAAGTTAGGATGAAAGAATGGATGGATACCTGTTGGTGAAGGGAACCCCAACTCGTGCTGGGGTCTTGTCTACTACTTCAAAGAGCATAGGGTAATCAAAAGTTATTAGAGGCCAAGTAATTTGCCTTGAGAGGGAGCCAACCAAGTTTGAAGGTAGCACCAGAGGGCTGGGCTACTTTAGGATTTTTATGTTTGTATGCTGAGATGGGCACCACCTTGATTTAATAAACTGCCTCAGTATCAAAGTGTCTGCTATGGATACTGCAAGCTTGAAACCATATATACAGAGAAGTGAAGTACTTCAGACACATTTTGATTCCTGTTCAAAATGGGAAAACAGTCTAAATTCTTTCAGTGTGTTCTTTGTCACAACATGGTACAAGCCTGTCTCCCCTCCCACAAATGATAGAACATTCCATTTGGTGCCACTGACTAAGCTAAATGCAAACACATAACACAAAGCATGAGGGGGAAGTGGGAACTAAAAGCAAACATTATGGTCACATCATTAAAATATTTACATGGAATCTACTTATTATGTTACTTGTTAGTTAGGTTGCTCTTTGTAAAAGCAGAGTTGCCTTCAAGAACATGAATAATATTTGACAGAATAAAAGGCTGAAGAAGATTTCATACGAAGGTCACTGTATTTCATTGAATATTATTTAGACTAGAAAAAACATACCTTCTGTCATTGAGCCTAACCTTGGCAGCTGATCAGTTTATTTGTGAGTGCAGTGTGTTAAACAGACAGCAACCCTAAAATAGCAGCATTACTATTTGTATTAAAAGCTTTTGCGAGTTGCGACACATGTATAGTGCTTGTGAGTCCGTGGAGTTAAGTACCAGTTTTCTCTGGTCCAGGGATGCCCAACATACAAATATTTCAGCAAAGGACATCAGACCTTGGGAGCCAGTACAGCTCGGCCTGACACTGACAACCAGAGCCAAAAATATATATACTGTATAATCATTATTGATGTTATTGCAGAACTTCCACTTAGCAAAGTCTCAGGTCCTGATGGGTTTACAAACAATTTCTGCTCCAGATTTTTTTATATTCAGTTTTGAAATCTGACATGGGGCTAGCCATTTTGTCAATTTCCCAGCTGCCCCAGTCATGTGACTTGTGCCGGAACTTTAGGAGGAAACTGCTTTCTGGCAGGCTGTTGTTTTTCCTTCTCAATGTAACTGAATAGTACGCAGTCGGACATGGGTTTTTACTATTGAGTGTTGTTCTTAGATCTACCAGGCAGCTGTTATCTTGTGTTAGGGAGCTGTTATCTGGTTAACTTCTCATTGTTAGGCTGCTGGGTGGGGGAAAGGGAGGGGGTGATGTCACTCCAACTTGTAGTACAGCAGTAAAGAGTGATTGAAGTTTATCAGAGGACAAGTCACATGACTTGGGGAAGCTGGGAAATTGACAATATGGCTAAAACTATAAAAGAATCTGTTTGCTCCTTTGAGAAATGGATTTCAATGCAGAATTCTTCTGGAACAGCACTATTAACTGATGCATTTTGAAAAAAAAAAATTTCCCTTGACAGTATCCCTTTAAAGAGATGATCTTATTTTTTCACAACACCAGGTAGGAATACAACCAAATGGAGCAACTATTGCACTAGTTTCCTCTTGAACAATGTAACATTTTAATAGTTGAAAGGATGCAGAACCTCTTCCAGTCAAAGGGTTTCCTAATCATATGCTGGCTGATACACCTAACCTAGATAGAATAAATACCTTCTCTGCATATTAGTTCTCGATGCAGAATAGGCATTCAAAAGTGTAAATGGGATCTATATAAACACGGTCCTACAAAAATGTGACTTTCCACTGTAACACTATTTAGGCAGTGTACTATTACTCTTATTTAGGACAAATTGCTTGTTTTTAGACAGAGGTTCCCCCCTTTTCTCGGTTCTCCAGATGTTTACCTTGGATCTTTTATTTAATAGATGCTCCCCCTCAGAGTCTCCTTTTTGTAACTCACAACTTGCGTGAACGAAAAGTTCAAATGAGTAACAGAGGGACCCTGGGAACCAGAAGAAAATAACAACCATTGATTGATATCCGACAGAAAACTGAAATCTGGAAATGGCAGTAGCTGATACACTTTGTAATTTAATAGCAGCAAGTTTTCCGCCTTTCCCTGAAGTACAGATTTAGGTATTCTAAATATCTTTATATGCCTCAGTATATATATAAATACAAAAGATTTTTTTTAAAAAAATATCACCCTGAGGTGTGACAAGATGTTATTCCATCCATTTGCTTGGTCACTAGAGGGTACATGGCTTGTGCTTACAAGCTTTTTGCAAAACTTGAAGAATACAAATTTTGGGCAGGAAAAATACAAGGTAAACCTTTCCCAGGCTCCCAGTACAGTAAATTAATTACTGAGATATTAGCACAAAGTTGGAGTTGACATGTAACTGCCTTAAAGACACAGCTTTTCAACAAGGTGTCAAAAAGGTCACAGTTGAATAGAAGAATGCTAAAGGTATTGCATACAGTCCAGTCATAAATGTTGTTCAAACCCTGCTGAAATGTATCTTTAAAATAAAAATATTTTTAAAGAGGTGGTTCACCCAAAGATGAACTTTTACTGTGATCTATAAAGTAATATTCCAACACAACTAACAATTGGTCTTCCTCTTTTACAATTCTTTTTTTAATTATTTCCCTTTTGTTTAGCAGCTCTCCAGTTTAGAATTTTCGCAGCTATCTGACTCCTTGACACTAAGCATTTAATGCTGTAATTACTGTAGCTGCACTTTATATTGATATGTATTGTATTGTTGTACTTATTTGTATTGACTATTGCAATCACCTCTGTTTATTCTATTAATGTATTGTTTGTCTGTACAATGCTTTGCCCTTAAGGATCACTATACAAATAAAAATATATATACATACAAGAAAAAGTGACAATAACACTGTAGCATCACAGAACAAATGTTTTTGGCTGCTGGGGTCATTGACCCCCATTTGACAGCTGGAAAGAGTCAAATAATGATAATAAATAAAAAATGAAGATCAACTGAAGAGATGCTAAGAATGGGTCATTCTGAAACATACTAAAAGATTACGTAAAAATGAAGTTAATAGTTTATATATAAGTATTCCTTTACCTAATCATGTGAAATCCTGCAAAAGCCCCACTCGAAAGCCTTTTAAAGTATGCTGTCTTGCTTCATATGAGACAACTTGGGGCTCATTTATCAACACTGGGCAAATTTGCCCATGGGCAGTTACCTGTAGCAACCAATCATTGATTAGTTTTTTGAAGCCAGCTGCAAGTAGAACAAGGAATGTAGCTATCTGATTGGTTGCCATGGGTTACAGCCCATGGGCAAATTTGCCCAGTGTTGATAAATAACCCCCAGTAAATTTTGGCGAATGCCCATGACTGCATCCATAGATGGAGGCCCAAAGAGCAGTAGCTGTGAGTAGGAAAAATGGTACATAATAGGTATAGAAGGACAACATGGCAATAATGGAGTGAGATGATATCAGCATATATCCGTCTTTCCAAAGGATGTTGGGGCTGCTGGAAGTTTTAGTTCAGCCAACAGCTGAACAGTCTGCCTTTTGGTGACATGGGGATCCACATCCAGCTGTGACACAGATTTGTAAAATCAGTTGCCTGGAGCATATAAGAGATGCTCATCACTCACTAAACATTTCAAGACATGATACATGATACCCTACTCATCATAAAACTGATGTAAATGAATTATTGTCATTTTGTCTTAAACAGATTGTCTTGAAACATTCCTTAACCAAACAGACAATTACTTCCAGCAGTTCAAATGATGGACTCGACAGAAAAAATGCAACTTTTGTAAATCATGATATAAGTTCATAAGGTTTTGTCATGGTAACTCCAGTCTGAATGTGTGTCTACTGTGTTTTTTGTTAAAACTTTGCTGTGGATGCTTGGCTACAGATCAGTGGTTTTGAGTGATTGAGTTAAGATGCTGGGAATGTTCTAATCTAAAATACCTGTGCCATGGGATGTTGTAGTGCAGTAGTTTCCAGACTTTTTTTAGCCATTCTTTGAGACTCTACATTTATCCAGGACCCCCTTAGTTCATAACAAGGTGACTGACATATTAAGATATCACTCTATGAACCACTCAGTCATAGAACTGAAAATGTAGACTAACAAATAAATATTCACCCCCAAATATCATTGCAATTGAACTTCAAACTGGGCTTTAAAGGACAAGGAAAGTGTAAAATAGAATAAGGCTAGAAATGCTGTATTTTGTACACTAAACATAAACATGAACTTACTGCACCACAAGCCTAATCAAACAAATGATTTATGCTTTCAAAGTTGGCCACAGGGGGCTGTCATCTTGTAACTTTGTTATACATCTTTGTCTGACACTTGCACTGCACATGCTCCATATGATCTGTGCTGCTTAGGGATCGTCATCAATGATCAAAAGACAAAGCTGCTTGAGTTCTGCATGGCTGGTAAGTAAGACAGGGGCTCCCCCTGCTGATCATAAGTATGATTGTTTCCCTGCCAGAAGTTAGGGACCGTTTGACAATTCCTATCCACAGCAGTAAATGAAGGGAGAATTTCACTGCATACAGTCAGGTTTCTTATAAAAACGGTACACATTTTTAAATTAAAGTATATTGGAGATTTCTTTTTCAATAAAGAAAGTAAAAATGGGATTTTATTTATTTGCCTTTCCTTGCCCTTTAAAGGTAGAAAATATCTCCTAACTGTCTTTTAGTACAGCTCCCCCAGCAAAGCTTCTTGGACAACCTAGGGGGACATCCCTAAAGTTTAAGAAGTGCTACTTTGTGAGTTGTAACATATTTTACACGATAGACAAAGAGATGAAGCCCATCCTTGAACTTTTTCTAGCATAGGTTTGGAAGCCACCATTGGGGCTAATGCCTCATGTAGAAGAAATTTCCCTGAAGAAGATGTGGGAAAGGGTCATTTCTGAATATACTGTTGCTCTGCCGGATGGCCTTGGAAACACTAGAACATGATGTTTGGTACCACAACTCAAAAATTAAAATGCTGAATAAGTACAGCAGTACAGGGGACTGATTGAAGGGCAAAACTGAAAATGCTTTCCATTTAGGAGCAAAATATAGTGCATAGGATCATAGACAGCAGTACAAGATCAACTTTAAACTGAGTTCCAGATCAAGTTCAATAGGATGAATAAGTTTACAACCCAAAATCTAACTTGATGGTTTCCTGGTAAAAACCTTTGTCAAGCACTGACTACATTCAATGCATGTAATAGCAAAATAATGTAGTATACAGTGACATTTATGTTCTCAGCAGATGGTATAATTCTTATAAGAACCGTATTTTTCAGGTCTGGCAATGTTAGCTAAACATCCTGCTCTCTAAGTTAAAATACATTTTTAATACTATTTTTTTCTCTTTTATACTTCTCTCTTTGGCGTAGATTTAGAAGATAGCTTTTTGTACAAGCACGTAATTGCACATTAGACTGAGGTTACATCTTCTCACTGTGATGGACTAAAGCAAATGGCTGAGGAACTATGGTTAAAGGTCAGAAGATGCTACTAATGCCCCTGAGTGACTGAAGGTTTATCTCATGACATCTCATTCTAAGAAGTAGTAGATGGGGAAGAGTAGTCACACATACCATAATTTAGCTGAAACATTCTGTGTGAATGACACATTCAACAGCACACTAAAATTCTATATCTGTAGCTGAAACCTTTAACGCTAAAAATGTATAAATTTGCTGAAATCTTAAAGGACCAGTAAACCCATTGTTTTTGAGTGAGTACTATGATAGGGCTTGTGCCAAACATACTTTTTTTTCCTATTGTTTTGCCTCCAGAATTAATATGATTAATTATATTATATTAGTTGGAAACAAGTACAAGGTACTGTTTTGTTATAGAGAAAAAAATATTTTTAAAAGCTGAATTATTTGATTAAAGGGATACTATTATGGGAAAACATGCTATTAAAATAAGTTAATAGTGCTGCTCCAGCAAACTTCTGCATTTCTCAAAAGAGCAAACAGATTTTTTTTATATTCAGTACTATTGAGTGCTGTTCTTAGATCTACCAGGCAGCTGCTATCTTGTGTTAGGGAGCTGTTTTCTGGTTACCTTCCCATTGTTCTGTTGTTAGGCTTCTGTGGGGGGGGGGGCAGTACAGCAGTAAAGAGTGATTGAAGTTTATCAGAGCACGAGTCACATGACTTGGGGCAGCTGGGAAATTGACAATATGTCTAGCCCCATGTCAGATATCAAAATGAAATACTACAAGTTGGAGTGATATCACCCCCTCCCTTTTCCCCCCCAGCAGCCTAACAACAGAGCAATGGGAAAGTAACCAGATAACAGCTTCCTAACACAAGATAACAGCTGCCTGGTAGATCTAAAGGCCCCCATACATGGGCCGATAAAAGCTGCTGACAGACAGAGTCAGCAGTTTATTGGCCCCTGTGTGGGGCCATCCGACAGGCTTCCCTGATCGATATCTGGCTGAAAGTCTGCAGGTTAAAAAACGCAGTCGGATTGCAGGCGCATCTCTGCGTGTATGTGGTCCAGTGATCCGACCACCCGTATCGACTACATTATGATCTGATCGTTGGGCCCTAGGGCCCATGTTCGGATCAGCTTGATATCGCACACCTCAATGTGGGCATATCGGGGAGAGATCCGCTCATTTGGTGGATCTCCTTGTCTGTGGGCACCTTAAGAACACCACTCAATAGTAAAAACCCATGACCCACTGTGTTCCATTCAGTTACATTGAGAAGGAAAAACAACAGCCTGCCAGAAAGAAGTTTCCTCCAAAAGTATTGGCACAAGTCACATGACTTGGGGCAGCTGGGAAATTGACAATATGTCTAGCCCCATGTCAGATTTCAAAATTAAATACAAAAAAATCTGTTTGTTCTTTTGAAAAATGGATTTCAATGCAGAATTCTGCTGGAACAGCACTATTAACTGATTCATTTTGAAAAAAAAAATGACAATATCCCTTTAAAATGTAGTCTGTGGGCCTACTGAGAATGGGCAAGTGAAACAAACTCCAACAACATCACCAATGATATCACTGGAAGACTCTCAATAGTTATAAAGTATACCTTGGTGCTGTAATCACTCAACAGCTTGGTTCCTCTGCTGGTCATAAACCAGGAATGACTTGTTGATGTGCAGAAGTCTCCAGTCTCATCAAGGCCTTAGTGGTAATGAATGTGAAATATAATCAAAGCGAGATCTGAGATGCATTTATTTCTGGTATTATATACATTTATAAGATTTGTTGAGATCAAGTACAAAGTACTGTTTTATTATTGCAAAGAAAAAGGAAATTAGAATTTTTTGGTTAAAATGAAGTCCATAGGGGATTGTTTTCCTGTAATTTGGTGCTTTCTGGATAATGGGTTTCCAGATAATGGATGATATACCTGTACCATTATTTATTAAAAAAAAACTCTATGGGGTGTGTTTATTAAAATGTAATCAATCAACACTTAGATTTGAACAGTCACCTACAAGTTAGAAAAAAGCAAAGAACTGATTGGTTTCTACAGGCTACATTACTGATGTTGTTTGTCCCCAATGTTACTAAATATGCCCTTTAAATGTCTCTCTTATAACATGGCAAACAGTTACATGAAAACATAAACCTGTACAACTGGTATACATAAAAGGTTGCAATTACTTCAGACAAGTTAGGCACCAGGCAATATATAATTAGAGATGAAGATGGGAGATTCAGCTTTCTTTGAAAGGGCTGAACTTGGTGCCATTGGTTACAGACAGAATAATTACTGACTCTAAGTTCAGGGACCAGCGCCGCCATTAGAAATCACGGGGCTGTGCAAAACCCTGGCACCCAAGCCCCACCCCTGATCCCACCCCCTACATATCAAAGTTAAAATACCACACAGATATCAGCAATAAAAAGGTAACCCCCCCACACAAATTGATGGTCAGGGCTCCCTTATAAGTTAAAAGAAAACATTGGCTCCAGGGCCCCCCTTACAAGTTTAAAAAGTGGGGCACGGAAAAAAAAACATTGGACAGGGCCCCAAAAAATATTAAAAAAAAAGTTGGTGCAGGGGCCTATAAAGTATTAAAATAAAACATTGGTGGCCAGGGGGTTATAAAAAAAAACCCACATTGGTGTCAGTAGAATTGAACTCGTGGCTTCAGGATTTCAGTTATAGCTGTTTTCGTGACTTCGAGTCCTTTCGCAGCTTGAGGACTTCAATGTCGGCTCCTTTCGTGAATTCAGGGCTTTCCGCCACTTCAGGACTGTTCGGCACTTCTGCATTCAGGCAGCGCGGCAGCACGTCTTCGGCGATTGCAAGGGGGGCCTGGCTCTTCTATAAGTGCAGCACTGTCAGGCCCCCTTCAGGCCCAGGACACTTGTTCCCCCTGTCCCCCCTTGATGGCGGACCTGGCAGGGACACATGGGCAGATTCAGGGAGATTTAGTCGCCTGGCGACTAATCGCCTCTTCTTCGGGGCAACAATCTCCCCGAACTGCCTTCCCCCTGCCTTCTAAAGTGAAAAATCGCCTGCGGCAATGCACTCGAGGTGCTTTGATTTCCAAAGTCGCCAGAAGTTTCCTAGTGAGGCAACTTCGGAAATCGAAGCGATGCGAGTGCCATTGCACTGGTGTTTTCTCATTATAGCAGGGGGAAGGCAGTTCCCCGAATCGGCCTGTGTGTCCCTGCCCTAACACTTGTTAAGGTGAAGGTGCTGATGTGTAAATTGTTGGCAGTAATCACAAATTCACAGCCAAATAAATTCGTTATCTTGCAGAATTACTGACTGCTATGAGTATTTTTTTTTATACTGTATTTCAAATAGCACAGCTGGAGAGAGATGCACTGTACAGTGAAACAGTAAATTATTAGAACAAAGGGACATTACAATAATAAATACAAATAAATAAAAAATACAATACAAATAAATACAACGTACAGCTACAATAAATTAAGAGCTTAGTGTCATGGAGACAATTGGATGGAGGTTCCTGCCTATACAGAGTATTAATGGATATGGCTGGGCCTGGGCTGATTTGGCTGCTAGCCTGGCAGTGGCATAGGTACAGATCATGAGGGCTTGGGTTGGGCACAGTCAGGTACAGGTGGGGGAGTGGGCTTGGGGCCTGCAGTATTAATGGTGGTTATGGCTGGGCCTGGACGCCGTGGGGCGCTGATTGGAACCTTTGCCTAGGGTGCCAAACTACCATGACCCGGCACTGGTTCTATGGTATTTCTCTAGACAGGCTGTGTGCAAACTAAGAGGAGCTGTTGCTGCTAATGCTTTACCTATTTTATTCTATTTCAGCTAACCATGCACCAAGTGTCAGGGCACAATTCAGGGGTTGCACACCACACCTGGTAACTGTTTTTAGAGGAATTTAATAGAATTTTGGAGTTATCAAAGCAAAGTAGAATAGTTATATCTGATATCTGAGGCCAAACAAGTAATTTTAATTTTACATAGTTTCTTAATAGAAAAGGCTGATAAATGACACGTCCATCAAGTAGATCCTGCCAAAAGTTAAAGTTAGAAACACTAAAAGGATACAGACAATGATAGAAATATACCCTCCTCAACAACACAGCTATGATCAGCATAGATGAACTATAGTCTGGAAGAACTGTACTGCGCCTCCTCATCATGCCCTATACTATGCATCAGAGCCTTCAAAAATATATATAGGGCCTATAACAGAGCTTCTCACTGTCCAATCACAAACCATTCTATTGCTATATGAGAGCTTCATGAAACCACTGAACAACCATTCACTAATACCCTCTGCATGATTTTTTTAATTATTTTTTTTAACAAAATAATAATTTTGCAGTCAGGCTGGTTTTGATATCAATTTATATTGCTGGGTCTCTGTTCCTCCTTTTCTTCCATCATCACCAACTGGCAGCTCAGAAGTGCCAAGGCCCTGCACATGAGTTTCAAGAGAATAGGAAGCATGTTATGTAGATTAAATCAGTCTGATGAGTGGCATAAGAGTGTGCAGGATGCGTGTAAGTTGTGTAATGTAGTCAAGAGAAGCAATGTGCAATTTTATTTTTTTATTTTTAAGTTACATGGAAGTCTTTTTGCCGGAAGTTTCAGTTGCGTGTTCCACATAACACAACTACAAACATATCTAAAACCATAATGAGTCTATGTATATTTTCCTGTATATCACAGTTACCTAACATCCCCTTTGATGGGGCTGATTACTTCTTAAAAAGAGAGCAAACTGGTCCAGATATTTATTACATATATTTCATTTTAGGTTTTGGGCTTTTTTTATATGAATTAATGGAAGACAACAACAAAATCCAGCTGTGAAGGCTGTACTGATTGAACGGAATTTAAATGTCTTTCTGTAACATACTAACATTCTAGACACATCAGCCAATGAATGGACAGACCTGTGTCTTTTACTCTCATCTACATCTTCCTGTTATAATAAGAACCTGTGTTTTTTGGTTAATTTCTGCCAGGTGATTTGTGACATTATATATATATATATATATATATAATTTGCTACAAACAACAATGATTTCATATCTTTATTTATATGTGGTTATTTGTGACTGAGTACCATCACAAAATTGTTAAAAGTTATAAAACAGAAAAATACATTGATATATACTGTATATATAGAGAGAGAGAGACAAATACAAGAGGTCCTCTGCACTCAACCCATTATCAATATATTTAAGACATTGAGACATTCTGTGCATACAGCTACTAAACAATGCCTTGCCCTTTAAACAACAGGGATTGTTTGTCCGTATATTGCAATATATTTAAGCTGGCCAACTACATCAAAGTCATCCCATATCTGGCCAGTCCTATTTTCAAATTGCATCTGATTCATTAAGAATTCTGTTGCTTCATTATACGTTTACAAAGGGATTACGTTTTACCTGCAACTTACTTGCATCTTTCAAAGTAAAACCCGATAAATAAAAACTTAAATTTGCTGCAAACAAAAAGGATTTCATGTTTATATTTTAAGACTTTGTTGAACCAACAAACACAAGCAGTGGGATATTATATAGTCTAATAACTTATATTTCTGTCCTTGCAAAAGAATTAGGAGGCATAACTGCCTTTTCAGTGTGCAACATTAAATCCAACATATGCCAATCCAGGTGCCAGCTTGCCTTCACACTATGGAATCTAATTTCTGTTAATTGGCCTGCTTAAACGACTTATGTTCCTAATGTCTTTCTGTACCGTGACAATCCCTTTATCTTGCATGGGGCTTTAACAATAAAGTCTCCAGTTTGGCGGGTGATGTCTCGGTTTAAAGCTGACACATAATTTGTTATTAAACAAGATGCCAAGTGCTTTTTTAATATTCCACTGAATTAAATTGAAAAGTAGAAAAAATGAACCACCACAATCATGATTTGTCCCTTGGAAATACTTGAAGGAAAAACAAAAATTGTGAGCCCCCCAGAAATTCTTACCTGCACAATATACACAAATGATTTATACATGATTTATACATTTCTCACTGCATATGTTTCCATCTACATTTACATATACTACAAATAATTGCAGCAGTGCAGTATGATGCAAAGTTTGCACTGTACCTCAGGAACACATATAAGCTGGGCTGTTATCAGTAATCATGAAGCCCCATGCCACTTAGTTAGCAGGGCACTCCCCAGAGCTAGCCAAGGTGGCCCGGGCCCCGTAGGAAACCCAGCCAGCCACCTCATCCCCTCCTTAGCACACCAACATAACTCCTGCGCGAACTATGCTGCACACTGATGTCAGGAGGGGGCTCCAGAGAGCGCACATAATGTGTGGAAGAGGGAAAGAGGGAAGAATGGAAGGGGGCCTGGCACCTCCTTCAACTATGTGACCTAGACACGTGCTTCTTCTGCCTACCCCTATTTCCAGCCCTGGTACTCCCTGGGGCCCCAGTTATTAGCCCAGTGGAATTGTCACAAGGCTTGCACTATACCTATGGCAGAGATACTCCTATAAGTGGAAGTAGGTAGCCCACACAAGGGCTGATTTATCAAAGAATTAATTGTTGTACAATATAAGCCGAGATTAAATCAAAGGTTGAATACAGTAGTCTGTTACAATCATCACTGGCCATAGACATGCAGATATATTGTCAATGCCAGATAAGAGATCGTGCGGTGCAATCTCCTGACCTGCCACTAACCATTCAGATCAAATAAAGCAGTAAGAGAACAGACCAGATGATGTTCAGCCCCTGACAGCAATCAGACAAAAGTTATGTCCGACAAAAGCTGGTGACAGTCTCTCACTGATATCTTCAGATTGGCAATAAAGCAGAGATATTATCGGTAGCCGACAAAGATTTTCTAACCTTTCCCATTGAACGATCAATCGACATTGCACGAAAAATGTCGGGACACTCCACACATGACCCAAAAATCGGGTCATGAAACGGAGATTTGTATCATCAAATCTTTGCGTCTATGGCCAGCTTTATTTGTTGAGTCAAATAAAATCAACCTAGTATTTTTGCCTTAGGGAAACTGATATGTCAGACTTATAACTAGGGGCTTCAGCTATTGATTCCTATATAAGGCAATGGCCAATTTTGCCTTTTCGTATCAATATTAATTAAATCAACTTTTCTGAAGCAGCAGATGTGTTATCGTAGGTGATTAAACAATTCAGATGAAATAGTTCTGAATCAATATTTTCAGTAACAAATGTCAATGTTGTTATAGATCAATCAGAATCAATTGTTCCATTAGGGACATGATTCTGTCCCACAGTGTCCCACTGTTCAAAAACCAGTCCCAGTAGGAAAAACTAAAGAAATATTCTTATGACACATCCCTCTCTACAGCCATTCTTCAGGAGGTAGGGGACCTGTTATCCACTGGACCTGGGGTTTTCTAGATAATACATCTTTCCCTAATTTTTACTTGTGGGTAT
This sequence comes from Xenopus borealis, assembly GCA_024363595.1. Taxonomy (NCBI): domain Eukaryota; kingdom Metazoa; phylum Chordata; class Amphibia; order Anura; family Pipidae; genus Xenopus; species Xenopus borealis. The sequence continues at coordinate 39,023,628 of CM044431.1, forward strand.
CAAGTACAAGGAAATCGGTTTGAAAAATTTGGATTATTTTGAAAAAATTGAGTCTATCGGAGATGGCCTTTCCATAATGAAGAGCTTTCTGGATAACAGGTTTCCAGATAATGGATAACATAAATATGAAGTCTAGTATAAAACATAATCATTGCATTTTGTGAAACAGGTTTATTACAACCAGCCCTACAGTTATGTGTATTTCTATTGCAATGACAGATTCATTTACTTAGACTGCAAACTTAGCTTTATTGTCATTTTCTCTATTACACATCTAGATTGGTTTCTTATTATGAAAGATTACATAATGAGAATGTTTTTAATGAAATCATCAGCAAGTCTGCTAAATACATATACACCGATCCCTATTAGAGAAGCAGAGTCATTACATAAAATGAATTATTCACAGAATTCTCTGAAATTAAAATTGATTTGTAAAATCAATCATCTTTCTATAACCAACATAACTAACCTTATTAGAAAGAATACACCAGTAGAGAGCAAAAGAAATAATGACAATAAACAAGTGTTTCAATAAAATCAGTTATTGTTTATATTTTATTCTAAGAGGTAATCCTTGATTTCCCATTCAGCAATGCAATTTGAGTTGATATCAGAAACGGTGTTGTGCATCTCTCTTTTCCAGATAAAGAATGCCTGTGGGAGTGAGCCAGGAACTGAAAACAGGGCTAGGAATGAGGGATCCGGAAGAGGAGATTAAAGGAATTGTTCAGTATAAAAATAAAACCTGGGTAAATAGATAGTCTGTGCAAAATAAAAAAAATGTTTCCAATATAGTTAGTTAGCCAAAAATGTAATGTATAAAGGCTGGAGTGACTGGATATATAACATAATAGACAGAACCTTCTTTTCGGCTCTTTTGGTTTCCACTTTTTGGTTACCAGTCAGTAGCCAATCAGTGCCTTGAGGGGGGGCCATATGAGTCATAACTGTTGCTTTTGAATCTGAGCTGAATGCTGAGGATCAATTGCAAACTCACCGAACAGTTATGTCCCATGTGGCCCCCCTTCAAGTCTCTGACTAAAGGTGGCCATACACGGGCAGATAAAAGCTGCCGACAGACTGTGTCAGCAGTTTATCTGCCCGTGTGGGGGGCCCTCCGACGGGTTATTCCGATCGATATCTGGCTGAAAGTCGGCCAGATGTCGATCGGGCAGGATTAAAAATCCCGTCGGATCGCGGCCGCATCTGTTCGTTGATGCGGTCCCGCGATCCGACCGCCCGTACTGATCCGAACGTTGGGCCCTAGGGCCCAACGATCGGATCAGCCCGATATCGCCCACCTCAAGGTGGGCATCGTTTGGCAACATCGCAAAACGAGCGGATCTCTTCGTGTATGGCCACCTTAACTGAGAGTTAGAAAGATGAAATGGTATTAGTTTACTTGTTAAAAATGCACCAGCTTTTCATTTGGTATTGGATTTTTATAGTTTTAATGATATTTGCCTTTAAAAAGTGGGTCAATGACTCATCAGCAAAAAAAAATGTATTACTCTGTGAAGCTACAAAGTTATTGTTACTTTTTATGTTTTTATCTTTCTATTCAGGCCTTTTCCTCTTCATTTTCCATTCTCTTATTCAAACATTACCTGGTTTCCAGGGTAAATTTGACCCTACCAACCAGATAGCTTCTAAAATGTCATGCTTGAGAGCTGCAGAACAAAAAGCCAAATAATCTGAAACACAAAAAAATGTTAAATGACTACCAGTTGCAGATTGTCTCAGAATATCACTGCCTATATCATACTAAAGTTAATTTGAAGGTGAACTACCCCCTTTAAAAAGGTGCTCAACCATTTCTTGAAACAATCAATTGATTGTGGACAAAAACATGGGGATTGTTGCATGCTTTTTTGTTCCTGACACATTGCTATTGCATTAGTCCATATTGTTTCCAGGCATATACACAAAATTTATTTTGTTGGCTGGGTCCCTTTAGGTAAAAAAAAAAAATTATCCCAAAGCTTAAAGGAACAGTTCAGTGTAAAAATAAAAATTGGATAAATAGATAGGCTGTGCAAAATAAAAAATGTTTCTGATATAGTTAGTTATCCAAAAATGTAATGTATAAAGGCTGGAGTGACTGGATGTCTAATATAATAGCAAGGATCCAACTTCCTGCTTTTCAGCTCTTTAACTTTGAGTTAGTCAGTGACTTGAAGGGGGGCCACATGGGACATAACTGGTCAGTGAGTTTGTAATTGATCCTCAGCATTCAGCTCAGATTCAAAAACAGTTATGGCCTGTGTGGCCCCCTTTAAGTCACTGATTGGTTACTGCCTGGTCACCAAAGTAACCAGTGCAAAGCAAGTTGGATTCTGGCTATTATGTTAGACATCCACTCACTCCAGACTTTATACATTACAAAAATAAATAATGTTTCTAATATAGGTAGTCAGGCAAAAATGTAATGATTACATTTTTGCCTGACTAGCTATATTAGAAACATTATTTATTTTGCACAGCCTGTTTACCCAGTTTTTGTTTTTATACTGAACAATCCTTTAAATAAATGAGGATTATAACACGCTGAATATGTAAGAAAACCGACCATGAACTCAACTGCGTATTTGGTTTCACGTGCTGTCTTTTCAAATTCTGTACATCTGACCTCATATTAAAAGTTGACACCAGCACAATTCTCAGATATCAGCCGTGGGGTACGTCTTCCTAAAATTTCAGAATGACTGCAGTAGGGCACTATCGTTGTGTCCCCACAGGCAAGCAGATTCTGTAACTAAGTCGCTCTTTGTGTAGATTTATTAGCACGTCATTGAGGAGGTCACATGAAACTGCCGACGAATGACTTCACAAGTCGACAATAATTGCATGATAATTTTCACATCCATGTAAAAGATGAGAAAAGATCTGAGGAATGAGGAATGAATAGAACAAACGGCCTAATTCATTGGGGTGTCAAGCTAACTATAATAATGGCATAGTGGGGTGAAGAAAAAGAAGAGAATAATGCAAACTGTTTTGTTTAATTAAAAAATGTTAAATCTATTTTCGATTGTTGAAACTTGATTTATTCTTGGTTTGAACAAAAAACTTTCTGTTTGTGTCCTTTATTTGGAGGGTTAGAAGGATGTTGTAATCGTTTAAAAGAACAACAATGCTGCTTTGAAGCCGAGCAAAGAAAGTGGCCCTTTAATCGCTACCCATAAATGCCCTGCAGAAGGGTATAGTGGATTTGGACCTGATTATTGAAACCAAACTACATTTTTGGAAGGGCTTTTTTTTACAGTGAGAGCAGTGAAGATTTGGAATTCTCTCCCAGAATCAGTCGTACAGGCTGATAAATTAGATTAGCTAAATACAGGGTTATGGAAGATAGCTCATAGTACAAGTTGATCCAGGGACTAGTATGGTTGCCATTTTGGAGTCAGAAAGCACATTTTTTCCCCTTCTGGAGCGGCTTCAAATAGGGTTTTTTTTGTCTTTTTTTGGATCAACTAGCAGTTAGGCAGGTTTTATATAGATTTAAAGGTTAAACTTGATGGATGTGTGAATTTTTTAAATTTAACTTACTATGTTACTATGTTACAACAAAATTGTCACTTACGCCCACAACACATTTAGCAATAATTTCATTACCTACAAACAAAAAACAGCATTTTATATCTTTACAAGATAATGCCACAAAACCCACAACAACCAATCCACCTGTTGGAATATCAGTTTACTTTCTACCAAAGACTATTACCTGCCACCCAAATGATACCAGCATGGTCAGACTAGGGCTGTGGGACACAAGAAAAAAAAAAACAGTGGTTCCCCAACCCTAGTGGGCCCCGCTAGCCCAAACCAGTTCCAGAGCCTTTGCTCCTTCCTGACCTCCCCTCCCTCCTCATGAAGAAATAATGTGCTTGATGGAGGTACGTGTGGGTTTGGGGAGAGGGGGATTTGCAACCTTAACTGTAGTACAGCTTGTGTAAGTAAATTTACTTTTTTTAATACCTTACTGGGAGACAAACCTTAAAGTGAGATGCATGCATTTCCAAGCTGGAGACATGAAGCCCACATGGAGCTAACAAACAGGCAATCATTAAGCAATGCTCTGGAGATATGTTTTTATAGATGCCCAACATTTTATAGTTTTGGTTGCTTGGAATAACTGGGTTGACAGCTTAATGCAGATGTTTGCAGCAAATCAGCATCACTTAAAGACTACATTGTACACATAGTGCCTGCTAAAGCACCGGCCACCCTGGCAATTTTTTCACTGGTTCACTCATTGCCACTATTTCTCTACCATGCTGTCAATAGCAAGCTATGCTATGAACTGAAAGCACAGAGAGGGCAGGAGTACATACTTGAAATGTCTGGCCTATCACAGCTAAACACATTCATATGATAATGGGACTGAGTGTGTTTATTCAGGATGAATGTACTGTCAGTTTAAACCGCACAGTAGAGGGGCCCCATAAAGGAAGGGAGCATGGCAGGTGTGTCAGAGGATTACAGGGTTAGATAAGTTTGCTGGGCCAAACCTGGGTAACTGGACTGGTTAGATACTGGGGCCTGAATACAGGGTGTGCAGAGTTTGCAAAGACAGGCCATAGAAACCGTCACATGTAAATTTAAGCACATGAACAGTCTTTTCATGTATGTGTTAATATAAGGGAATTCACAACTTTGCACCAAATCTAGTATGACAAAGGTATGATGCTTGACAAAGAAAATACCCAACAAAACACCCCCAAAATCTTCCTGCAATAAACTTACGAGTGCTTTCCCTGTCAGCACTGTGCTTGCATGCTAGTGATTTCTCCTTTAATTACAGTTTGGTTGATCCCTCCAAGAGCTGTGCACCAGGCACTCTAGTTTTGGATCTAGGGTGTCCAAACGCTATCTGCCTTTAACTAGAGCTAACCCATAGCAACCAATCAGGTAACCAGTGTAAATACTACTTGCTAAGTAGTTGTTATGGGCTACTAGACCTAGTGTGAACTTTGCTACTTTTATTACATTACTTCCTTGCACCTGGACTAGCCTGGCACCGACTGCAGGACCTTCTAACTTCCAAGGCTAGGTCGGTCATTAAAAACATTCTTGGCCCTCCATGGTTGAGCTCAATGGTGAGCAGTCTGCTTCTGTTAGGAACTGTTGCAACTTTTGCCTCACAGCACTGTGCAAGCCCTGGAGCTACTGGCACCTCCTAACCAGGTGGTAGCTTCAGGGTTCCCTCAGCGCACTGTGTCTATTGACTTGCGGCTGAATCGGGCACAGATGTCATTCTCAGTGCTGAAACTAATGCCAGACAGACTGAGAAAATATTCTGCATAAGAATGTCCATCTTATAAAGCAGCACACACATAGTTGGGTCCATTTTGATGAATCGGACACAGTTACACCAGACCCATTGTGCAAGAGACAGACAAAGACAACCATGTCTAAGTCAACACCTGCATCGTTTGCGCAATGACTTCTGAGAAAACTGGTGACTTCTGAGAAAACTGGTGAATTGTGGAAAAAAAATATAGCAATTGTGTCTGAATTATTGTGTTAGGGTAACTCAATGCGCCATCATGAAATTGCTCAGCAGCCAGGACTGCATTGATGAACCCCTTCATTCCCAAGCAGATATCTATCCCTATGCCTGTGGGACAAATTCTTATGTGATGCACAATAACAAACACTGTTAAAAAACGGGGGACAAAAATGACAGCATAGTTGTACCTCCAGAAACATTTTTCAGAAAAGTGCTACACAGCCCCTACACAGTCATTTTTATCTCAAAAAGTTTCTTGTCTTTGTATTTTACCATTTTAATTTAAGTTTTCAAACTGGGTTAAGTGTTCTGAAAAAGGCATGGTTATGGTAAGAAGTACAATTCTGCCCCATCAACAAATGCATGGGGGGTCATTTATCAACACTGGGCAGTAACTCATGGCAACCAATCAGATTGCTGCATTCATTGTTCTACTTGCAGCTTGTTTAAAAAAGCTAATCACTGATTGGTTGCTATAGGTAACTGCCCATGGGCAAATTTGCCCAGTGTTGATAAATGAGCCCATTGAGTTTGGATAATACATTTAAATGTTCTCCTTTTAAATGATCCTGAGCTGCATCATTAAAGGGATACTGTCATGGGAAAACATGTTTTTTTTCAAAACACATTAGTTAAAGTGCTGCTCCAGCAGAATTCTGCACTGAAATCCATTTCTCAAAAGAGCAAACAGATGTTTTATATTCAGTTTTGAAATCTGACATGAGGCTAGACATTTTTTCAATTTCTCAGCTGCCCCAGGTCATGTGACTTGTGCCAGCACTTTAGGAGGGAACTGCATTCAGGCAGGCTGTTGCTTTTCCTTCTCAATGTAACTGAATGTAACGCAGTGGGACATTTTTTTTACTATTGAGTGTTGTTCTTAGATCTACCAGGCAGATGTTATCTTGTGTTAGGGATCTGTTATCTGGTTACCTTCCCATTGTTCTGTTGTTAGGCTGCTGGGGGGGAGGGGTGATATCACTCCAACTTGCAGTAAAGCAGTAAAGAGTGATTGAAGTTTATCAGAGCACAAGTCACGTGACTTGGGGCAGCTGGGAAATTGACAATATGTCTAGCCCCATGTCAGATTTCAAAATGAAATATAAAAAAAAATCTGTTTGCTCTTTTGAGAAATGGATTTCAGTACAGAATTCTGCTGGAGCAGCACTAGTAACTGATGCATTTTGAAAAAAAAAAATTTTTCCCATGACAGTATCCATTTAAGTTCTTTTGGTCCAATATTTTTGTCCATGTTCCAGTTTTCCTGAAGCCATTTATACCCTGACATTATTTTGACTGGCTTGTTACACAAGCTTGTGTTTGGCACAATCTCAGTCTGTTACACAGACTTGTTGATCTGATCATTAGCCTGTGTTATAGACTTGCCTTTCTGATTACGCATAAAAACATATATCTGCTGTTATTCCTAAGTCATTCTTCTTTCATTGCATATTTTTTTCCAGTCTTACTAGTACCAGGTCTTATCACAATTACACAGCATATCCATTTAGGCACATACCAGTCAGTTCTACACCAGTGGTATATACTGACACATTGAAGCCAACCAGTCAAATCACCCAAGTAGTGATCAGCTTACACAGCAGTGCCAACATGAGGGCATTAATATTAAAGTTATGAGGTGCCTCTGGAATGCAGTTTAACATCTCTGAAATAACAATGTCATAATTGCAACACCAAAATCCCACTTCAACCTCAGTGCTGTCAAATGACTACTTGCTCTCAGATCTGAGAACCCAGACATAAAGATAAAGCTGTTAAATATTTACATTCCATCAGTTTGCAAGGCATCACGGTTATTCTGAAAAAAATCATACAAATATACATAATAGGATTTCTAGCAGGGTAACAAAAATTAAAAGGCCCAATAGCACCAAAAATCAAATGTTAATAAAGATTTAACACTTATTTATTTCCTATATATGTAAACATCTTACTATCTGCCACTTAGTACATTAGGGATCAGGGCACTAGATAACCCCTCGGTATGCAGAAAGAAGTCAAGTAGAAAACAAAACAAAAGAGCACCACAGAAGATTCCCCCCGCAATCAGGGAATCAGGGGAAAGCCAATCAATACAGAGAAAACTTCGGAACAGGCCTTCCTGGGTTAAAAGCCTAGAATAGGCTTACCATAAAGGACAGAAGGACTTTACCATAAAGTTGAGAATTGGGGAGATTGTGAAAACCTATTTGCTGTCCTAGATGTTCATGAAACCTTGGGTCAGATTAAATTCAGTGAGAAAATGTTATCTCCTGATTTATTATGTGAAAACTCATGGATGCTATTCAATTCCAGGAGAAAAACTTTTCTCCAAATTCAGTTCAGCCTTTCCCATAGACTTCAATGGAGTTTTCATGTGATAAATAATGAGATAAGTTTTCAAATCGAATCTCGTCCATGACTTTTCACATAATAAATCTTTTTCTCATTGCTATGAATCTGTCACTGATACTCAGGCATATTCCTATATCTATATTTATTTGATGAGATAAGGGGGATTTGATCTGAAAAAGTTTGACGACCACTGATCTAATTGTCTTAGGTTCCGCACCAATGCTCTTATAGTGCCTATTAATGGGAACAATCCCAAAGGCAGTTCTGTACTTTAAACTGTAACCCCTTTTTGGCTGTATTAGAACCAAAACCAACTAGCAATGGTAGAGCATGGGCTACATGTGACCCTCTTTCATCAGGTAGGGCTTTCACTAAGGGGAAATACACGTGTGAGGTAGTTGAACTATAACTCAATGCTGCCAGATGTGTAAAATAACAGTTGTTGGACACCAGGGGTTCTTTGCAAACAGGTAGAACAGCTTTATTTACATACACAGCACCACAGAGTTAATGATACTCACAACTGAGGTGGATCATATGCAGGTACATTAGTACAGTCAGAGGTATATCAGATACAGCCAGGAAAACTCTCAGGTAGGATCAGTAGGTTGGAGTTGATAGGATCACTATCCAGGATATCAATACCTCATGTGGTCCGGATCCCACCAGTAGACTTGGATCAGGGGTTAAAGAACTCTTCCTAAATTCCCTCTCAATACTGTGGTCCCTTCACTACAGGCAAAGTAGAGCCTGGGGGGGAGCTACTCCCTTCTATCCTCCTTGGTGGAGCTTGAGCTGCTCGTACTATCTTTCCTCTCTGACTCACTTCACTACAAAGTGCTATAACAAGATATAACCTTCCACTATCTTGTCCTCGTTCACGGGGTCCCTGTATCCCCGAATTCTCTAAAGGTGTATGTTCCTTTAGGGCCGAACACTTCTGGGGCCTTGTTGACTCCCAGGCTCAGTGGATCCTCTGCTCAGATCAACTGCTGCAGGCCAAACAGGAAGGGCCCCTCCCTACAAGTACTTTTGTTACAGCACTGCAGGGGGTGGTCACAACCTCTAGCCAATAAATTGTTACATGGGATTTAACCCAGTAACAGGAAAAAGGAAGGTATGGGTAAGGGAATGAAGCCATAAGGGCCATGCTACTTATGGGTCCCTACAAAACCTAAAAATAACCAAGGACTAAAATACAGGCATTGTAATCAGGGCCGGATTTACATGGTGGGCGCCCCTAGGCCCGCTGTTGTTTGTTGACCCTGTCCCCTCCCTTTTATGTGCTCAAATTTTGATCATCTGGATGGAGCAATGAGAAATTTCTGAACCAATGTGGGTGTAGCCCCCTAAAATCCTGCTACCCTAGGCCCGGGCCTAGGTGGCTTCTCCACAAATCCGGGCCTGAGTGTAATCACTTATTATGCCTGTTAGGGTCAGTACCTTTTTTAAAAAAAAAAAACAGGCTTTCTTTATTTTTATCTTAATTCTCTATTAATAACATTGGCAACAAGCATATTTTTACTGGCTGGTCAAATACCAGCTAGGTGGCAACCCTAACTGGTGTGTAAAGCAGAAATAAAAGGATTTCCACTCCTGTCTGTCTTTGGCCAGTTTGATAACTGCTTGTTGCAAGTTCTTAAAGGGGTGGTTCACCTTCAAGTTAACTTTTAGTATATTGTAGAAGGGCCAATTCTAAGAAACTTTTCAATTGGTCTTCATTATTTATTTTTCATCTTTTTGTAATGATTTGCAATTTTCTTCTGTTTCTTTGCAGCTTTCAATTGGGGGTCACTGACACCATCTAAAAACAAATGCTCTGTAAAGCTACAAATTTATTGTTATTGCCACTTTTTATTACTTATTCTATTCAGTCCATCTCCTATTCATATTCCAGTCTCTTATTCAAATCAATGCAGGGTTGCCATGGTAATTTGGACCCTAGAAACCAAATTGCTGACACTGCAAACTAGAGAGCTGCTGAGATAAGTAACTCAAAAACCACAAACAATAAAAAATGAAAACCAATTGCAAATTGTCTCAGAATATCACTATCTACATTATACTAAAATTTAACTCAAAGGTGAACAACCCCTTTAAGTTCTGCTTCAACTGTACATTGCCATGTCACTATAGGTCAGACTCTCTTCTGCTTTCCATATGGTGTCTAGTAAAGGGCAATTTTGGAGGTTAGGCCTGCGTTAAAGAACAAGTAAACCTTTTTTTTTTTCTATCTGTAAATTTGCTCTAAACAGCCCCCCAGATTAATGTACCTTAGTCCCTGCTGCAAGTCTGCTCTGGTTTCTGTGTTATCAGCAGCTTGTTTCCCCTTCTTCCTGGTGCAGAGTGAAGCCCCGCCCCATAGCTTACTGAGCTGACCTTATCTCTGTGACTAGTCCTGGAGATCATTTGCATACTATGACATAGCAGAGACCAGTGTGTGTAGCACCTTTTGCTTGGGGAAACTAGCTTACTAATGCACACACTGGCTCCCTCTTCCTCTCTATTGTGTAACAGCAGCAAATGGACTGCTCAATAAACTAAGGGGCTGGGCTTCACTCTGCACCAGGAAGAAGGGGAAACAAGCTGCTGATAACACAGAAACCAGAGCAGACTTGCAGTAGGGACTAAGGTACATTAATCTGGGGGGCTGTTTAGAGCAAATTTACAGAAAGAAAAACATTTACTTTTCCACATGTCCAGTATACCTCCATCACTTTTGTATTATAATGATGGCCATGTCCTCCAGATGACAGTAAGAAGCTCATAATTTGAGATCTTCTGTGACAAAAGACGCCCAGAATTCTTCTGAAACTTGTGGCATGGAATGAATACAGGTATCCCTTTGCAAATTGCATCTGTTTGCAAGTTTAATTGAAAGGCGTAAGGCCTAAGAAGAAAAAAGAAAAAACAGTTGAGAGGTGGAAATGCAGAAAATATGTTTATTAATATTTTAATAAGCTGAAAATATTCAGCCAAATGTCTATTTTGAAAATATCATTATATTTTTAATTAAAACTGCTCTCTCCCAAGCAGCAAATCCAACCATTTTATTCACTCGTGGCAAAAAGCTAAACAATATTATCTTTGTAAGCTTGAGATATTTTCTACTTATCTTAATGAGTGACCTCTTGTTCTATCCACATATGTTTGAATGTTTATTTATACAGGGTTATCTATCAGTTCCCAAGTGCCACTTTTCCAGGGAGAACGCAATTTTAATAGTGTTTCGTCATAACTAATCACAAGTTACCCTTTGTTATCTGGCCTATGAATCAACTATTTTCAATGTTATGACAAAAGGCACGGCTCACGTTTAGGACTTGAAGAAGGGCTTAAATGGATACACAATGGGGGCAGATTTATATGCGTGACACTTTATCTTGCCAGGGAAACAAATGTCTTCATATATTTAATTTGTCAAGCATTAAAAAAAAAATTTTTTCTTTATTTGCTGATTTTGGTGTCAATTTTACCTACCTGAAATCCTCATGAAATGTTGATGTATGAGCATAAATTTCCTACAGGTGTGTCAAACATTTTCACCTGAATTCAGGGAAAACTTGCAACAACCTTGTCTATTGGTTAAATGATTTTCACCATTTCAGAAGTATAAATTAGAAAATGCCCGGACTGGTAATCTGTGGTTTCTGGCAAATGCCAGAGGGGCTGCTATAAGGTGCCATAGTAAGTCAGTATTTAGTGGGCTGTGGGCTTGCTTCTGTTTTGATGCATGGGATGCAATGTTGGTGGATGCTACTCCCCGTGTGGTCTCAATGGGAAAAAATGTTGAACTGTCATCTTATGAATATTCAAGCAGAAAAGAAAAATGACCTTTATCAAATCTGCCCTAATGTATGATTTATTTACATTAACTCTGTCATTAATTTGATGCTAGTTCAACCATAGAACCCACACGCAATTCACCTCTGTGTAATGAATTTTATAGTGTTCATTGTAAACAGTCCTTTTATGCATCAGAGTATAAACTGTATAGAAGATAATTGCAACTGAAACTGAAATCTTAAATGAGTCTGAGTATATTGTGCAAATATTTACTCAACAAACAGACTGAACGCTGAACAGGCTGCGGTTTAATAGCTGTTGTGTATAGTATTTGCTCTTGAGTTATTCTCAGGAAGAAATTAGACTGCTTTATGTAGATTGTTGTATTCAGCTTTGTATGTGAAAAGTGACACGTTTACTCTTACTGGTGCAGGACTGGAAACAATGTAGAAGAAATTAATGAATGTGGATCAGTGCTATTCATTCAATATTTACAATTTCCACAAGTCCAGGATATTTTTCTTGGAATACTGAGCTGCTATAGTATTTCAGCTGCTGATAGAAAACATTACATTTTTATTCAGTTAACCCTGGGAAGATTTCAGTGGGATTTAGGAACCCATAGCCTCTATAATGATTTGTAATCTATACAGGCAGGTATTCACTACAAATAGGGATTGACCAAATCTATTTTGGACTAATTATACTACAAAATTCCAAAACTTATTCCAAACCTAATTTGCCTTATCTGTACACAAAATTTGCCCAGAGCTCTAAAATCATGTGATCATAACAGGGGTCACAAGTCTTCAGTGTACACATTGTGATCAGTTGTACGATGAAGATTTGTGGCCTCAGTTATGATGCTGGGGATCAGGTGTAAAGGTTAAAAAAACACACACAAAGCATGACGGAACTTTGCACTTTGGCCATATGGTATTCCCTGGTTTGTCCTCCTCACAAAATAGAATGCAAAGAAATGCACTGGTTGTTACATACAGCACCAACAGCACAGCCAGTGTTGCATATATGTGGCAGGATGTGGGTGAAAAGCTTATGGATCCCTTGCACTCGTGCAAACTAAGATCTGCCCCTTGAACTGGATTTTTAATTTGGTACAAGGTACTGAGTGCAATTCACAGAGAACATGAGCAGAGTTGAAAATGATAAGTACATGGAGCATATATTTGTTCTTCTTAGTGTTCCATGAATAGAATTAGAGTCCTTTAGGGGGCAGATTTACTATTGGTCGAATTTCGAATTGAAAAAAATTTGAAATTTGACAATGTGAATAGGTAGGGAAGTAAAATCCTTCGAATATCGAATTTGAAGGATTTTAATGCAATTCAATTGGTCGAACGATCGAATAGGATAAAACGATTTTTTTCGATCAATCAAATTTTTTTTATTCGATCAAAATTAATGAAACCCAATTCGTTAGCTTTGATCTAGCGAACTAGGTGGTTGAATAAAAATTTAAAGGGGAAGTACTTCGACAGTCGAATGGTCGAATATTCGAATGAAATTTTATTCGAATCATTCGATTCGATCGAATTTACAAAATTCACTGGTCAAAGTGGTCTTCAAAAACATTCGAATAGTCTAATTCAATTGTTTTTGAAAATATGAGCGAACTTCAAATCCTTCATGTGAATTTAGTAAATCTGCCCCTCGAACTAAGTCCTGGATTCAATTTATCTATAAGAGAAATATTTTAGGGATCATTTATGTTACAGAGCACAGTGTGTAAAGTGAAAAAAAAAACACAATATGCCATTTCATTGCTCTTTGCATACTGTGTTCCAATCTCTGGGGATTGCCATGCATTCGCTTAGGTCACCAACTCGTCACTTGGAAAACTGCAGCATTTACATGCAAGAGCTCAGCTAAAACTTATTTGTGTGTCTATTCCCATAGAGGGAAGGGATTTAATTTTTAGTAGCTATGCACTGGCACCCATCGTATTTTTAAGCTGCCTGTATTATTATGTTTTTATTTTCATTATAATGAGGGTTTTTAATAATACAGGTACTCTGTTGCATTTGTGCAGTAATCAAGAAAAGGAAGATCTTGTTTGTTGCTATAGGTAAATGCACATGTCAATAAATAAGCTTCAGTAATTGAAATATGACAAGTTGTAGGGTTGTTTTATTGTCAATAAAACCTAGTAAAGAAAGACAGCATAGTTTATGCAAGCACCAGTCATTTTATTAGACATGTTGTCTAGACAGAACTGAAAGAAACTATTATATTGTATAGGAAGGAATTGAGATTGTAAGTATTAAGATATATTAGACATTATTAGACATTTAGATATATCCTTATAAATAGTCAGTAAGACATTATGGGCCAGATTCAATTCAGTGAGAAAAAGTTATCTCCTGATTTAACACGTGAAAACTCATGTACAAGATTCAATTTGAGGAGAAAAAACTTTTCTCCAAACTCAGTTCCAATTTTTCCCCATAGACTTCAATGGAGTTTTCACGTGATAAACCCTGAGATAAACTGTGGCCTATGGGCCAGATTTAATCCAGTGAGAAAAGGGTTTAGCACGTGAAAACACATGGACAAGATTCAATTGAGGTGCAATTCATTTGAAAACTCTATTTAAGTCAGTAATGTAACTAGAGGGGGACGGGCCCTGGTGCGGGATGTGCGCCCCCCCACACCCCTCCGTACTTGATTTTTGTACCCTGAATCAACAGCGCAAGTTGGGGGGGGGGGTGCGAGCTCTAGCCCAATCACACCCTCTGCTCCCTCGGTAGTTCTGCCACTGATTGAAGTCTATAGGAAAAACTGAACTGAATTGATAGAAAAGTTGTTTCTCCTCTAACTGAATCTCTTCCATAAGTTTTTCATGTAATAAACTATGGAATAATTTTTACTCATTTTAATCTGGCCCTATATGACCTAAAATAATGACATACAGTAGACCTTAATTTGCAATCATGCTTTTGATCATCTCACCTAAATGACAGCTAGTTGCTTTGGCTCACAATTTGAATCACCACAGTTGAAAACTTCATCTGATTATATGAGAAACCATCTTTACACAAAAGCTGCACTGCACTTACTTGCACTGGGTGACTACTCTGTAAGAAGTAAATCTATGGATGTAAGTGCCTGGAGCCTCTTTGAGAACGTTCAGGGGCATTAACCATCCTTTGAAGCCCCAACACACCATGGATGCCATTGCAAAATGGAGTTTGGAATAAAACCAGAGACTGCAAATTGTAAATAAATGACTCATTGTGGCAACTGCAGTCAAGCTGGTCTCCCAATATTCCAACTAGCAGGTGTTTTCTATAGATGGCTATAAACCGTCCGTGTATCAAAGAGGAGTGGCGTGCACCTGTTTCATGCTCATTCACTAAGCAGATGTTAAGCAATGGCAGTTTTTTTTCATGCAACTCTGTGTAATAAAACAAAGCAGGTTGTGGAATCCCCACACAGAACACAGCTTCCATGTTCCAATGATGAACTAATTATTTCTGACGTAGGCTTGCCTGTATATCTCTTGCTGATAGGAACAAACATAGGGGCAAATTCTGCCCTTATCAAATCACTTTTTAATCCAGGGGAGACAAACAATTAGGCCAGCAACATTAGTACCTAAAGCATTAAGTTAGGATTACATAAATGTAAATTATGTTGAAATGCTGAATAACCAGTAGATAATACCTAATTAACAGATTCTGTTGGTAAACAGTGTGATAACATCTCCCAGATTCCCCTTTCCTGTTGCCCCTCAGCCACACTGTCTAATTCCTTCTCAATATTCCTGGTTTTCTCCAGGGCCAAACAAAACATTATTACGCCCTTCCTCTGTGAAGTGGATAGGTCATCACTCATCATCAATGAGATATTTAAAGGGGGGGGGAGATTTTATATGGGAATATGTTTTTTTCTTTCTTTTCTTTTTTATTTAAAGATAAACTTAAAATTTTTTCTCAGTTTTCTCAAGCATATTTGCCCAATATGCTGTAGGTGTAAGACTAACGTTACATCAGATTCTTCAGCAGTTTGCTGGAAATTTTCACACAATATAAAAGTAGGGAATATAATTCGTATGATATGTAATACATAGACATATAGAAGGCTTTGGATAAGGTAGTACAGGTTCGGGATCTGTTATCCGGATGGGGTGGCTCACCTTTAAGTTAACTTTTAGTATGTTAAAGAATGGCAAATCTAAGCAACCTTTAATTTGTTATTTATTATTTAATTTGAATAGGTTTTTAATTATATATTTTCAGGGCCAGGCTAGGCTGGCTGGGCACCCCAGACAACCTGACCGGCAGAATCGCCCGCTATGCCGCCCATGAGGGTTTGCTAAGCAGCAGCATAAGACCCCCTCACCACGTAAACAAGCAACACGAGCTGGATTCAGCAGACTGGACTAGGGTAGGCAGCAGTGAAAGGTACATGCCTGGTGCCCCCTAAATTTTGCACCCTAGGCCCTCTGCGTACCCCTAGTTCCAGCCCTGCTTCTTCTTCTGACTATTTTCAAATGGGGGTCAATGACTCCATCTAAAAAACAAATGCTCTGTAAGGCTACACATTTAGGGGCAAATTTACTATTATTCCCCAAAAAATATTCGTTTTCCTCGATATTCGATTAGCATTCGATTTTCGAATGCCAATCAAATAGTTTTATGCTACCCGTTTATTTGACCTTCGATCATTCGACGATCGAATAACGATCGTTCGATCATTCGAATGATTTGTACGATTCAAACGATCGAAGACTTCGATCGTACGAATCCTATTCGATCAGGACTTAGCCTCAGAAGCCTATGGGAGGGTTTGAATTTGATCGAACTTCGATCTATTCACGTGAATTTAGTAAATCGGCCCCTTATTGTTACTTTTTATTACTCATATTCCTATTCATATTCCAGTCTCTTCATCAATTAAATCAGTGCATGATTGCTTGGGTAATTTGGAACCTAGCTACAAGTTTGGCTAAATAAAAAGCTAAATAACTCAAAAACCACAAATAATGAAAATCACTTGCAAATTATCACTCTCTACATCACACTAAAAAAGTTTATTTAAAGGCGAATAACCCATTTAAGGTAGGAAGAGCCAAATGATGGAAATATCTATTATCCAGAAAACGCCAGGTCCCCAGCATTCTGGATAACAGGTCATATAACTGGAAATGGTAATACATTGGAAGCTGACTAACAAGACCTGTAAACATGCAAATAACATAACTGAGGATAAACCCAATGAACCATGCCAAAAAACTGTTACTAAACAAGTGTAGCTATTCAACAACTGGAGACCGGCTGTCATATTTTTGGATAATAATTAACCAAAGGGTAAATGTTTGCAAGACAAATGTTCTACTCAATACATCATTATCCCATTAGGCATTGATGTAATAAGGCCACTATGAAGATGGCCGAGGCTGATTAGACCTTACTAGAAAGCTTTAAGGTGGCCATAGACGCACAGATAATATCGTACGAAACGAATTTTCGTACGATATTCGGTGCGTGTATGGTGGGAAATGAGCCGACCGACATCGTCAGAGGATTAAGATATCGGTCGGCTGGTTGATCGGACTGGACGGAAAATTTTGATCGGATGCCTTTGAAATCACCCTGAACATCGGCCATTGTTAGTGCTGAATCGTCAGATACAAGTAGAATTCTATTGTTTCTACCTGTATATCTGACGATTCTGCTCTACACGTGTGTGTTGAAACGAACGATCTTTCTCGGAAAGATGTTTTCCGAGAAAGATCGTAATTGTTACGTCTATGGCCAGCTTTAGGTATATATTTCTTAACTACTACCTCTGCAATGGTTTCAGGAACACATTTCTAAAATCTTGACACAGAGAAAGTTATCAGTTGATCCCTCGTACTGTGTGATTTACTCGCAATTCAAGTAAATGCTTGCTGCAGACTGCATAAGATTATATGTAGACATGTTAATTAACTGCTAATTGGCCATACAGTCTGAGGATTTAGCTTGTCTACATTTTCAGTAAATGAGTTGCCCATTCTAAACACACAGGCTAGCTATATAAAGGATCATTTACCACAAAGAACAGTGTGTTCTGCCTTTCTAGTTTTGTCACTGGTCTCTGCACTCCTTTTCAGAGGCCGTAGGAATCCAGTATATTAGATCCTAGATGTTTCTCTAGTGCTGTGGCAGTTTGCACATAGCTTAATGCAGTGTACAGAGTGAAAAAAGGCCATAATCAGCATATTTTGCACTTAACACACTGTATTAAGCTGCAAATAAGTTTCCGTACTCTGTTTCAGGGCTCAGACAGGGTAAGGCTGGGCTGGTGTGACACCGGGAAAAACTTAGGGGACCTGGGAGGTGGGCCCAGGACCCCCAGTCCGTTGCTGGGCTCAAACACAAAAGTAAATGAGCAGCATGAAGTACAGGGCCTGTAAGTAGGGTTGTCACCCTTTCTGTAAAAAAAATACCGGCCTTCCTATAAATTTATGTTTTTTCCCTATCAATAATATTGGGTTGAATCAACATTTTTACCGACTAAAAATACTAGCCAGATGGCAACCCTGCCTATAAGGTTAATGTAAATAACCACTTACATTGTTCCATGTTATTGCACTGAAAATATGACAAGAAACATCAGAATTTCTTTCATACTTGTAGTTCTGAAACGAGCATTGTCTAAGGGTTAGTCAGTTATGAAACTGTACTGTGTAATTTTAAAGCCAATCAGCACTAGCATATTTTTCTTACAGATGCATTCACCTCTACATCCACTGGAAAACCACCTTCAACAAAGGCACTTGTATTGTGGAAGGTTTGCCTGTTTATTTTGCTTGTATATACGGTGCATAGCTCCCAGATTTTCAACCGCACGTAAGACACATGGCGAGATTACAAATGTATGCTGACATATTTGCAAGTCACGGGGAAATGCTTTGTATCAATATAACTCAGCTGATCTCTTGAAGAAACAAGGAAATGTCATTGAGCCTAACATGGATTAAAATACACAGTTATAACCCTTTTTATTATTTTTATTGTGTCAGAAGAAATTTGAACAAGTACTGGCTTATGGAATAAGTTACTGTGTATTCTCAACTTTCCTTTTATTTACATATATTGTGCCTATGCATAACTAGAGGCAATA
The DNA here is from genome assembly GCA_024363595.1 of Xenopus borealis. Lineage (NCBI taxonomy): Eukaryota > Metazoa > Chordata > Amphibia > Anura > Pipidae > Xenopus > Xenopus borealis. The sequence goes on from CM044431.1 coordinate 39,042,415, forward strand.
TTTGCCCACCTTTGCTATCTACACCTTTTGCAACCCTACATGAATCTAAAAATCTCTCAAACCACTTACATTAAAGGGCTGTCATTAAAAATTTAAGTTTAAAAAAATTTTTTTTTAGATATCTTCCATAAAGTCAATTTTAAGACAATAATTCTAGTTTTTAAAAATTAAATTATATTATATAATAAAATACTGTAGTACATTGTACTTGACTTAACTAAACTGCATCCATATATATTCGTGGCAAAAAAATGTTATTGGGTTTATTCAATACTTAAATGACATCCGGTATGGTGATCTATAAAGAAACACCAGTTCCAAAGTTTTCAATATAGTATCTGTAATATATCTGTACCAATATTTAAATAACATTGTGCCCATCTGTAATACCGTGCCACTTAGGCTAAGGCCAAACGGGGAGATTCGGGGGGGATCTGTCGCCTGGCGACTTCTCGCCCCCGAATAGCTAGTTAGCGCTGCGCACCAGCTAGGCGTAAAATCTCCTGCGCTTGTTCACACGCAGCGGCGCGATTTTAAATGTTGCTCAAAGTTGCCTCGCCAGGCAATTTTGAGCGACTTTTAAAATCGCGCCGCTGCGTGTGAACAAGCACAGGCAATTTTACGCCTAGTGAATGCGCAGCGCTGACTAGCTATTCGGGGAGATTCGTCGCGGCGAGAAGTCGTTTGGCCTTGCCCTTATGTGTGTGTGTGTCTGAGGAACAAACTGGCAGGCACTAAACTGGGCCACAATGTAGATCATTGCACATAAAAGAGTTTGGTTCAAAGGAATAATGTCTCATGAAAGGCCTTGTGCGTTTCGTGGATTTTATTAGGTTTATTAGATGTTATTCCTAAATAAAACTCTTCTACCTGCATTTATTTTAATTGTGGCCTGGTGCCTGCATGTTTTATTTTCATTAGATACCAGCTCATTACACCTAAAGGTTTGAGAGGAATTTACATATAGACTTTTGCCAACCTTTTAAGTTTTTTTTACTGGTCCTACGTGACAAGAAAGAATGACTTCAGAAACAAGCAAGAACAGTTTACTAGTTAATATGTGCATGATAGTAGCATCACCAAACAAACACAAATTAATTTGACTTCCTCCTTTTTATACTAATCATCAAGTCCAGCAGAACCCTTCTAGACAGTGTTGGACTGGCTTGCCTGAGTACCTGGGCTTTTTCTGGTTCCTCAAACAACCATATATTATTTACTGTAAACAGCACAAGAATAGAGATGTTCTGCTTGCACACTATATTCTTACAGTCTACCTGTATCCTCTGTGCTTTAATAAAGTGTGTACTGTACTAGCAATAATGCAATAAACACAACACACAGGAGAGTACAGCTGCTCACATAGAATTGGTCCTCAGTGTTCTTATTGGAAATAACTGCCCTGGTTGCTGTGAAATTACTATGGATAAAACAGACTTTAGCAAACTGGCATCTAATGGTAATAAAAAAAAGTGCCTTCTGTGTTATATTAATCTTTTACATTTGAACAATAAGAATAAAAGGGTTTAGGACTCTTTAGAGCTGGTGGGCCCTTGGTGTCCCAGTCCAAAACTGCTTCAAGATGGTCTAGTTATTTCTGCTTGGGCTTTACTTGTGTGAAGTATCTGTCAAAGCCAAAAGACAAACAAGCAACAAATTTAGCATAATAGAGGTCATGAATTGATCTGCTTGCAAGTCAAGGCCATGACATGGTCAGTCAAGTATTTTTTAATGAAAGTAATAAGGGTTTGGAGGTGGGGAAAGAATGCCACAACTAATTTAGTAGATAGCAATAAATGTTTGAACATAGGACCTAAAGGGAGTAGATCCAAATGCAGCAACTCTACCAATGTTAGATCTGGAGGCCTGTAGTACGATCAGAAACATTATCATAATGCTCACCAGGGTCAGGATCAGCTGATCTATACATACTAAAAGTAGGAAGCAATGTATGATCTGAAAATAGCAACAAATCGAAAGAGCAAAGGAGGGTCAAAGACAGGAAGCTGAACTCATTTAAGTGCTATCTTGGAATGACTCTAAGATAACAAAGGTGCTGCACTGGTAATTGGACGTATTCATACAAGACTTATGTTTGCAGCGTTCTTGTTATTGCATGACTGCCATCATTTAGCAACAGGTGTCTTGATGAATGCAGTCAGATAAACAAAACCTGAGAATATAATCGGCATGTATTGTACACTCAATTTTCTCTCGCAACTACCTGCAGACATGGGAGGGATCTATAATTCAGAAAATACCCACACAAGTGAGACTAATACTCTGAGTCACCATCCCACCTACTCTAAATGAAGCAAGAACTTACTACGTAAAATGTGAGGAATATACTGTATGCTATCCTGCTGACTTACTGAAAAATTAAATGCCAAAGCATGGATGAGATGTACAGTCCTCCCACTTTTTCAATGTGTTAGTTTGAAAAGATCTTGGCTTTGGGAAAGAAAAAGTGCACGTCCAGGGAAGGCCCATTTAAAGAGATATGTAGATACAGTAGGTGGACAAAGTAGGTGGATTGTGCAAATCATCAGTATCAGGTAATAAAGTTAGGTAGTATGATAGGTGGGCTTGTGATGGACAAGTTTTGCTTCGCCCAAACAAATTTGCTAAACACTTTTTTTGCATTGAAAGCTTGCTCAAATATATGCTTTGATCATCATGCCTTAATTATGCCATGTAGATGCCTTCTAAATTCCTGGGCGTGCTAATGGATGGGGTCAATTCAGAGTGAAAGAAAGCTTTCTGAAGATTCCCAACTAATTTCAGGAACACAGATGCTGTTTCCACCTTATGTGAAGAATATCACTTAGCCCTGTTACAAAGCAACTTGTTGGACCCAAAGCAGTGTGGTATGTTAAAATCTGGGACAATAGCCCTACATAGGAAAGGTAATTCAAAGGGATTTTGTCATGATTTGTATTGTGTAGTTTTTATTGCTAAAGTACACTGTTTACACTGCAGATAATTCACTCTACAATATAACATTTCATTCCTGAACCAACAAGTTTATTTTTTTAGTTGTAATATTGGTGTGTAGGGAGCCATCTCAGGTCATGTGCTTTCAGAAAGAGCCAGTGCTGCACTATGGAACTGCTTTCTGACAGGCTGT